>NW_019775495.1:296098-322752 GCF_001039355.2 Lingula anatina
CACTGTCACACCTAACACACTGTCACACCCAACACACTGCCACACCCAAAAAACTACTGTCACACCTAACACACTGTCACATCCAACACACTGCCACACCCAAAATACTACTGTCACACCTAACACACTGTCACATCCAAAAAACTACTGTCACACCTAACACACTGTCACATCCAACACACTGCCACACCCAAAAAACTACTGTCACACCTAACACACTGTCACATCCAAAAAACTACTGTCACACCTAACACACTGTCACATCCAACACACTGCCACACCCAAAAAACTACTGTCACACCTAACACACTGTCACATCCAAAAAAATACTGTCACACCTAACACACTGTCACATCCAAAAAACTACTACCAAACCTAACACACTATCATACTCACAGAAACTATTTTATCCCCCATTACATCCTCCGTATCTTCCAGGCCACACAGCAAGACAACCCTGACAGAAATGCACTCGCTGGGGTAAAAATCAGAGTACAGGCTTCCAATGTCAACCCTCCCAAGTTTCTTAAGGACACTTACTTTGCCACTCTGGTAGAGAACGTGCCCATAGGCACCTCTGTACTCACTGTGTCAGCAAAGGATATGGATTTCGTGAGTACCTTTATTGGGTGGGATTTAAATACACAGGGTTTCGTTTTGAGGCCTGTAACTTAATGTGTATACAGAAAATTTTATAACTGTGTTTAATGTGGGTATGTCTCAATGATTTGTGTATACCGGCACTGACATGTGGATACTGCTCACTGACAAGTGGATACTGCTCACTGACATGTGGATACTGCTCACTGACAATTTGTTGAAAATCACTTCTACAGCTTTTGCTTGTTTGGCAATCAGAGCTTGTTTGATTTATTACATGATCCTTGGTAAAATATTTAGATTAGAAAAATGGTAAGTTTGTCAAAACACATGGACTTTTTTCAAAAGTTAGTGCATACTAATGCTAGAGCTGCTGATCAAATTAAATACAAATGTGCTTGTTATGATTTAATAGTTGTCATGTTAACTGCATGGATGTATTGAGCTGTATGATTTGTCAGCAACAAAGTGAAGTCATATATGTTATAAATTGAACCAGATATATCTGAAATTAAGAAACTGAGATGTAACATTTAGATGTAACACTTTTCTCAAAATTTGGAAAATAGTGATGAAATTAAAGAAAACTAAGAAAAGACAAAACTGACATGAGATAAATTTGATTTCCTTCTTGGGACAGAATATCCACACATTATATCAAGGTCAGTAATAAGTTTAAATTAAAATTACACCCGGTAAATTGAGATCAAAACTTGA
Source organism: Lingula anatina (assembly GCF_001039355.2). The sequence goes on from NW_019775495.1 coordinate 297,416, forward strand.
CCACACTGTGCAAAAATTGCATGCATAAATCATATTACATGACAGGTCTATGTGTTTCTATAGCAACATGTGGTAATTTTGTTTCCCCAGGATGGGTCTCAGCCTCAGGTGGGTAAAAACAATGATGGAGTATTCACCGTGTCCCACAGCATGCAGGGGCACCTGTTCTTTGTGAGGCAATTCTACAGACTACTTCCCTGAGTTTCAGAGATTTCTGGAAACTTATGTCCAATAGTGTCATATCTCCATCAAAGCTTAATTGCTACTGCTGATTGTTAGTCTCCAGATATCTCTGAAATTCAGGATGCACAGAACTCGGGTTGTGATGGCTAAGTTGGCAACACATTATTTCCACTGACCATGTGATTTTCAAAATGGTCTAAACCACAAAGAGACGATTTCATCAGTTGAGAATTTATGGTCTACTGGGAGAAAATGTTGCCAAGTTAAGCTGTCATGTCTTACCCCATGTTTCAGAAGTCACTGGAAGCACACTGCTATATCATCAGCATACATGTGCCTCTGTCATTCCCAGTTATATACAGGGGCGGACCCAGAGATATTTTCTGACAGTCTTCCAAATTATCTTTGTTGATCCATCCTCCATGTTTTGACCGTCTTCCAACAGAAAAAAAATTATATACCCATCAATGTGAACTTGGATAATCTGACGGTCTTTGGGAAGACCCAGAAGACGGCCTTAATCTGCCCCTGATATAGAGGCGAGTTTCCAGTGACCCCTGACACTAAGGGCATCAGACTAGACTCCATGAACATCTACACAGTGATGATCTGCATGTGTCGTACTAACAATTGTACTTAGTTTTTCTTGTTTCAGTTGACTTCTTGTTTTCATTTACTAAGATGTTGTTCGTTTTACTTTCTTTATTTAATAAACAAATGATATATTGCTGTGTCTGTTTTGAGGGTGGTGATGGTTTTTCATCTTTTCTGTGTATTAATTTGGTTTAATATTGCGTAATGTTTTTTTTTTAGTTAATATGTATCTGGTATTGCTGAACTTTGCATTGTTAAATCTTCAAATTATATATATCTTTGTACTGATCTGTACATGAATTTGAACACCAAGACACATCAGTGTCAACTTTCTTATACTTACCACACTGTCACACCTAACGCAATGTCGTACCTAGCACCCTGTCACACCTAACACAATGTCATGTCTTACATACATTTGACACACTGTTTACACTTATCACAGTTTCAAAAGTGGATCCTAAACCAAATGTGTCACACTAGTTTTTAACCAAAGTAACTGAGTTGCCTTATAGACTCAATTCATTTCTCTTTCTATAGTCTACCTTCATGACTCCAGTAACATTGTTCAGTAATGTTTTTCTGTGTATAATAAACTAGTCAGTTATTCTAGCAAGCCCTTGAGAATAAAATCAAGTATAGGAAAAGGAAATAAACTGGCCACTGTTTACTGAAAATTTTAAAAAATTAATTGAATATAATTTGATTTAAAAAAAGAATTAAAAAAAAAAACATTCCAGAAGTGAAATGCATCTGATGAAAAAAATTAAGTTGATACAATTATTCTGATTTTAGATAAAGAATTATGTCATTTATTTATTTATTTAGTTAGTTTTTTTTCAATAGTTGACACCCACTTTTCACATTCCAGGGTTCCTATCTCAGATACAGTCTTAGGCCTGGCAAAGGCTCTGACAGATTTCAAATAGGAGAACAAAAGTAAGTACAAAGTTGTGATAATATTCAAATAAAAAAGAAATTAAGTATTTATTAGGATTAAGGATTTTACCCTGGTAAAATTCGAATTGAACATAAATTTTGAATTGATAAAGAATGAGCAATTACCAAAAGTTAAATGGGATTTAAGTTATGAAATTATTTTTTGCTTCAGTGCCACTTACAAAAATTAATGTTTCATAAACCCTTGANCGATATCAGTTTACTTTTCTCTACATTTCAGACCGATACAACACTGTTAATGGTGACAGTGATTAACGTCAACGACAACAACCCCCAGGTTTCCTCAGACAGCTACCACTTCAATGCCACGTCAAGGTCACATGGGGCCGTGCTGGGGAAACTTAATGCATCTGATGCCGACCCCATGACTAGTTTTGTGTTTGAGATGGGGAAGTATCAGGAGTAAGTGAACTTTTGCTGGCCTGTGTGTGTGTGTGTGTCGGCAAACCTATAATATTAAGATAGGATCAACATGATTGTTTTTTGTTTGTTTGCCTTATTAATATATAATTATTAACAATCATTATTTTTATTATTCAATTTTGTTGCAGCGGGTGGGGGCAATGCTGTTTCTCCATCACTTTCCTTATTACGTTTCTTTGAATTTTTTCTCCTCACTGTGGAATTCAATTTTTTATTTGTACATGATGTACACAATGATGTGCTACATGAAATATCATAATAACAGAAATTTTACATACATGGACATCCCCTTCAATAGAATTTTAATACATATTTTCCAGACTATTTCAAATCGACTCCAGAGGTTGGATCACCATACTGGCCCATGGGGAAAACATCACCCAGAATTCCTACACTTTCTCCGTCAAAATTTTCGATGATGGTATTCCGCCAAGACAAGCCATAACAGAGGTCACACTCCAGTTCCCGCCATTACCCACAATGCCCGCGCCTGCTGAAGTGAAAGGAATGGCAGAGGGCGATTATGTCCTGATTTACATACTTGGTGCCTTGGTGGGAATACTGCTCATTGTACTTATAGTGCTTTTGGTATACATAAAGAAAAGGTAAGTAGATCCTGGTGAATTAGTTTTAGTGTGTAGCCTAGATAGAATTTGAGGATTTCTAATCTTACAACAGTGCGGGCAAGGTCTGGTGAGCTTTCAGCCATGATTGATTGATATTTTTAAAGAAATCGGCTCTGAAAATGCTACTATATCTTCTAATTCACCTCATGGTTTTTGGGGCAAAGACAAATAAAAATGCAAATAATCTTTGCCCAGCTAGGTTTCCTATTTGTAGCTTCTGAGGTGAATTATTGTAACATTCCATCCTACTTACTGATTTCTGATTCTATCTCATATAGAACCTTCACCATGTATGTATCAATAACCTGTTTAGATTGTCTCTGTTTTTTTATCCTTTCTTTTTTCAGTATTTAGTGATATTTCCCAAATTTCTTAAACATGTCCCACCTGTCATCAAGTAGAAAATTAATGTTCTATGTTTCTCATAATAATCAACCAGGACACGTGTCTCATATTCCCTCTACTTAACAGCTACTCCGTATCTATCACTATTGTGTGTGTAGTGTCTCTCTGTTTACTTACAGAATAGACAAGGACCGCAAGCTGCGAACTCCCCAGTTTGATCCTCTCTATAAACCTACTATGTATGCCCCCAGTGGCATCAGTAGTATAGACTTATGATGATCTCTTCTTTTGTGTAGACAACTGTAGATAGTGTGTATATAGGTAGGAAAAACTGACGTCACATTCCAACACAATCTGGGAGCACACCTACTGCAATTGGGACACAATCAGAAGGCCTATACTTACCAACACAATCTGAAAGTACACCTACCACATTTAAGAAGAGCCTCTGTCACATTTCAACACAATCAAAAGGTACACCTACCACATTCGGTACACCTACCACTGTCACATCCAAACAATCTAGCAATACACATACTTTTTTTTGTCCACCACATTTGGTGGGAAGCGCAATCACCACACCTCAAACCGGTCCAAATACCTCATTTGGTGGGAGGAGTTGTCACATCCCAACACAATTCTGTATCTTATCCACAACAACTGGTAAGAATTGCTATAGGAATGAGCACACCTAACACACTGATTTAGATCTATGTATCCAGTCACCAGCCATTTGTGTTGGAATGCCTACAGCTTGAAGCATGACAAACATCAGGAACAATTTTTTTTTTATTTCATTTCTTCTAAGTTTTACAAAGCATGAGCATGTTATCATCCTTTTTTTTATCTATTCACTTGCCTTTTCATCATCATCATCATCATCACCACATTTATTTATTTTATATCATTCTTATATACCAGTAATTATACATAAATAGACATGGGGCTGTCCGATGTTTTATTTTATCACCCATTTGCCACAGCATTGTGTTCATCATATGTCTTTTATCAGAATGATTTTCTCCATGCTAAGGAAAGTCTTGTGTATTTTGTGCATGAATCATGTTATATTCATGCATGAACAGAATCAGTATTATTTTTTGCTTATGGCTGGTATACAGTTGCTTCTTGCCAGATTCCTTTTTTTCTTTCTTTTTAACTATACAATTTTTGTTTGGTTAACTGAATGTGATGATATTTATACTAATTAAAGCATTATGTTTGTGATTAAGATAAGACGTTTTCTACATCTTAGTCTTGTTCAGATACGTATGTTCATCCATGTCATGCCTCACAAGTGGTACATATTTATTTAAAAAATAATCAATATAGTAATTCCACATAATCAAATAGACAAATGACTTACAGTAGTTGTTAACCAATAATTGTCAACATCTATGTAGTCAACAGCCCTATACTACATCAAAATTAACCATTCAACTTCAGTTTACCCTAACACACTGCATGTTGTGTAACCTAACATCTTGATGTAAACCTTAACCTTTTTTCTTTCAGAGCCACTGCATGTTTTAAATCTTTTCGTGTTGGTTTAATATTCAAAAGAATGTGAGTGTTTTAAGTTACTGCTTGACCCCCCCCCCCCCCCCAACATCCCCCCTCCATCCTGACATAGTCTAGGCAATCTGAGGGTGTATTCACAATGCATCTAGCGTACTAGCCAGTGCACACTAGCTCCATGGGGACTCTTTCTGAATGCAGTACATTTAACACAGGGGCGTAACCAGGCATACGCACGGATGCACTGTGCGTACAATTTTTTGAGCCAACCATGATATTATTCTCCATAAATTCAGTGTATTTTTCACAGATCATTGTATCTGATAATTGTATCTGTGAATTTTCAAAATCTGTACGTACAATTTTTAAAGGTCTGGTTACGCCCCTGTTAACAGATTAACACTCCTTTTTCTGGCATTAAGTAGAATACAGAAAAAAATTGGAAAACTGGGAAAAGGAGGTGTGTGAATCTGATTTCATTCAGTGAGAGTCCCTGTGGAATAAGTGCATACTACCTAGTAAGATAGATTCATTGTGAGTGCACCCTGAGCTTGTTTTTGTAGCTGCCATAGTGACAGCTATACAACTTGCCATAAAAACCTAAGCATCCAGGTCTGTAGCAGGCAAATCCAAAGGGAGATCTTTTTCTGAAAAAGTGAACCTCTTTCTCCAACTTGACCCAACTTGAGAAATGGCAGAGAACCTAGACCATGCTTTGATTCAGAGTGAACCTTTTTTTTTTTGGCCAAAGGGGCAGTTTTCTTTTAACCCCAAACTCTCTGCCTGTAAGCCATCCAGCCAATGCTGCATGAACCCTAACGAACTGCAGCTTTATTCTCTAAAAGCCTAAAATAAATGTTTTACCTTTGCTTGTCCCAACCTCTTGACATAATGGAGACCATTTTTTGGCCAAAAGGGTGGTTTCTTTGAACCCTTGGACACCTGTCCCCCTCCCTACGAATTGTCATCAAACTGCTTCATTCTCTCTCTTAGTCTAGAATAGATATCAACCTTTGCTTGTCCTACCGTAAACCTCTTAATATCCTGGAGTGTTTTTTTTTTTATTATCCAGAAATTAACACGTCCATTAGAGATATGCTTAGAACATATAGCTGCTAGTAAAAGCTTAATCATTACTAGTCAAAACTGAAATCTTTGTAAGCCATCTGTAGATTAATAAAGAAAGTAAATCATTTCTGCATAAAGTAAATAAAACGATATTATAACTATGGGGCAGTAAGTTGCGAACTTTCATCAGGAGTCCTTGATATCATGACTGATTCATTGAGGAAAACTAAAACATGTTACCTTACTGGTTAAAAAGCTAAATTTAAATTGGTCATTATTTTAGAAATGATTTACTTTCTGATCATCATAACAAAACAGAAAATGAAAAACCATTTACACCATGTATAGCTTTTGGCCAAATTTAACAACGTTAACATTAGAAACTTTTTCCTTTTATTCTCTGTAACAGTTCTTTCATATTTTTCATATTTAAACTATTATATTTACCAACAAAACAGATAACAAAACTAAAAGCCTACACAAAATTTTTTGATTTTATACTATAAGGATGAAATTTTATACCTGTACAATGTCACTGACACTCATTATTTATTTTTTATCTAGAAAAAGTCTAAATCCAGAGAAACAATCCAACCACATTAACACATCAAAAGCAGTCAGAAACTACGCGCCATCTTTGTCTCCTGCAGAGTCTGTGAACTCTGACCTCCATATTGACCTGGACGCCATGACAACCACCATGGAAAATCCACTGGCTTTGGAGAATCCAGCGTTCAGTTTTCAATATGGCACAGAATCCACAGACGAAGTTGATACCACAATACGGGGTGTGGGTGAAATTGAAATTGGTACAGCTGTCGCTCCATATAATGAAAACGCAGACAGCGATAACGATAGTGACAGTGAAATGAAACCAAAGACTCCAAATGGAGATATATCATCCCGTAATTCCATAGTGTCCCAGAATTCCATAGGAAATGGAAGCATCCATAGCTCGGGGCCTGAAAGTTTGCCAAATGGTATCCATAAGGGAAGCACACAGATGCTGGTGCAGCAGGAAAAAGCCAACAAGGCCAAGAAGGTGAAAAAGCTCTCCTGGGGAAAGACACGTCACATGGATTCACAAACAGAGGTTTGTATTATGAATTACAAAGTTTTACTTTGTGAATGCTGAGTAAATTTTACAAAGGGGCAGTACTGGTCTTTTGCAATCTGGCAACTTGAGTAGGTGTACCTTTAGGCTATAATTAAATGTGATAGCTTTTTGTGTTACTTATGGCGAATAGTGGATAATTTCTGAAAGCATCAGAAAATGCTTTATGTTTTTACAACATTTTCAACTGTAGATATTATTTGTTTCATGTAAAGATCCCATTGGACCCAGATGTCAGTGTGACCCCATATGACAGCAGCACAGACTCTCTCCCAAAGAACGCCATGCAGGAGACAGCAGATGGCAAGAAACCGAGTATAACAATTTACTTTTAAGGAGAGTTGCAGTGGCTTATCAGTGGAAAATAGTGAGGAATTTTGCCCAAGCAAAGTGGAAATATTTCTAATTTTTGGCGCCATTGTGACAGAACTGCCCTAATCAAAAATCAGTGCAAAAATTGTTTTTAAGTTGTCAAATTAGAAGAACAGCAAAGGCTGCAATTCTTGTTTTGCAGTGACATCTATGCTTCAGTTGATGGCCACCTTGTGTTTGGTATGGCCAAGAGGTGCTTAATTGGATTCTTCCCAATACCAATCCCACTAGACAGGGGAATGTGCATGTTTAATTTGTAAATATAAATGCTTTCTTAATTTGAAGGTCATGGCTCTGTCCAAACAAAATATGTATGTTATTAAGATATCAAATCCAGACAGAAAAACTGTGAAAAAGGTTAAAATTAAGAATCTGCTTCAGTTGCTATAGAGTAGTTTTGAAGGTTGTACTGGTATTTATATCCCAGCTCATGATTTAATGTAATGTTTCTTGAGTGAAATCATTACGGCCTTATATCACCAATGGCCACCATGTCGTGATTCTGTGGCCAATTTCGTAATTTTTTGAGTTCTTCCAAATAACTGTGGCACAATACAAAATGATCTTATATGACTTTGATGGTAATGTGATCAGTAAGGATTTATATTAAGATTTATATATTTATAAAAATAAAAGAGTCATAATAATAATATTTTATAAGAAATAAATATAGCATTGTACAGAATTTAAAAATCAGTTACTGCAAGTCACACATATAGAGTAAGGGCATAAATATTAACAACGAGTTGTCATTTTGCATATTTTTCCAAGTGTTTCCAAAGTGAAAACAATAATTCCTTGTTAACATTATTTCTAATGTCAGAAATTTAGTTTTGAAAAACAATTTTTATTAGAGTGCAGCTGAAAGTGCAATAACTGATTGAATGGAATTTAAGGTTACAAAAAGGCAAGATAAAAAAAAAACAGCCTATTTAACACTTGTGTGATTTTTAAAAAAATAAATAAACCATGTAACCATTTTTAGCTTATAGCATTTAGCATTTTTAAGGAAAAGTTTGAACTGCTGCTAATCACTTTTTTCTCTAATGGATAAGCTTGTGAAGAAATCTGAAGTTATTTGGAAGCATGTGTGCTATTGTAAAAATAAATGCTATAATTTCAGGGGTCTGTAGATAGATGCTCTACTGCTGTTAATGTACGCTAGTATGGGCAGCTTTCTGGGGAAACTGCTGAATTTTTACATAAATAACAATAAATTATAAAAATTCTACCATTAAATTAATTTTGTAAATTGGTGCAAATATTTAATTCAACTCCAACCTGTTACTCATGTTGTCATAATGATTGTATATAAATTGCCGATCATCAAGTCCATGCTTCAATCATCATGTATATTTCATTAAACTTGAAAACTTTTTAAGTACAAGTTATCATATGTTTAACTGGCTTGTGCAGTTTTGTTTGAAGAATCACTGGAAAATACCTTTTATTTAATTCGAAGTAATATCAGTGACACTGATATTTAGGTTTTGTTAATGATAAAATCATAATCAGTGGCAAGGCATATGAAAATTCTTAATAAATAATTTCAAAATCATGTCTATTGTTCAAATTTACTGCATGTCTTTGGTATAGAGTTAAAAAGGTCAAATGCAGAGAACACATACAATACATTCAAATGTACAACCATACATTGTTGCTATACCAGCAGTGTTAAAGAAATTTTTGGACTCCCAACTGATGAATTATTTAATGGTAAGTCAAACGACGAGAGCCACTGTGAAAGAAAATAGGGTAATTTTTTTGCAAAAAAAAATACGACAAGAGCCCCCAAAGTTTCTCTATTAGAACTACTTTATATCAAATTTTTGGCTTTTGCCAAATAAATAAAATTTCATCAAATCAATGCTTAACACTGAGAAATGCTGTTAAAAATTTCAAATCAAAGTTCATGCATCTTAGCATGTGTCATCTGGCCTGTAAAGGTTTTAAACAGCCACTTTTACAGATAAAAACTAGAAAATATCTAAGAAAAATATAGCACTTTTTATTATTTTTAAAAATCCCTACCATAAACCTCCCCATTTATAAACAATTTTCATTAAATTTTTTAACTGCATAATGAAATGAAAATTCCATTAAAGAATTATAAATACAAATTAAAGGTATTACAACCCAAGTCCCAGTTTCTGAGGTCCTTTAGATCTTCTGAGTTTTTAGGCATTGGTCCTCATCAGACCTATTAAGAAATTAGACATGCAATCCTTGGTTCCTCTTCCTTGTACACATTTTGACATAAAATGCACCACTTGGGACAAAAAACAATGTAATCTGGTAGTCCTTCTTGTCTGAAACTGTGGATCTTAAACCAGAAATTGAATCAACATCTATTCCATCAATTGTACCCTCCCCCCACCCCAACCAAAGGAAAAAAACATTCAATAAATATGAAAAAATAAATCATCAATATGTCTGAACCAAACACATAACAGAGTTCTCTATATCAGCAAATGTTTTACTTGTTCAGGAGTCCGAGGCATGAGATTTTGAGGGTCTTTGTACCCATTCTGAGGGGCGGTGATAGCAGTGTACAGCTCCTCATACGCTGACACAATCAGCTCCATAGAACGTTTCCTTGTTGTTTCTCTGAAAATTTAGATATATTTTATTTTAAACTGCAGATGAAATGTGATTAGTTTACCATAGAGCATTTCTAGATTATTACTCTAATTTTTTAATTAATTTTTTATCAGTAGTAAACTGTCTTATTGAGGAAAGAAAGAAAACACTCATTTCTTTACCAGAAACTCTCCCTATGATTTCATACAAAATTCAGGAACTTTCTTAAATCTCTTTTTACACACAAAAAGGAGGAATTTATCCACAAGAAGTGGACCCCCATCTCTTTTACCAGGTGGACTTTACCTTACAGTGGTACTCTGAAGTAAGCTACACTGTTGTAATATGTAACCATCAGGAGTGGACAAGAAACTGTCAAACTTGGCCTGGAAAGAAAATCATAAGAAGTGCAATTGTTTAATTACTTAATCAACTAAATACTTCAATGTTAAGTTAATTAACAACTATATACATACTCAATAATAAATGTTTTTTTTTTTTCAAGAACTTATTTTTTAAGGAAAAAGATCATCATCATCATATACATCATCTTCATCAAATATATAATATCACTAAACAAGAACTTACTAAAACCCAACAATTTATCCATTCTTCTACATCATCATCAAATGTATAATATCAGCACTTACTATAGCTCCCTTAAGTGTCCCTGGCTCCATTCCAGGGATAGATGACAATGGACCCTAAAATATAAGGGGAAAAATACATAGATAGATAGATAGATAGATAGATAGATACAATTCCACAGAGCATCAAGAGGAAATCTAAAACTTTATACTTTATACAGGCACATGCACACACACACACACACACATACACACACACATACATACACACAAACATACACACACACACAAAGAGTGTGAGAGAATCAGAACCCACCTGTTTTGGCTGATGTTGCTGTACTATACCATATGTGCTTGCCAGTCCAACTCTGTGCAGGATGTGAGATGCCTGTTCACTGATCAGTGTGTCTATATGGGCATCAATCTAAAATTGAATGAGTAAAATTTCATGTTATCACAAACTAGCATATCATATAATTTAAAACGCCCTTCAGCGGCCTTGTTTATAATTTGTATCCCACCATAAAATTTTGCCAAAATAAAATACCAATCAAATATACTCTTTGTTAGTGATCGCATTACAGTGTGACATATACTTTTTGATATAATTTATGTGATTTAAAGGTATGACAAACAATTCTATTAATCCTGTGTATACATGGGGGAGGGAGGGAGGGAGGGAGGGAGAGGGAGAAACTGACTTACCTGTGCCTGTAACATCTCCAGTCTCTGGTCAGTGTACTCAAACAGGGCCAGGGCACTCTGCATGGTGTACAGACAATTAATCATGTAGGTGGCCATGTCCACCGTGGTCAGTTTACTGGCCGAGAGGGAGCACATCTGGATCAAGGGGTCAATCACACTGGACATGATCTGGAAGACAAATCACTGTGGTCAGCTCCTTCAAGGGGATCAGGGTACCTTTCCATAATACCCAGCCCTGTCTAATCCCAAAATCTATATATCTGGGCAAGTGTTCTTGAAAACAAGTAGCTCACCATGTGGATGACTGAGTAGTCTTCTTTTTTGTTGTTGATGCACATGAAACTAAACTGCTGTGTAACAGATTTTTTTGTCACTTTTAATTTGCCTTCATGGCAGCTTCCATCCAAAGTCACAGTAGGAAGCAGTTGTAAAATTAAGTAAAAAGGTACAAGAGCTCATACCTTACAAACCATCTACCGTCGAACATCAATTAAGTACGTGAATAATTGGACCTTTGTGAAAAGTTACCAGAAAAAGTAAGTCNGTGCACGGCGACGGCGACAGCGACAGCGACATGATCGGCGACGGCGACGACAGACGCAGGTGATGGCAATATGTACAGACACATCTGTGTCTGTACATAAAAATTATACCTTAGAGAAATCCTTCTGCCTGTCATCTATTGACACCACTGAGGAATCATGGGAAGACAACACATCTTTCAGCAGCTGTAGCGTTTGGTTCAGAGGTCCAGTGGGTCCCAGCTCAGCAGGAGGAAGCTCAACCTGTTGGTGGGAAAAAATATCTTAGAGGTGTAAACTTTGTGGTTGTTAGGTTCCTTATTATTTTCTTTTCTGTTGTCAAATTTATCTTTTTATTCTGTAAGACATTTTTTTGTCCTAGTAATATAAAAATTAATCTTGACCCAAATACAGAAAGTGCTTAATCATACATCAACATTTATAAGAATGATTTTTATATGATGAACTACCAAACCTTATCCAGCAGCCTTGCTGCATGTATGTTCAGACTGTTAAAGAACATCTTAGAGCTCAAGACATGAGCTTCGTCCAGGGTGCCCAGGAGAGAGGCGTCTTTAGACAGCAGCTGACTGGATGGAAAACATTTTACGTACATGAATATCAACCAATTGATCCCTTGTCAATATGAGCCTTTTTTTTCTCCTATTTACATTTCCGTGTATTACTTAGTATGCCATCAACTATTATTGTTTATTTCAAATTTTTCCTTTTCTTCTCTTTTTTTTAAATTTTTTTGCTAGCTATTGTTTTTTTTCCACATTCATCACTGATTTGATCGTCTGAGAAAAACTGAAAATTAAAAATTTGAAAAAATGAGACCATATAACTCACCCTATCGTGTGTTCATAGAACTTGAGTAGATTGGTGAGTTTATACAACAGGACAGGCCCTGGCTCTGCCACCACTACCTGCTCCACTCTCACCTGGAAGAACAGACAGGCAGATATGGGTAAATACCTTTACCATTGGCTCTTGTGTAGCAATGCTAACCAAATAAAGCACTTTGTAAGAAGCCCACATCACCAATGACATCATCACTCTTACAGCTCACATTTTCAAGTCAGTCACCTAATTAAGGCTCCCTTGATGAAGGGTCAAAACTTCAATCTTCATAGTTATAAAAACATGCTTAATCTTAAAGGGATAATAACTCTTCGTATGAGGTCTATATTTCACAATAAAAACATTGTGAATAACTCATAGAAATGTAATATATTCTGTGCTACGACAAAAACAGCAGTTAGCTATTATTCTGATATCTAAGCTTGTCATAAGACCACGTGACCTACATTGATGGCTATACTCTCTTATAATCTCTTAAGAGATTTTAACAAAAAACCAAACTTTTCAGAAAAAAACCAGGGACTAACTTTGAATGTAAAAATGGATTCATTAACCATTGGTAAGAATGGGAAAATTATTGTTTACTCCAGGAAAATTCATTTTTTGGCAAAAACAAAGAGTTATTATCCCTTTAAGCTCTCAGTGACCTTTTATCAAGGGTGAAGACATCAAAATGTTCTGTAACACCAGTAATTAGCATCTGATTTTACATGCAAGTACATATGTACATATACATATATGTATGTATATATGTATATATATGTACATATGTACATATGTAAATAATTTTATTCAGACCACTTTTAAGAAAACTAACCTTAAAGGGTCTGCAAACACCCTCGGTAATATGCCCTAAAATGTCTTGAATTGTCCCCTCATTAGCTGAAATACAAATCAAATATCACCTTGAAAACAGGGCGAAGATGAAGCATTTACAAATTAGCCAATACTGTAATGTGTTTCTGCTCTGGACAGTGCCCTTGCAAAGCAACTTGAAAAGCTTTTGCCTATTCACTGTTTTTACAGGTTGTTTTACCATATGTTGACAAAGAGCATGGGCACCAGCAGCCATTTTATTTAAATGTTATCTTCTTTATAGTACATTTCTAATTTGTGCCACCTTCCCACTCCTAAGCTGAAAGACAATTTCAAATATAAATAAAGATAACTAAAAATATTTAAAACACACAGATTTTCCAAAGCTAGAAAGAGAAGAGATATAGTATTTTCAACCCCATAAGCCCAAGTGAAATCAAAATTAACAACAATTCTAACCTCTTCAGAAATATTCCACAAAATTATCATCTTTAATGTAAAAAAAATCAAACCAGTGCTTGGTGGAGCCAATGGTTCTGAAAACCAATAACAGTCAATAACAATGATACCATGTAATAGGGAAAGTACAGATAAAACACCAACTCTGTTTGCCTTTAATCTTCATAATATCCACTCATTAAAATGCCATGACACTCCTTTCTCAGAGGTAAAAAAATAATAATAATCAAAAACTATGACCCTCAACATATATCTATAAAAAACCATTTCATTCCCTTGAAGTTCACAAAAACAAATACACCGATTGGTCCTGCCCTCTGATATGTTTCCCTGACACCAACAACAAATACACCAAGTCTGATTGGTCCAGTCATCTGATATTGTAAAACCATATTGTTTCCCTGACAACAATTACACCTAATGTCCCCATCCCCTGACCTTCATCAGCTTTCATGACAGCCTCCTCTATCAGTTCATATCCATACAGACCACTATATATACCAGTCTTTTTCCTGTACATTGGGCCGTAAAGGATCTTCCCTGAGTCACAACAATATTATAAAAATATCTATGAATTCAATGTAAAAATGTTAGTACAAAATAATTCAGTGGGTAAATACAGAACAAGCTAATTATAATCAAAACAATGTGATGTACCTAAGGCCCATCTTTCAATGTAGCCCTACCTACAGTCTATACTTACAACAATTATTGCACTTCTTCAGTAGAGTCTGTAGATGTTCTTTTTCTGATGCTGTCGCCTGGTGTAACCATGCCAACATGTCACCCACGTACCGCAAAGGATCATGTGAATGTAATTCAATTGGTCTTGGTGTTCCTCCTGGACCTTAAAGAAAAGAAATGATGCCATTTGCACGAGCAGAGTATCTCAGGAAAAATGTTTGAAGATACCTTTATTTTCCTGAATAAATATTATTTAAAACATTCTGTGAATTCAAGAATGGTTATTCATTGAATCATTCTATAAATGAATAATCATGTAGGTCAAATGAGTGGGATATTCATTTCACATTATCTAAAAATGAAACTGTTACAGTGTTTCATTTGAAATGCCCTTAACAGGGTTTAGGCAATTCATTACTAAACTAGTTGGACTATTTGAACAAGTGAAACATTCAGTTGAGCCAGGATTTACCTCCTCTTGTTAAAGCATCAATGAACCCTCGCACAATGGCTGTCCTTCTGGCTGTACCAAACTCATCCAGAGAATACCTACAACACACACGAATATGCATTACTGATAATCTATACTTCAGTGAACAAAATAATCAAAAACAACCTCTGACATTTTATCAGATTACTGAGTTTGAAATGTATATTTTTACAAGACTAAATAGTCCAGTAGTAAACTGATCTCAGTACAAGTAGGAGGCTTATATCACAAGCTGATTTCAATATATTTCAATAATAACAATAATAATAATTATAATAATCAAAATACACTACATAACTACCTGAAGAGCACTGGTCTGTCCTGTAATGCCTCTAAACCCAAACAGAGCTGAGAACTGATATCTGGAGACTCATTGCTCAGAGCCCTGCATTCATCTGGAGAGAAGAAATGGCAATATTTTCTACTAGTTTCATGGTGGAGATTCAAATCTGGGCAGGATTAATAGGCCTGAAAGACAGATTGGTGAGATGCCAACTAAAAATCCTCTTTAAACAGATTTCAAATCTAATTACAAAGACCCTCTAATAACTGCCTTACTCAAAGTTTGAGATTGTAAGAAAATTGCAGATTCTACATTATTGCACAGGCCTGTAGACAGTAATTTAAATCAAATTTGTGGCCATTTCTAAATTTGGATCAACTAAAAGGGTCAGAAGGTACCATTTTTCAGAAGAACATTCCCCCGCCCCCTGAAATGTCTGCCTCCAGGCGTGTACTTACTCTGAGTCCACCTGTACAGTCTCTCGTATGCTGACTCCTGATGTAGTGCCATTGATTCCATTATCTCCAACCTACAACAAAATCACACAGCAATTCCTCAATTAATTCACTCATACGATAATTGATTAGATATATATTCCCAAGCCTTCTTTTTATTTAATATTTCCCTTAATTTGATTTTGATTCAGTAGTAAGACTTAGTGAAGTATGAGTCTGGAAACGGTTGCTGTTTATATAATGTCGTGTTTTCCATACTGCCACTCCATTTTAATCTCTTTTTCTCTAAACACTTGTTATTTACGCTAGGCAATGTTCGGCCACTCACCCTGCTGTCTGTTGATTTGTTCTGAGCAACACCTTGCAGTCTGTGTGGATCTGTTTTACACGGGCCAAAGCTTTGAAGAAGTCCTGGAATATCACAAATTTAGAAATAAATAAATTTATTTATTTACTAAATATATAAAAATAATACAAAATCAAAATCAACTCTAGGTATCACTTATAATTATATATGAAAATTCCAAGCATGATGAGATTTATTCAAGGCTGAATAAATACATCATATCCAGGCATTTGCAACTCTCAGTTATATCTCTACATCATATATACCTACAATTGCAGACACACTTACTGGATGCAGGGCACCATCCCGTGTTCCTCTAAGAATTTTCACCTCTTCTGGTTTCAGCTGAAATTTGGCCAGAAAAGCATCTGCCACCTGTGCTCTCATCTGTAGCCTCTGGCTGGTTACACACACACAAAAAAAAGAGAAGAGTTAAATTTATTCTGGAGAATTTTGTTTTGAAAAGCAGAAGGTGTGCTTACATTATGTATTACAGTCTAAGATTTATTTCCGGTCCTGCAAGTGTAATAGCATTCTGAGAATATGACAAGCAGATATAACACCAGGAAGTGTGTACCATTCACATTTACCTTTCTGTTTGCAACTGAGTTGTCTGGTTGATCAAATCATGGGTCTGCTCCTTTGCTGCCTGGAAAGAGAGACATTCTTGATGTGAATCTGCATTTTACATGCTGCAGATATGTCAAAAGTATTGCAAAATAATGATTGTCAAAGACTCAGCATATAAAAACAACAACATTAACAATAGTAAAAATAATAACTGCAGGAAAGACAATTATAAACAAATATTTAACATTTAATTCAAAATTGTAATTTTTAATTAATATCCTAATAAACAAACATACAAACAGATAAAGGACTAAACAAACAAAACAGTGAACCAACCAAAGCAGTAAAAAAGCATCCCACTTTCACAAGTTCTACTAAAGTGATTATATTAAATTTGACTTTGTCTATAAACCATCATTACATAGGAACGAAAAAGAATAGGAAGTTTACCTTTAATCTAGTGGTCATGTCCTGACAGCACTCACTCATTCCTTTCACATCTTCATAGACAGAGTCAAGTTGCTGAAATGTGAATAATATTAAACTAAAACAAAATTAACACGAAGTAAGATGTATTTCATTAAAATGTTAAGCGACAAATGGCATTTTAAGATGTAAATTATTTATCTATATATAATATAAATGAGAGAGAGAGAGAGAGAGAGAGAGAGAGAGAGAGAGAGAGAGAGAGAGAGAGAGACCTCTTTAACTTGCTGGAAAGCCTGAATGAAATCCTCATTGATGGCCAAACTCCTCCTCTCAACATCTCCTCTCAGGTTTCTTCTGTTCCTCAAGGTGTTTTCACTGAAGAAACTAGACAGAGCTTTGAGGGCTTCCAGCATTTCCTGAAAGTACAAGCAAAGTGTGCACTGACAATTGAAAATATTTACTTCTGATTTCTTTGAAATAAGCCAAGGCTTTTACTATTGTTATAATGGCTATCATAAGTACCACATGTATTAATTTTTCCCTTTATTTTACTTTCACATTGACATAAACCATTTCTTTCAAAGTAACAGAACAGCTCCAGCACAGAATGAGGATTGGATTATTGGTAAATAAATGCCCCTGCATAACGATTCCATGGTTAGAAGCTGGATGAAATAGCATGGCATTTGAAACATGTGAGCACATGTTATGCCTGATGTTGTCGGCAGGGTACAGGGGTTTCTGTCTTTTCTGACAGCACAGTGTGGACAAAAGTCAAATGTACCTGGGTTCGTGATCATGGTAGGGGCAATTTAGCATTTATAAATTAAGAATAAAAAGGAATTTTGCTGTACTTTCTTTGTTCTCATCTAAGTGATCCTAGCATTTGTCATCAAAGGCTTTTATGGGCACGTTTTTTTTATTTTAACGCTTTATCTGAAGGTTTGACAATCTGGCTGCAGGTACAACTTCATGTAGTTAAGTTGGAAATTCAACACTAATCGTTTACGGCCTGCCGACTGCCTGTTTGGTTAGCTGCAAGTTGCATGCAAAGACGACGACGACGAGCTTTAATACACAAAATATACATTCTTTACCTTATCATTATCAAGCCTTGTGTCTAGAATTTTATTCAGTTTTCTAGATAGAGGATTATTCGGTTGAGAGGACGGCGAAGACGTGTCAGCGGTCTGCTCTTGGATGGTCGCCATTTTTCAAATCTCGCAAGGTGCACGAGAGTTGAAATTTCACAGGGAAATTCTTACAAACTTACACATGATTGAAAGATTTAAATGTCTCAGAATAACAGATTTTAAATTATAGAAATCGTTAATACCATACATAAAGTCAGACTCACATTTTACCCTGAAATAGCTGCTCATTTTTAACAGGACGCTTAACGAGATTTCCTGTTCTGCAATCTGATTGGACAATTCTGCCAGAACATGGATGAATAACTCCGCTTTGTTGACATTGGAAACGTCATCCAGACTCCAGGGCCTAATCCCTTTGACCATCGTTTTTCTGACAGCGGGTAGTTGCCGGATGCAGTGATTTATTTATCAAAAAGACGCTGAGACTGTCGCTTTTAGCGCTAGGCATGAAGTTGTGAATAATCCAGAAGTCTACAGAGGGTAAGTTGCTGAATTTTATACCATGCATTTCGCTTGTTTTTGCCATGGGTGATGACTGAAGAGATCGGTTGACACGACGGTTAGATTAAGGCGTAAGGGAAGGACGGGTAGTGCTGCTTTTCCGCATGCCACAGTTCAGTCGGTGCTGACACTGCGTAACTTCTGGAGGTGGAATATGACTTTCTGGTGAGGTAATCCCAGTCACTGGAGTCAAAAACTGAGTAATATAGGTCTTGGTATCCTGACAGGGGAAGGTAAGGGACAGCTATATTTTTCGTATATGTTCAGCAGTTTTCTGGGTTCGCTGTTTAGTGTCTATTTTGTCTTGCCAGTAATTCTCAATTACATTGCGAAGTTAGCCTTCATGATATCAGAGATCCATTAGTAGTTTGTGGTATTGGATAATCTGTGATATATTGAACTGATACAATGTACCCAATAATTTAGACTGGTCGTTAATTAGTGCGCCGGCCCTCCCTCTCTCTCTCTCTCTCTCTCTCTCACACACACACACACACACACACATTCGAGCATAAGAATACATGCACACAAGCTAACACAGACACGATTTTCTTCTTACATGCACCTGGTATCTCAGTATCATATGGAAGATACTATTGTATTAGATTAGAGAGCTGATAGACCTGTTAATACTTACAGAACTTTAGTATTAACTGAACTTGGTACATGTGTTTCTTAATAGCAGTATTTGGCTGTTAAATGCCAGTCATATGCTAACTGCTGTAGGTCCAGTTTCTCTTATTTAAAGCACCTGTCAGAGATTTTGGTTAGTTTGGTTATATACTGAACAAAGCTTTAAGGCCATCTGAATCAATTCTGGCTTGTTATTACAATGGCAAACAATATACCTTTTGACCTGTTTATGAATACTGATGCCATACATTTGTAGATAACAAAAGACTTATCGGCTGCCGTAACTGTTTATCTCTGCCAGTGGCCTTTCAGATGTTAAGTATTATAGAATAAAAATATAAATTCTGTAGATATTAAACTAAATTTTAACTTGGACCTGTCTTTGACATTGCATACTTATATGCAAAAGTATGATTATTCTATAGATGTTTTAATTACAATTAACATACACGGACTCACAAACAGGCTGAAGTCTGAAATCAGAAACATTTTGGCCACTTTGGGATTGAACTGCACTTTGATTGCACTTAATCACCACCTCAGTATTTGTCCACAATAAAGCTTCTGTCACATCATAATACTAAATGAAGTGCTGCTTACTTAATGTATGATATGTTTATTCAGCAGCACATTAAATAGAATTGTACACAATGTCAACATCTTAAATGGTGTTTACAATACAATTGTTAGAGCAGAATGTTTATGATGGCCCTGGTTCAAGACATATTACACCTCATTAAGAGAACTGTGCAGTAAAATACTTAATGCTGGGTAAATTCCACTAATCAGATTAATAAGTGGCTTTTCCTATAGTGACTACTAGTATGACCCAGTGAAAAACTGCAATTCAGGAATGCATTTATTTTGTAATATTTGCAAAAAGTGAATCCAATAAAATTTTACAGATCTGAAAAGTAATTATGTCATATAATAAGTAATAAATCAGTATAGGAAAATTAACAACTGAAATACAATGACAATCAAGTGAAAATAACTAGAACTACTTGTATACAGGTAAGAGCAATACAAAGATGAATCATTTTACCACATCCAACATGGACATGGTTGAACCAACAAATGCTTTCCTTATAAAGTGGAAGGAGACAGATTAATTACTGCTGATAAACAATTCCTTAAAAAGTCTGAGAGGAAGTATTAATTACTGTTGATAAGCAATCTTAAGTATCCCACACTGAGTAGCACAACCCTGAGTTTCCAAGGTTAGTGGAAGTTCAACTTTCTACTATCTGCGTGCCTATCTTGTTTCCAGCTAAGGCTCTGTTCTCACAACTTTTAGATCGATCTATCACCGCGGGGAGTCTCACTAGATTACTGTCAGATAATCCCCCTTAAGTGTCCGTCCCCGCCTACTACAAGCTTTAAGGGGTAATTAACTTTCGTGTCCGCCCGGCTGACAGCTATTTAGCGTGAACCCCCAGGGAGTTAGGTCGATCCAATGTAGGTCGATCTAATCTATGAGAATGGGGTGTTAGATAGATCTTAGTTTCCAGTAATCCTTCAGAGTCAGGGTGACTGGATACAGTGTTAAACACAAAGTAGTTGATTTTAGTTTAAAGACTTCAAACATACTTGATCTTTTTAAACAAAAAAAAAAAAAAAACATAATTGGTTAATTTTAAATTACGTTACCACAACCTCAAGTTACATCTATTTCCATTGACAGTGTAAAGTTAGGTCCATTCAACATCCAGTCAGGCACATATAACAGCCCCATAATTTGGCAGGCTGCTACCTTTGATAAGTGGCAGGTTTGAAGTTTTTTATCGCCAACAGAGGCAATTTTGCTTAAGTCCTTGAAGTACCTGGTTGACAGCCTGAAGTGGCACGTCAAGGAAGATTCGAGCTTAAGCCACAAACTTCTTTCCCCTCTTCCTTTGTTAAATATGACACTTGAGAAATTATTCTACTATTATTGATGTGAAAATGGATGTGGTTGATTTTTTTCTCCCGCTTTGTTCGTTGTAATGTGAGACGCATGTTTTTTTTGCAAAATGCCGTAAGGGACATCCAATATAAAGGGTCGCACCTTGAGGGGGGGCTAGAGAAAAGCAAAAAGACCTCTCATTTTGCAAAAATGTTGATAGTGATAGATTATGCGGCATGAAATGCGTATATCCATCGCATTGGCATGCTTTTTGTTTTGCTTTGATTTGTATTTATGCCAAATACAGTAAATATGCAATAATGGCAGAACAGACATTACAAATCGATTGTCAAACAATTGACCTGATCATAAAAAAACAAAGCTTAGATGTTTTATTCTTATCCCCTTCCTCTCGTTTGACTGTCAAGAACAGACAAAGACTGCCTGATGACCAGATATTGATTTTTTACGAGAAAAAACTATCTCTGGATGTGCAAGATTATGATGATTCATGCAATTTATCTTCTATGCAGGAGAAAAAAATTCTTTCCACCAGAGATTTATACAATATTTTAAAGTTAATGTGTTGTCTGCTTGATTCAAGATAAATCCAGATATTTTTTCATTGGATAAATTAAAAGACTAATCCACTTGAATGAAATGTTACAACTTTTTTATAACAAGAAAGAAATGGCAACTGTTTCAGACCAGTACCTTCTTTATTTAAGTGTACTTCTTTGGATCTAGCTTCAACTCAAGTTCAGGCTATTTAATCTTGTGTATCACATATATAAAAAATCTCTCAGGACATTGACTGACAGCAACATCACCATGCTAAGTAGTTTACACTTCCTGCAAATGTGGCTTACATTCCTTGACAATGACATGGAGATGTTTGTGGCATTACAGAATTGCTAAGGATCTCATAGTGTAGTACTCTCTTCACTAGAGTACTGTACACTGATCAGTCGGACTGTTGCTGTTAATTTTTATCCCAATGCTCACTCAAAGGAGTGTCTGATATTTAAGCCATATTTCTGGTATGAGTTGGTTCTGTTGATGCATAGACGAGAGAGAGAGAGAGAGAGAGAGAGCCCACTGCCCCCAACCTCAGGCCTACCCAACTACTGAGTACCAGACTAGGCACCGACTGATCCCGAATTCACCGGTAGATCGGACCACACTACCCTTTTTAAGGTGTGCGTCAGTACACGCTTCAATGTATCAGTCGCAACACCGCTCTTGCCTAGTACGCGATGTGATAGTGATGATTTTCAGCGGGGTTGAAAATTAGTGCATCTCNACGTTACCACAACCTCAAGTTACATCTATTTCCATTGACAGTGTAAAGTTAGGTCCATTCAACATCCAGTCAGGCACATATAACAGCCCCATAATTTGGCAGGCTGCTACCTTTGATAAGTGGCAGGTTTGAAGTTTTTTATCGCCAACAGAGGCAATTTTGCTTAAGTCCTTGAAGTACCTGGTTGACAGCCTGAAGTGGCACGTCAAGGAAGATTCGAGCTTAAGCCACAAACTTCTTTCCCCTCTTCCTTTGTTAAATATGACACTTGAGAAATTATTCTACTATTATTGATGTGAAAATGGATGTGGTTGATTTTTTTCTCCCGCTTTGTTCGTTGTAATGTGAGACGCATGTTTTTTTTGCAAAATGCCGTAAGGGACATCCAATATAAAGGGTCGCACCTTGAGGGGGGGCTAGAGAAAAGCAAAAAGACCTCTCATTTTGCAAAAATGTTGATAGTGATAGATTATGCGGCATGAAATGCGTATATCCATCGCATTGGCATGCTTTTTGTTTTGCTTTGATTTGTATTTATGCCAAATACAGTAAATATGCAATAATGGCAGAACAGACATTACAAATCGATTGTCAAACAATTGACCTGATCATAAAAAAACAAAGCTTAGATGTTTTATTCTTATCCCCTTCCTCTCGTTTGACTGTCAAGAACAGACAAAGACTGCCTGATGACCAGATATTGATTTTTTACGAGAAAAAACTATCTCTGGATGTGCAAGATTATGATGATTCATGCAATTTATCTTCTATGCAGGAGAAAAAAATTCTTTCCACCAGAGATTTATACAATATTTTAAAGTTAATGTGTTGTCTGCTTGATTCAAGATAAATCCAGATATTTTTTCATTGGATAAATTAAAAGACTAATCCACTTGAATGAAATGTTACAACTTTTTTATAACAAGAAAGAAATGGCAACTGTTTCAGACCAGTACCTTCTTTATTTAAGTGTACTTCTTTGGATCTAGCTTCAACTCAAGTTCAGGCTATTTAATCTTGTGTATCACATATATAAAAAATCTCTCAGGACATTGACTGACAGCAACATCACCATGCTAAGTAGTTTACACTTCCTGCAAATGTGGCTTACATTCCTTGACAATGACATGGAGATGTTTGTGGCATTACAGAATTGCTAAGGATCTCATAGTGTAGTACTCTCTTCACTAGAGTACTGTACACTGATCAGTCGGACTGTTGCTGTTAATTTTTATCCCAATGCTCACTCAAAGGAGTGTCTGATATTTAAGCCATATTTCTGGTATGAGTTGGTTCTGTTGATGCATAGACGAGAGAGAGAGAGAGAGAGAGAGAGCCCACTGCCCCCAACCTCAGGCCTACCCAACTACTGAGTACCAGACTAGGCACCGACTGATCCCGAATTCACCGGTAGATCGGACCACACTACCCTTTTTAAGGTGTGCGTCAGTACACGCTTCAATGTATCAGTCGCAACACCGCTCTTGCCTAGTACGCGATGTGATAGTGATGATTTTCAGCGGGGTTGAAAAGTAGTGCATCTCATCTCAAAATTTGTTCCGGGGTATGATGCTGTGAAATGCATACTGACGTGCTCCTTGAAAACGGGTAGTGTGGTCTAATCTACCAGTAAATTTGGCATCATTCGGTGCTGAGTCTGGTAGTTGGGTAGGCCTGGACCTGTGTAAGAGAGTGCATCAGTGGAGGTGAAGTGCGGTATGCTGAGAAGATTAGCTGTATCATCAATGGAAGAGGGATTAAAGGGAGTTACACACCAGTAAACAACCTACCACAGGAGTCCCACTGAAATATGTACTTAGGCTTCATTCACATGCAATGTCTATTTTCTAAATTCTATTTTCTATTCGCGGTATGTCTTATGATCTCAGTCTGTGCCCTGATTATCCCGCGGCGTAATTACTGGCAGCGCGAGCCAGTTACTATAAGTTACTTTAAGTAACTGGCTCGCGCTGCCAGTAATTACACCGCGGGATATTCAGGGCACACACCATGATCATAAGATACCGCGAATAGAAAATAGAATTTAGAAAATAGACATTCCATGTGAACGAAGCCTTATACTTAATATAGACATAGTCCTTGTAGTATTTCTAGTCTTATGTGTAACAATGTTAAACTTTGTAAAACTCTGGATGGATTTTTAAAGCTTTATAAGGTCTTTACCGCAGCTGCAGTAGAGTTTGTACTATGACTTGGTGGTAGTATTAATTTAGAGGTGTTTCGATGATCAGTACCTCAGTGCATATGTGCTTGCATATACATGCACCCATACTCGCATGCACATACATAGTGCATGCACATACATAGGCCTACTTTAACAAACTTGATTATTGTACCACCAGCGTAGGCGCTGCACATACATAGTGCATGCACATACATAGGCCTACTTTAACAAACTTGATTATTGTACCACCAGCGTAGGCGCTGGCGGTACCCATGGTTTTAGTCCCGACCCGTATGTTCCGCCGGCTCCTGCGGCTCCTGCGGCTCCGCCGCCAAGTCACCGTTACCGCTTCTCCTCCTAGACGGTAAGGGCCCCTGTACCCATCTCTTGGATTTAGGTCACCTATAATCTCAACTCGTTCCACGTAAAATTTGGGCTTTGTCGGTATTGGGGTCTAGGTGTGGCACTCATTGCAATGCACCCTTGTCTAAAAATGGCAAAATTAAATGCTAATTATCTACCCTACGGAAGGAGTTATGGGAAAAATTTCTACAGACAGCTTTCCAAAAGTCATATGTGTAGATTTCAAATATGCCCTTGGATTTGACCTTTGACCTTTATTTCAAGGTCAAACGGGCCAAAATTTTCAAAAAAATGAAATTTTTTACGAAAAAAATTTTTTTT
>NW_019775495.1:339236-360782 GCF_001039355.2 Lingula anatina
TTATTTTTTTTTTGGGGGGGGGGTAAAGTATCTAATATAATATAAAACCATTACTGCACTGAAATCAGAGGGTTGGTGAAAGTATTGATATTTATTCAGCTGAAAGGGGATGCGTTGGGTGAGATAAAATGTTGTAATGGGAGCAATTCCTATTTTCTGGCGCATTGACAATAGTTAAATATATCATTATTATTATTATTATTATTATACCTCACTGTGACTGTTAAAATATGACTGTTATAATTACATTAATTATAACTTGATTGGTACGTTGACCGTTTAAAATAACGACGGACCGACTTTCCAACTTTATCAAGCACAATAGATTGAACATAATAATCATTTTCTCTGATAGTCGGTTAGTTCCTTGTTGTATATTTAATGGCATTGACCTCGATATTAACGCAGTACGTTTATTGTATGTTGGACTCATGCCAAGACTGTATCGGTAGGCAAAAGGTGTTCTCCTTTATGTATGTGTGCGTGTGTGTTTGTGGGGGGGGGGGTGCATTCAGAAAAAAAAGATGACAAATGCAACTTGGACTGATCATAACTGGGTTGTTAAAAAAAGTTAAAGGAAAACTGTATATGAAGTATGAGGGTTTAGCCGACCATGGATGTGGGGTTTATGGTAATTAATTTAGCATAGGCCATACAGGTCGACATCACCCAAGAATAGAGAGTGCAACCTGACGCATGGTCCTGATGTTGGAGCAAACGGTCATCAGGCCCTCACAACCTGGACTGAACCAGAGTGTTGTGTTACAGTTCAACACCACACCATGGCAACAATTATAGTGTGAAGAAATAAGTGGAGGCCACCCGCCCGTAACTGCGCACATGGATTACACGCTATGTGTCACGTGCCAGTACTAGCGGTGACTCTCCTCTACCCACATATAACACGAGGAGCCGATTCAAATAATAATAATAATAATAATAATAATAATTTTGCCCCCCCCCTAATAATGGCCTAATAATGTCCCAAAATTAACTTTTTCAAGAAAATGAAAAAGCGTTGGCCTAAAAACTTCGTTGAACTGTAGCCAGATGGTATTACCCGGTACATGTACAGGCTGAGATGATGATGGTGATACATGGATGTTCTCTTCTCATAATTCCAAAACATCAAAAAAATAGTTTCAATCGTATATTGGGTAATAGTTCAGTAATTTTACAGTGGGGCAAATCTTGTATAACACATGCACATGGCTGTAAATAATACATATACTTACACTACCTGTAAAATAGTCTGCATAAGACAATAGATCTAGAGTGGGCCCTATAATACTGTACGTAAACTTATTATATGAGTCGCAGGGCTTCCCACTGTCTGCATATCATAAATTTACAGCCATTGTGACATCTACGAAACCGGTTTGAGCTCGTTCAATAAAATGGACACGTACAATCGAAAAGGGGATTTTTGTGAAATCCCTAATTCTATAAATAGCATCAGCATTCGTCATCCAGTATGCGGGCTTTCCTGTACTTTTTGTAAACAAGGAGCCTTTTACAGTGTATATAGTTCTCAACTCACTGTGTAGCCAAAAATTCCCGTATGTATCCTCTCTTAGTGATTGTCGAGCTAAGGGAGGGCTCTGTCCCGTCTTTACTCTACCGAATATATGCGTTAATGATTGAATCACGAAAATGTTTAGAAAAGACTGTGCAAGGGATGGAGGTGCTGTACACAGCAGTACATTCAGTTTAGGTCTTTCCCTGCACGTGTAAACTCTCGCAATCGGGGTTATAAATATCAACATCCTGACAAAATTGTGTCAGTGGCGCACATATGTCTGTCTACATGCATGCGACATCTCTAGTTGCAATCACAACTGCAGTATAGGTTATTACCATGATGGTGATATATATATATATAGTAACTTAAAAAGAACTATGCTCACTTACCTGCTCTAGCATGCAGACGTGTATCTGTTTATTATCGACGTTTAGATTGTATATGCGTAATTTTACCACTGTATAAATACTGCAGGTTCACGTCAACATACTGCAAAAAAAAATCCCGTCATTTATTATCGTAAGGCCACACTTTTTTAATTTTATGGATGACATCCTGCGCGCGCACCGATTTTCGTCCGTTCTCCAAAACCCCCCCCCCCCCCAAGGAAGTCGGTTGTCGCAAACANCAAATTACCATTCAAAAGCATGTTTCTAGAACTCTAGTGAATGCAAGGCTACTTTTAGCTGGTTAACTCTATGAACAGAGCAACATGGTGAGCTAGACGCCATTTGCGGTTCCAGGCACAGCACTGGGTTCATGTAGATTTTTACAGATGAGGCTATATAGGGTTTGAGTTCCACCACCGCGATGGCTGAATCAGAGTCAGTAGGTTTCCAGACGAGTTACTGCCTGAGGATTGTGTCACACTACAGTGACTTGTGGCCGTGGCAGTATCTGTGTATGAGCCGGTTTCCACTCTGAATTGGTGGCAATTGACGGAAACCTCAACCAGATAGAATACAGGGACATTTTAGAGAATACTTGCTTGCAATTTGCAAGAATGTACTTCCAGGACAACTTCATCCTGCAAGATGACAATGCCCGACCACACCATGCCCATGCAATAACTGGTTTTCTGCAAAACCAAGAGGTAAACCAGTTGCCTTGGCCGACGAAATTCCCCAGACATGGATTCTATAGAAAACCTGTGGGCATAAATCGCTAGCAGAATCAAGAGCTTACCCGTTATTATTTAAATTAAAATTTTGATGGTGTATTCACACGGGTTGATTTATTCAAGCCATATCGAACACGATAACAATTGTTTTTTCATCCATTACTAATATATGGGAAAAATTCAAAGAAAATATGTTTGAAAAAAAAATCCATTTTAAATGTGAAGTCTGTACATTGCATCACATGAATTACTTGATTCAGCAAATCCCTCCATTGCATTAATAAGGTAATCTTTTTTAAATCTAGGTAAAAGGGGCAGTTGTGTGATCCAATATGTTTACATTCCAATGGCAGCGCAGTATTTAATTGCAAAATTCAATTCAGATTCGAATAATTGCTACAGTGTGACAGTGTAGCACTCATTGCTGATTTGATTATAGTGAAAATGTCTTAATCACTTTCCCTAACGCTGAAAACATGGGTGTGGACACTTCATATGTCATGTTTGCTTGCCCAGTTAACGTAAAAGCAGTTCTGAAGGCAGGTTCTAACTATCAGCAGATTGACTTGTGTTTGACAGATACAAGGAAGAAACAATAAAAGATGCTACTCGGACATGATTCACAAAGTCAGTGCTACCCATAAGACAAGACATCTGATTTATCACATTCCCTGACCCTGAGAACATAGGTGTAGACACTTCATTTGTCATGTTTGCTTGTCTAGTTACAGAGATACAGAGGTAAAACGGTTTTTCAGTAATGGCGATCCTAATTTGCATATTTAGGAAAATTGCGTAAATCTAATTCTAACAGAAACATCTTAATAATGTTCCTCGACCCTGAAAATATACGTAAAGACACTTCATTTGTCATGTTCACCTGTCTAGTCCCAGAGATATTGCAGAAAA
The DNA here is from genome assembly GCF_001039355.2 of Lingula anatina. Next base: position 342,788 of record NW_019775495.1, read on the forward strand.
TAGGAAATCTGGCGGCCATTTTGCTTTTTTGCAAATTAGACCGCTAAAAACGCAAAATTTCGCTTGGGAACCGGGTAAATCGGATTCAGCATCCCAAAATTATGCTAATAAGCCTGGTTCCCAACTTTTACCCTAAAATGCCCCTACTATTCATCTTTTGTGGAAATCCCACTAGACTAGTATACATATATTCAAATACGTTTATCTTGGACCCATGCCAAGGGGATTTCCCTAGACCTAAACATGCAGGAATGACTAACACCTGAGCAAATGAAGCAAATTTGGTTGTGATCTGGTCGTTTATAGCGAGCCAAGTTTATATTGAGCGCTTTATTATTCCGTTTTTATCTTATCAGTGGTTAAAATAATGTTTTTCGATGTTTTATTCGTCATAAACAATTACTGCGCTGAAATTATAAATTTGGTGAAATTATAGATTTGTCGGTGGGTCGAGGTGGGGGGTAGGGGGTGGAGGGGGGAGATATTTAAGAGAATAAAAACCATCACTGCGCCGAAATTAGATGGTTGGTGAAAGTATTGATCGTAAGTCTGTCGGCAGTGGATGCGTTAGGTGAGATAAAATTATTATTATTATTATTACTATGCCTCACTGTGACTGTAACACATTCGATGGAAAGGGGTGAATTTATTGGATATTAATACAGGAAAACCCTGGAAATTAAGACAGTAATTAAGACACTTAATTAAGGATTGTTTATATAAATTAAATTACAGATATGACGTCTGTTTATAGAATAGGAATTTCTTTAAGGCCTCGGTCACAACCGGTCGAACGTACGGTTTGTGTACAAATTTGTCAAGCAAGCAAGTTCTTGCGAAATTTCGAGTTCGTAGACAGCCCGTAAGCACGCACTGTAGATATTGGACATGCATATCCAAACACCTCTACGAATAATCTGCGAACAGCGAGACCCCAGGTTAAGTTGCTTTCCTTGCACGGAGTTTGTAAGGTGTTTGTAAGTGAGATTTTCGGTTTAAAAGGTACTGTGGGAAGAAAATTATTATTATTATTATTATTATTATTATTATTATTATTATTATTTCATCACTTATTGCGGTAGGTCAGACGGGTATTGATAACTTCTTATTTTATCTATGCGTCAATACAGAATATTTTATATTTATATAAAGCCGAAGGAGTGTACAGCTTTAGGCTCAACTTCTACTGCTGAGTACACACTGAGAATAAAATAGGAGTCAAAGTGACCCCAAACTTGGAGTCCAGCAATGGTGCCTAAAATAATTCCAATTGGAGTAACGGCACCCCAGACCCCACAGGAGAATCACAATTGACTCCATTCACACATCCCTTCATCCCTTGATTTATTTCTACAAAAGAATCACCATGACCCATATAAAGGAATTTGTGACTCCTTGGCACATTATATATATATATATATAACAAACAAAAATATATATATATATAAATAAGCAGTCCCAAGCAGGGAGACAGAAGGGACCGTTTATTAGAAACTGGTCTGTCCACAGACAGGTTTGAACCCATGTCCTCCAGATCTAGAGGCGAACAATATAACCACAAGGCCATCCGATCGCATGTTGTGTTGAATTAGCAATAACAAACAGTTTGTAAATCTGGTAATAAACAGCATGATATATATATATATATATATATATCCCCAGTGGCATGCATTGAGGGTCAAACCTACAACCTGGACACAAAACCTGCTGACCTGGGTGTGGTCAGCAGGGTGTGGGCAACTGAAAGCCCTGGCCAGTAATAAGTGCACGTGTTCTGCATGTAGAAACACACAGAAAACCACTTGTTCATGCATAAAACCAACTATGGCCAATAAAGTAGTGTTTATACTGACCAAGGGTGATAAAAACCGTTCTCTCCACGCCGTTCTGCTGTCCAGCGAGCGAAGAGTCGGTGAAAGGGGTCAGCCAGACACTGGCTCCCGGTAATTTGACTCTGATTTTAAGAGTCAGATTGACTCATGAGAGTCAGGGGGTGATTGACTCTGATAAGAGAGTCTAAAGACTCTGGAAGTGGGGTAATGTGACCCTAATATACATGAAGGAGTCAAATTAGCTCCATGAGGGTCAAGGGGTGTTGGACTCTGCATGACTAGAGAGTCAAGTGACTCCAATTTTACTCTCAGTGCACTTGAGCTATAACCCATGAAAAAAGCCACTGCAACAAATTAAATGACCTATGGACATCCGTATTGTTAAAGCTTTACACATTAAAGTCTAGCTTGGACATATTAAAACAACAGTCTCTCTCTCTCTCTCTCTTTCTCTCTCTCTCTCTCTCTCTCTCTCTCTCACGCACACACACGCATACACACATACAGGCATAGCATGCAAACGTTGGTCCAACGTTTGGTTTCCATCTAAGTGCTCACTTTGTCTAACGGTTGGCTAAACCTCTTTTTAATACTAAATCATTGCCAATGTTTTCCCAACCAAACGTAGTCCTACACTGGGCCAACTGTTGTTGACCAACAATTCCCCAACATCTCACCAAGAGTGAATATACGGTGACTAATAACCAACACCGACCCAACCATCGACCCAGCCGAGGATGTCAAATAAAGACATACCTGCAGGACATCTCTGACTATTGTATTGTGCTAGCATCGTATAACATTGATATTGAACGTTTTTCAATTTAAGACCATTTATTTAGTAGAAAACTCGCCACTACACGCCAACGTACACCCCGCAAAAAACGCAATAGATACTCCAGCGCAGTAGACTACTGCAATCATACTCCAAACCGCAGTAGACTACTTCAATCATACTGCAAACATGCTTCAAATCTGCTTCGATTTGGGAGCTAATTAGCATATTTGATATCATGCTGCTTATCTACTGCATTAATGCTCCTCTCTGTACAAACTTATGTAATTTTTGGAGTAGAATTGCAGTAGGCTATGCTGCATTTCTNAACGCAGTAGTGGTGTGGAGCATATTTGCAGTAGAAATGCAGCATAGCCTACTGCAATTCTACTCCAAAAATTACATAAGTTTGTACAGAGAGGAGCATTAATGCAGTAGATAAGCAGCATGATATCAAATATGCTAATTAGCTCCCAAATCGAAGCAGATTTGAAGCATGTTTGCAGTATGATTGAAGTAGTCTACTGCGGTTTGGAGTATGATTGCAGTAGTCTACTGTGCTGGAGTATCTATTGCGTTTTTTGCGGGGTACCCGCATGAAAACGAAGTAGATACTCCAGCGCAGTAGACTACTGCAATCATACTGCAAACATGCTTCAAATCTGCTTCGATGTGAGAATGTATGTGAGGATGTATTTGAAACATGCTTCTATCATGCTGCTAATCCACTGCATGAATGCTCCTCCGCTGTACAACCCTATGTAATTTTTGAAGTAGAATTGCAGTAAGCTATACTGCATTTCTACTGCAAATATGCTCCACACCACTACTGCGTTTATGCTTCTTTGTTACTTCGATACTACTGCATTTTCGTGCGGGTATCTTTTTACTTCAAGACGAAACGAAAAACAAAGAGAACATCGAGACGCCCCTGCCGTGACAGGCTGCGCTGATGATGATACATGTATGTGATTTTCACTACAGTCCAAAATATCCCCTTAGATATCTCCCCCCCCCCCCAAAAAAAAAAAAAAAAAAAAAAAAAAAAACATGAGGGTGGTGGAGCCCACTTTAAACGTTTCCTGAGTTTTAAAAAGACAAACATTAATGAATATTATCCTATAGAGGATTGTGTCTATTAATGGTACAGTCTATTGTCTATCAGTCGAATGCCCCCCCCCCCCCACACACACATATACATAAAACGGTGTTGGTAATGTATCGAAGATAGTATACAACATGCATGTAGTGTGATTTTAAAACTGGGCGATAGAGGTTCACAATTCGACCCAGCATCGAACTTGGAGACTTGCCTGGCTGTTGAATAAAGAAAATGAATTAATATTTATGATTTTTTATGATTCACCTGTGTAAGCGTTGGCATTTAAGATGGATATAAAGTGAGAAACTGTGTCAAATTATTGACGCCAAACTCAAACTAGTGTTCCAAATAGTATAACTTAGATAAACAGCACGGATAATATCATTTCCTGAGAAACAATATTGGCTTTCATAGTTTTAGCTTATTTTCTTTACTTTTCAAACTGGCGGGGATATCTATTTTGGAATCTGAAGTAGGTTGATTCAATTACCATTTTAGAAGGTTTCTAAATTCCATTGGTATCATCTTAGTATTTTATGCGGGGGAGGGGGATATAGAGGCTATTCACCTGGATAGCCTCATTCCCCGATATGTTCTTCTAGACATCGCAATATTGGAGGTAAAAACTATGTCAATATTAGCTGTTGAATGAAGAAAAATATTTCATTCTTATAACATAACACAACCGATGAAATTGTTCTTTGAATGCAGGAATGGGGTCGTTGACCATTGGTAAGTACGGGAAAATTGGCGTTTACTCCAGGAAAATCCAATTTATGTTTTCTCCCTCCCAGTGTACCACAAACTTTCATAGTCCCATTCATAACAAGAGAGAAGGCAACAAAGACTGTCGATTGTTCGTGATTTGGCCAAACAAGGCCGCTTTTATTATAAAACTCACTATCCTAATAACTTTAACAATAATAAAAATGTAGCAAACTGTTGCCTGCATTAAATGTTATGACCTAAGCGCCTTGCACACGGTGAGCAATTGGCGCACGCCACTTGCGCTGCGCCAGATGCTCGCGCTCCTCAGCTCCCCGCAAACGATGCGCTCTTTGCTCAGCAGAGGTGCCTCCCGGCCTGCCCCTATTGGGCGCACTGTGAACTGTGGGACCATGTGATTAAGGAAACATTGCATATTAATTTTTTCTGATAGTAATGGAAAATGGTGACCACGTTAATCAGTCAGACTAACTATAACTGTGAACATTTTTGTTGACTTCGTTGAGGGCTGCCATTTTTGTTTGTTTCCGGCTACCGGCACACGCGCATTGTTGGCACGACTTGAGCAGTCGGCGCTTGCACCCCGCACACGCTGAGACATTTGCTTCAAGAGGCCAAAAATATCAAACACGTGAGATATTTTGCTCAGCCGCGCGAGAGTCAAAAATCTCACCAGAATAATCCCGCAAACGGTGAGAAAACGGCGCAGCGCAAGTGTGGCGCGCCAATTGCTCACCGTGTGCGGGGTGCTTTAGGGATAAAAATTATATATGAAATATCATCATCCTAAAAAATTATGATGTGACGAGTCAGCAAAAGTTATTATTTTCAAAAGGGAATTATACAAATAAGTCTGAAACTAAAATTGGTCACAATGTAACTGAATCGGCATAAGAGAAGTCCAAGTGGTCCAATAAATATCGGAAATTGTGTCCGCCTATGTCATCAGGTGACTGAAGATTCTATACGCAAGGACCCTTATTGTGCAGTCGCCGTGACTATTATTAGAGCAAACCAGAAACTCATGGACAAAGGGATTATTCCAACGGCAACTGCTATATCAGTAGAGGAAATAACTTACCGCATTCATATAACAGTCGGTAGTTGTACGGTTAGTCCATGCTTGAACTTGTACAGAATCTTTCGCTCTCATAAAATGTTGTAAACGTGTCGTAACGCTTCGAAATATCGAGTGAACTGTTGGAAAGATCTCGTCGAAGAAAAAGCCGATGACATTTTTTGAACTGAAGGTTTAAGTTGAAGGTTGGAGATAACTTGTAGCTTAAATGTTTCGTGCGCGTCAACAGAAAGAATCGAGCGCAAAATGGGTCAGGCAGTGACGTCCCATGATATAAGCAGCAACATGTGCCTCAACTAGGACCACCCCTCTACGGTAGAATTGAGCATGTGCAGAATGTTCATGTGCGTAAATAAGCCCTGGTGATTGTTGTCGCCATAAAATCTCGTTTGACGACGCCAAACTTTTCTTTTTGGCCAAAACGAAGAGTTATTATGACTTTAACTTATCGTGTTATCGATGTTGCATATAATGAAAAAACGCTAAAGTCTTATTTTGACTAATGGGGTAGATATCTATTAGTTATAGTATTGTTGTCTCTATACTGTGTGTGTACTGATGTCAGTCCTATGCAGGTAACTCGTGACTAAGTGTTGCATGCCAGGATAGGGACACGGGCCACGGGCCACGGGCATGCCATGATAGGGCAACGGGTTTGTGGGTGTTTTTTCCAAAAAAAGTTTAAATCTGCAATAATTCGCCCACTACTCAAAAAGGACAACCTTGACACAGATCGTTTGGTAAACTATCGTCCTGTTTCCAATTTGTCATTTTTATCTAAGGTAGTAGAGAGGGTTATAGCAGTTAGACTATTTAAGCATTAAGAAGCAAACAATCTTGTTGAAGAAATGCAGTCAGCCTACAAATTCAATTATAGCACAGAATCTGCACATTTGAGAATTAAAAATGATTTGTTAAGTGGTGTTGACAAACATGCTGCTATGTTATTGGCACTGTTAGATTTGTCTGCTGCCTTTGACACAGTATACCATAATATTTTATTGACATTTCTAGAGCAGGATGTAGGGGTTAGAGATAAGGCCTTAGATCTTCCCCGATCCTATCTTGTTGGGAGAATGCAACAAGTTAATATAAATGGTGTGCATTCTGAACTCTCGCAGCTTTTATTTGGTGTTCCTCAGGGGAGCTTTCTTGACCCGCTAAAGGTGACACGTTACCCCTTGGAGCAATTCTGCGTTATCATAAGATAGGTTACCACTTTGGGCGCTCTTTCGGAGATTTAATACAACTAGATATATGTAAACTAGAGCCACTTAGAAAGAATTAATCGAACTGAAGGTAACGTTTATGTACTTGTACTAAAATATGCAACAGGCATAAATATATGTTGGTCTGTAATTGGCCGTGACTTTCGTTTCAGACAGGCCGGTGCAGTAGTTTGTGGGTTATTCTAGTACGTGAAATATGGCGACCGGAGGTGCAGACGAATTTGGTGGAATTAGTCATGTGTCTGAAGAAACAAGGGGGTCTAATGCTCAGGACAGTGGTTCTAGCCGTGGACCAGGTGAATATCAGAATAAATGTATCATTATTATTATCAAAATAAAAGAGTGGATTTTTTCAATCAACAGCTAATATTGCAATTGTATTTACTTCCAATGCTTTGATGCCTATTTAGAAGATTTTCATCGGGGAATGAGGCAATCCAGGTGAATAAGGTCATCGTTTTGAGTGGACAAATTAGTAATGGGAGTTGTATGTAGGGCGTTATTAATATTCAGATGTTGTCTTTGTCCAGCTATTTCCCCATGTCGTACAATCAAGGTTTTGCTTAAAATGTAACGTTGGTTTACAGTTTCACAAGCAAAAAGGGAAGAGCTTTTTCAACGGCCAGCACTTTCGAGCTGTCCAAACCACGTGATGACAGAAAACAGTTACGAAAAGGACGAACTGATTCATCAGCTCACTCTTACTAAAAAAAGCCTGGAAGAAGAAATTGAGCAATTGAAATGCGGCATGAGAGTCCACGAAGCACGCGAGCACCGCGAGAATGATTTAGAACAAGCACTCGGGGCAGAACGAGAGAGAAATCGCGAACTTCAAATGGAGATGGAAGCACAGGTTCGCGATTACAATCTGGACACGAGGGTGCGCGCCGACAACAGGTTACTACATGAGGAAAACCAACGTCTACGAGAACAGGTCATCGCACTTTCTTCACAAATTACCGAGAAAAAATCCGACTGTTAACCGCCGAGAGGAACGGCGCTTACAAGCGTTTTGAAAATAAATCCAAGGAGCTGGAGAGGATCCGGCAGGAGTTGCTTGAACTGTTTCATAAAACTCGATGACAGCGGCCGAAAATTCTGTTCTGCAGAAAACCATTGCCCAGCTGACGAATGACAACTACGACCTTCAGTTAGAGATCTATATCTATATATATATATCTATATCTATATAGAGATCTATATATATATATATATCACTTCCGGACTGATGATAAGTATGTGCGCTTGCGTTTCGTGACCCCTCGTCTTCACGGTTTCTAGACTTGGGGGTATGTCTTTAGCGTAAGAAGCTGCTCTCACAATTAGGAGACCATTCTTCTTGTTCTTTATAACGTGTAAGCTTTTGGATCTCTAACTGAAGGCAAGGGCCATCCCATGAGCACTAGGATATATATATATCTCTTAAGAGATTTTAACAAAAAACCGTACGTTTAGGAAAAAAAACCTGGATTAACTTTGAATGCAGGAATGGGGTCGTTGAACATTGGTAAGTACGGGAAAATTGCCGTTTTTTCCAGGAAAATCGTATTTTCGGCCAAAACGAAGAGTTATTATGACTTTAAAAGCGTTTCAAGGTACCTTATTACATTACTTTAACAAAGGAGGCAGCTACAAAATCTATCATCATTTCGATGAGCAAATTATAACCTGTTAACAAACGAGATGAACTATGCGATGTAAAAAATATCCACTGACATAACCTGAATTTTAATCAGGTTCATGTATGTCCAAGGTGCCTTGATACATTACGTTAGAAAATGGACGTAGCTGCAATAAAAGCGATCATGACACCAGAAACTGTTAACAGTGAAGATGTATTATTCGATGTAGAAAATACACGTTATCATAACCGTTATCAAAACGTCCGAATATCTTCCTTGAAAGCAACAAAAAATATATTTAGCTTTAAGGTTAATTGTTTGGTAGTCCATGTACGTGAGCACATGCAGCGATTTAAAGCTGGTTATTTATATAGTTTATTAGCAACTGTCCTCATACTGACCATTAACGTTCACTGGCAATATCAGAGACGATATTATGAACGTCATGAACACGATTCGGAGACACAGTGGTAGGTTAAAAATAAGACACGGAATTCTGAAAAGGCATTTGATATTTATTGAAAAGACGGAATCATCATCATCATCATCATCATTTAGAGCCTATAGTGTTCCACTGTTGGACAAAGGCCTCAGCATGCTTTTTCCATTGTTTCCTATCCTGAGCCTCAGATTTCCAGTTTGGCCAAGGTTTCTTCTTCCAAGACTACCAGTAGTCATCTAATTCATCCCTCCATCGTTTGACCGGCCTTCCTCTTTTTTTTTGTCCATACCTTGGTGTCCATTCTGTAAGCCTGATTGTCCACCTATCGTCCTTCATTCTTTTGACATGTTCTGACCACCTCCATTTCATTTCTTTAACTGTGAGCAGTACTTCCTTAACTTTGGTCTGTTCACGTAACCAAACATTCGTTTCCTGCTCTCTTGGACTGATGTTCAACATAATTGTTCAACATAAAAGACGGAATAGGCAACAACAATAACAACAACAACTACTGCTAATATACTACTACTACTTGTACTACTTGTGCTGCTACTACCAGTACTACTACTACTACTACTACTACTACTACTATAAATTATTATTATTATTATTATTATTATTATTATTATTATTATTATTATTATTATTATTATTACTTGAAGAATAAACAAAGAGCGCAGGCCTCTGCGACGTGTACAATTGAAATAGTTTAATTAAGAGGTAATTGCTACTTCTTGTATAGCTTCGACGAAGGGCGCATTTCTATGATAACCCGTATCACCCCCGAAATTTAAAACAAACAAACTGTCAGAACCAAAAATATTACCTCCTTGTCGGAGGTATAAATAACAAGAAGAAGAATAAAAACTATAAGAAAAAAATAATAATATTCCTGATGAAGCAGAGATTTCCCCAGTATGTATTGGCCATGCAACTAGGTGTTCTTTATTTATCGCACTATCCCGAACTATACTTCACATAATTGTACAAACCAATTATCTTTTGATGCAAATAAACGTTATTATTAAGGATACTGTTATAGAGTTTCTTATCATCCAGATGCCGGAAATGAGGTCTTTCCTGCAGTCAATTATTCAATAATTCATGTACCTTAATGGTGATTTAAAATTATAAAAATATCCTTGAAAACATTAAATATTGGCGTTTATATTTCTCATCTCTATCTTAAGTAAAGGGAACTCAAAGCTTTTATCGTTAAATTAACGCCTTAATACTTTTGGGGGGGGATGGGGTAGGGATCGGTATGAGTCGTAACTTCAACACTGAGCAAATTAGTATAGTTGACCACAAGTGTATGAGAGGATCAGATGTTTTTTTTCAGTTTAATAATGTTGTCAAGGCATATACTAAGATCAGGGACACAACTGGCTATAGTGACGGTTTTGGTTATTGGAAAACAGATGCAAGGCCAGACACCAATTTCCTGGGTTTATTTACCTATAGTTATTTCCATTCATCACTTACCGACAACCAACAGAAGGAGGAGCTAATATTCATCTCAGGTTTGTTCATTGAGTAAGCCGCAGATTTCACCACAGCAGGAGTCGCAGCCGTTTCCAGCCCCGGATGCACACACTCAATGAGTTATGACAAAATTAGCATACACACGATGAAGCAAGAGTGAACTGGAGGACAATAAAGATTATAAATTAAGTAAAAGCAAAAGTCAAAAGGTAGATGATGTTTTTTGCGCATTGGGTCGTCTAGACAATAAGAGCAGTTATATGAAACAATTCGTTAAAACGTTTGTGATAATTCAATCAAAATTTACTTTCAATAATCAATTCAAGGGTAGGCCAGTATACACAATGCCACTGCCAGAAGGAAGTTATTACAAACGGCATTGATCGTTGAGTCATTCTAACACAGTTTAAATAATCAACAATTTCAGAGTGTGAATAGAAAACACAGTTCGAGGACGGCATATCGTTCTTTTTATTTTACAAACAAAACAGCTAGGACAAACAGCGATGAACCTCACTTCACTAGGCGCCATGTCGCAATCCAAAGGCACGTTCAAAGCCAGTAACCATGCCAACTGGAGGTCTAACAACAGCGCCATGCTTGATGTTACTCTGGCCACGAGGAGGCGTGCGTAGAAACTCAATGACATAGATGCCCCCAGATGCCAAGCAACGACCCAGTTTATAGAAAAGCATCGGCAATATGAGGAAACGGTGACGGATAGAACCATCGGCAGCATACGGAGAACCATAGAAAAGATAGAGGCGTATAAAGGCCTCCTAAAAACTGAGTATAAAATGGAAAACATTTATCAAAGGCAGTGCGGACAACCAGAGTTCAAGCGACCGGGCGAACAACTGCAGAAAATTAGACGCCGCCAAATGCGACTTTGCAATGGCGGCTTTTCCATGAGTAATTTAAAGATGGAAGTGAATCGACAAGTGGATGGAGCAGATCCAAGTCGACGGAAATTGCGCGTGAGAGAAATCCAGTTAGGAAGACTCAAGCGACATACAGATATAACTTTGGCGAGTAGTGTAGCACGCTTAATGGATATTATGAATGGTTCTTCGGACCATGCGTAAAACTTATATACCATTACTATGTGAGCCAAAGCCAGGTTTTATTCAACACTTGTTATAATACTGTACATTTGTCTTATAATATTCAGTGACATTACAATACATTACACTAACGGTATCTGTCTTTAAAAAATGTGCCATTTTAGATTTTATTAATGTTTGTACTACCATAAAAATAGGTGTTATTCACATGTGCTGATAGACAGATGCATAATTTTATGTTAATTGATTATAAAATATAATAATAATAATATAATAAGTATATTAATAAATTATATATAAAATGATAACAATTAATATGAAAAGATATACTTTTTCAAGAGAAAATGGCACCAGTTACAACTTACATAGCTAGAACTGACCTTATATTTGAATCTCAATTGTACCTAAATAAGACATTGCAGGTCTTACGTTTACATTGTTACTAAAGTGGAAGGTCGTCATAAAATGTTAGTATAGTAAAACAGTCTATGCTCACGGATGCCAGTATGTTGTTTAAAACCAAAACAGCTGTCCGACTTAATAATTGCATCCGACTTCACCATGCTAGACGCGTTTTTTCCTGCACATAAAGTTTAAAAAAGCGTGCCCATAGATGCTCCACCTGGCTATTATAAATACAATACATGATGATACGGATTGTCCCTAGTATAGATAAATAATGAACAAGAAGCGAAAACGCTATTTCTTTCAGAATTCAACATTTGCCGTCCAGATACTACGTACGTTTCCGATATGTAGGTCAGTCTAACGTGACAGAGAGTCCCCCAAGATAGAGAATTCGCTTCCCATTCATTTGTACAGGTAAGCCTCGCCTTTTATTTGACCTACTTGTAGATCAGGGCCCCGTATCTCGAAAGCATCGCGCATTGCGACCGTGCGCAAGCGTCTCGATTCCATAACTCGCCCATACTCCCTCCATATAATACATTGTAGCCTCTATATAATATCGCTTATCGCAATACGCGATGCTTTCAAGATACGGGGCCCAGGCTGGCCCTAACTATTACAACTAAATGGATCGCGGGCCTTTCTGTAACATAGACCCTAAGTTTGGTTACATCGGACCTGAACACAGAGGAGGTTTAGCCAACTTAATTTTCCCTAAATTTTAGAACAGTAGTTTAGTTTGACACAAGGTTTTTCAATAATAGTCCAATTACAGAACGACTATGCTTCTTTTAAAACAAAAACATATTTCGCAGACTAAAAGTTGTTCTATTTAATTGAGCTACTATTGGTTTACTATGAATCCAAACACAAAATTAGGGTTTAAAATTTGAGGCAAAATTTCTGGCTAAGGCTTTTATATAAAAACAATCCCCGGCACAAGTTTGACAGAAAATCTTAACCGGTTTCTCCTACTTTTTTTTAGGTATTTAAAGTATCTTGTAAGTCGCGTTTCACAAACGCTCGTAAAGGCCGCATGTCTTCTATTTTAGACTACATTCTTAGAATAAAGCCTAAAAATCAGACTGCCAGAGCTGCCTAAACTCAATTTTTATGATGAATAAATTTTTCATCTAGATCAAATTTTCAAATGAAGTGGAAAGCAAAATTTATTAATGCTTTGCTTCATTCTAATGTCGATTTACACTTATTTAAGACCGAAAAGGCATCGAGTAGTTAACGTTAGTATGAGTATTTGTGAAATGCACTTAGCTGGATACAGTAGTAGCCTTTGAGGGCATTAACAGCAGATTGCACTTGGATCTACTGATCCGAGGATTAAATATGGCGTACCCTACATGAAAGAAGAGCCATCTTATTCACTGATGGTCTCCTGCCTCAGCGCACGCCACTGGTTTAAATCACGACTCCGCTCGAGGTGTAATTGCAACACCCCTGTAAGGACGGCGCGGGTGAAGGCGGGAAGACCATTAGTGGATTAGAAGCCTCTTCTTTCACGTAGGTACGCCATATTTGATCTGCGGATCAGTAGACCCAAGGATCATCTGTTGTGAATGCCCTCTTTGTTGACCAAGTTCTCGGAATGGCGTCACACTAGTTGTAGGTTCTCACGGTTCCCCGGATGCAGGACCTGCAGATGGGGCATGTCCGCAGAGCAGGGGCGCATTGGGCACAGGAGACAAGATGGCCGCACGGCAGAAAAACAATATTGGCCTCCTCGTCCATGCAGATCTTACACCTTCTCTGCTCTTTCAGGCGAAGGTTTTCTTCTTTCAGAATTTTAGAAGCTAGAAAATAAAGAGGTCATACTATTACTGTAATTGGTGAACAAGCCGATCAATGGAGTGCATTTTCTTTTTTCTTGTGTACATTTTGAATAGAAAAAATAATTACAAGCGCTTCGTAAAGGGCTTTGTGAAAGTCAACTTATATTGACGAGATCAGCAGTCACACTAAATACTAAAAGAAGCGGTTGTATAAAAAATGCCGACCATAATTAAAAAACAAACAAAATAAATAAATAAATAAATAAATAAATAAAAACAATGTGAAATGTTAACTGACCGTCATCTGGATCAAGAGGAACCGATGACGGAGACATAGCCTTTTTCCCACTAGGTTCACCTGAATTATTTAGACAGGATAAATATATGTGTTGGTGAAAATAATGATAATGTCTACTTCGCATCAAACTTGACACTTTATAAAACAATGAATAAGGTACTGTGCTTAAATTATACTATTCTGAAAGACACTGGCAAATGATAAAATAATTGAACTTGTCCATACCAGTACGGTCGCTGGCTTCGACTTCAGGACTTGCATGTGGCATCTGTGACTGCTGACGTGGCAAATCACGTGGGGGTGACGTAACATGCACTTCCGGTTGGGGCAACCTCTGTCGTCTGCTTTCGGTGATATTAAGAACAGCCTCGACCAAACTCTCTGCGCTGAGGAAATCGTCGCCGGTGGTCCTTAACCGCTGTTCGACGGCATTTTGAACGCTCAGACGTTCGAAACCAAGTCCCAGAACCAGCTGTACCAATTCCGTGTCCATTCTGGCTTTTATTTCCCTTGGCTCCACGTCATATGGTCTGGCAGCACGGCCTGTAGGACTCTGAGGCAGATAACGGAATTGAATAATATTCAAAAGAAAAAATGAAATAAAAGTAAGTTACTGGACGGACTCTATATGGTTTATTATGAAATGGTGGAAACTAATTCTTAATTTCAATGAATCATATTATATAAAATAATCTAAAATCTTAAAAGGTTTTCATCAAAACTCTTTGCACATATCTAACCAAACCATCTTTTCATTTCGTGCAGTTTTTTATTTTACAGCAATACTTTTAGCTATTATTTTATCAGTCGGAGATTTTACTTAATCATACTTAGAACGTACTAGCGAACCAAACCTAGAGGCTTCCAAAGCAGATGCCAACCTTCCGTAATACGAGGATGAGCTGCTGACGGTATTCTCGCGTGATCTTTGCTCCCGTGCGAGATTTGGAAATGGATCCGTCATACCGTCTGCCAAAGTTTCGTCGAAGCTCCTTTCATACAGCGGGACATTCCTGGGATCATTGCCATTGGCTTGACGGCAACTTGGGAAGCTTCGACGATGTTTGTCCTGTGGATCGTCGCCTTTTCGCCACTGTTTTAAATGTCCTCCGCAACTGAAGCAGACTACTTCATCACCCTTTCCAGTATAATGAAAACCAGATCGCGAAAGTTTGAGCGACGAGGCCGGAGATGCTGAAGGCCAATTCCTGAAACTCTTGATGCGATTGGCTTCGAAACGGTATTCCCCTTCCTGACCATCGGATGATTCGCCCTTGGTGGAATAATGACGACCTAGCTCGTATCCAGGCAACACCTGTTTAATCGAGAAGAATGTGAATCTCTCTCGTAGTTCAAAGAAATGTCTGGGTAAGTGTTTCGGGTTCGTGGGTGGTACAGGAGTTTGTTCAGTTTCCTTTGATGTAAATCGGTATTCTGGTGTTTCGTGCCCACCGCTGATTGGCAGGTTTCTGAAAAACAATCTGGTAGCTTTCTGTATGCTCATCCATCTTTTGTACAGACAGGACGCGTGGGTTGATTTACATATTATGAGTGTTGCTACCAGCATGTTCAAACTTCTGAAACATGTTAAAGACAACACAAGTCTTATCGCGAACTCCAGAGTGTGTTCACTTGTACTTAGGAACCCGCGGCCGTCTGAATACCCTTTCTCCAATTCAGTTTCTAATCCGTGAGTGCGCTGAGCGATGTTTAGCAATTTGGTGCGTGTTGAAGTCGGCAAGTAGCCAGGAATTTCAACCCATATTATAAATGGGCAACAATATCTGTCTTCGGTTCCAGTTTCCAATTTCCTGGTGGGCATGGTCTCTTGTACATTAACTAAAATATAAGATGAACATTTAAAATGTTTAAGACAGATTTATTTAAAGGGATTATCCTGGGATGAACAACGATCTTCCCATACCAACCAATGGTAAATGAATCCATTTTTTTACATTCAAAGTAAGTTAGTTCAAAGTTACAGCGAAATTAAGGTTGAAAAGTAAACTCTGAGCAAACAGACACTTAAAAACTTTCATGATATAAATACAGAATATTTCATATTTTTAAATGAAGAGCACTTCTTAACATCTATAGCTTTAAGCTTAATTATTTGTTAATCCATGTACGTGAGCACATGCAACGATTTATACAGTTTATTAGCAAATTATCTCACACTGACCCTTAACGTTCACTGTTGACAGCAGAGATATTATTGACGTCATGAGCACGATTGAGAGACACAGTGACAGGGTAAAAATAAGATGCATGGTTCTGAAAAGACATTTGATATTAATTGATAAGACGGAATAGGCAACAACAATAACAACAACTACTGCTACTACTACTGCTTCTACTACTACTACTACTTCTAGTATAAATTATTATTATTATTTTTATTATTATTATTATTATTATTATTATTATTACCTGAAGAATAAACGAAGAGTGCAGACCTCTGACAAGTGCAGAAGGTCAGGTCACAGCTTGCAAATGTCGTCTGCTACGTGTACAGTTGAAATAGTTTAATTAAGAGGTAATTGCTACTTCTTGTATAGCTTGTATAGCTTGAACTAAATTAATTAAATTAAATTGCTACTTCTTGTATAGCTTGTTTAGCTTCGACGAAGGTCGCATTTCTATGATAATCCGTATCACCCCCAAAATTTAATAATTTCTTCCTTGGCCAATTTGTGGTCTATACTGAAAATTTTATTAGAACCCTTCCATGACTTTGTTCATAACTCTGGGAAGACAAACAAACAAACTGTCAGAACCAAAAACATAACCTCCTTATCGGAAGAAGAAGAATAAAAACTATAAGAAAAAAATAATAACATTCCTCAGGGAGAAGAGATTGCCCCAGTATGTATTCACCATGCGTCTAGCTGTATATCGCACTATCCCGCACTATATTTCACATAATTGTACAAACCAATTACCTTTTATTGCAAATAAACGTTATTATAAAGGATACTGTAAGGGTTTCTTAGCATCCAGATGCCGAAAATGAGGTCTTTCCTGCATCTAATTATTTAATAATTCAACTACCTTAATGGTGATTTAAAACAATGAAAATCTCCTCGAAAACATTAAATATTGGCGTTTATATTTCTCATTTCTATCTTGAGTAAAAGGAACTCAAACCTTTTATCGTCACATTAACGCCCTAATACTTTTGGGTGAGATAGGGATCGGTATGAGTCGTAACTTCAACACTGAGCAAGATTTTATCACAAATATTGGCATATTTGATAAAGAGTGTATGAGCTTCAATCCCATGCCGTCATTTTTATACACGTATTGTTATGGGGCTATTAGTCCCAAACAACATATTTTCATTAACCAAATGCGTTCTTTATCAACGATAAAATCCGAACAAAGACATTTGGGAAAAATCCCTGGCTGGATTTTGGAGTACTAAATTGTGTCATTACATTGGCGGTAAAATGATGTTCGTGGGTGCTCAAGTAAAGGAGACATTTAAGAAACCGTTTTTTTACACTCAAATACCGATTATGACGTTACTCGTAAGATGACGTGTTTGTAAATGTTAATTAATTTAGTCAATGAACATTAAAGATATACCTGTCATCCAACAGATTGTATGTAACAGATTGTATGCAACCGTGTATGTAAGGCAGAAACTTAGGAGTTTCTGGCACACGCTACAGTATCCTTAATTGCTTCAGTCACAACATGTAATCTCACCTAACACATCTTTCTCCAACCTTCTGGCAAATGATTTAATCACAAATTTACACCGTTACAGTCAGCAGTAGTATCTGTAATGAATAAAACGCTTTAAATGTCTCAGTATCTTTAAAGACATTAGAGACTAAATAAAATAGGGCAGTTGATGATGAATGGCAGATCGAGAAAATGAGAGAGAGAGAGAGAGAGAGAGAGAGAGACCAGTCACAAGTGAGTGATCCATATGAAATTCAAATCATTATTAACTTAACGATCTGTAAGTTGAGTAAAATCCATTGACAGAGCAAACAAACAATGAGACTTGGGCTGAATACAAAAAAGATATATAATAATAAATATTAAGTGTGTGTCCATGATAAGACCAGTCAGAGGGTGGCAAGGTGGGGGTCAACAGATTTCAACCAAATTCATAATATTGTTGCATATATAGGAG
>NW_019775496.1:11398-28103 GCF_001039355.2 Lingula anatina
AGGGTATATTTGAAATCTACACATATGACTTTTGGAAAGCCGTCTATAGAAATTTTTCCCATAACTCCTTCCGTAGGGTAGATAAATAGCATTTAATTTTGCCATTTTTAGACAAGGGTGCATTGCAATGAGTGCCACACCCAGACCCCAATACCGACAAAGCCCAAATTTTACGTGGAACGAGTTGAGATTATAGGTGACCTAAATCCATGAGATGGGTACGGGGGCCCTTACCGTCTAGGAGGAGAAGCGGTAACGGTAGCCGTCCGGCGGAGCCAACGGAGCCGGCGGAGCCGGCGGAGCCGGCGGAACGATCCGGACGGGACCGAAACCATGTGTACCGCCAGCGCTAACGCTGGTGGTACAATAAAAATTCCCAACATGTAAAGCATAGAGGGCTTTTTTGGTTCAAATGCTGCAAGATACAGTTTCTATTTTTTAATTTTCAACATCATTATTGTCAACAATATGTCCTAAAAAAGAATAATATAGAAAACTCAGAAAATTACATGAATTTCAAATGGCAAATACAAAGTCCACCTCCCAAGCTTCTTAACAGTAAAATAAAACCACTGACCACGGAATTTGACCACTGTCTACTCACCACCAGAGTCTTCCTGTCCCGAGAACTACGTCTTGTCTTCCCACTAAGAAGCTTGATCCTGAGTGGCTTGGGTTTTTTGTCTCTCGATTCCCTAGACGACGCTGTCCGCTTCCTGTCCCTGCTGTTACTGCGGCTACCACGACTGGACATGGACTCATCGCTGTCATTGTCTGATGGGACTGCGAAAAAATTGGGACAGAGACAGATGAGATGACATATTATTTTGAATAACTGTTACAGCAGAAAAGCCAACTTTTCAGAGAATCATATACTGCTTAAGAGAGATATGGCATTCATCACAGATTCAGCGAATTCTGAAACTAGGAACCATGTTACAAATGATTGTAAGGACTATAATTGTGGTCTATGTTCGGAAAAAGAAAGCTATGTCTATCTCATATTTAGTAAGCAAGCTTTGACACATTTATCAATCATACTATAATTTTTTTTAAATATTTGACAGATATCTCAAAAAATTTCCAAATCTGTATTTCAGTAAATTGAGAAAACATTGACATATATATATACAAATATCATTAAATTAATAACTTAAATTTTAACAAACTGCAAAATTAATACTTAGAATGAAATTCATAGTCTTTACAACTAAATCCTTCATTCAATTATTTCTCTACATTTGCACACTAACTCACTTCTCTTAGGTATCTTCTTGAAAGGATTTGAAGCTTGAAACTCTTTCCACTTTGCTGCTATCAGATTGGATGTCTTTGAAGATGAGATTTTGGTGTTGGCCTGAAATATAATAACTATCTTTATCAGTTTTAGCAGATTTTACAAAACAGAAAGCTTAAGCCTAAAGGATATTGTCATCCTTTGCCCAAAACTCATTATTTATTGCCTTTAAGTTACATTCTTTTGGGTAATGAATAAATCTTCAGTGTTCAGTGACTAGATTAATTAACATTTACGCATATGTCACCTTGCAGGTGACTTTATAATTGTGATTTTGGGATAAAAACTGAAAAATCAGTTTCTCTAATTTCTCCTTTACCTGAGCACCCACAATCACGGTTTCATAGCCGGTAATGACACCATTTAGTACTCCAAAATCCTTAGTTCAAAGTCTTAGTTCAGATTTTATCATAATTTATAAAGAAAAATTATGCCTGAGTTTGTTTAATATTAATCTGTAATTAGGGGCTCATACCTCCATAAAGGAGACCTGGAAGGTTTAAGTGACTGATTATTTTGTAAAACATCTCTAAAGTTTTCAGTACATACCTGGTATATCAGTGGTCGTATGTGCTGGACAAAGATGCTGTAAGTGGAGAGGTTCTGGTAGTCAGCCTCTGTATACTCCACATTGACATCATTCACACCAAACTCCTTACACAGGTCAGCAGAACTCTTGTTCTTCTGTGGAAATACAATATGGAAATTGTTCAATAAATTCAAACATTATTTTTTTAAATAATAAGTAATCTTCCTTCCCCCACAAAAAAAAATACCCATTAAACAAAAAAAATACTTGTCGATGAAAAACTTTAAATAACAGTTGGTATGCCATGCCAGAGAGTATACTTATTGTTGCATTTTTGGATATATATATATATATATATATATATATATATATATATATATATATTTTTTTTTTTTTTTTTTTTTTTTTTTTTTTTTTTTTTTTTTTTTTTTTTTTTTTTGATTGACTGATGAAATAGGTAAGGTGAATTGAGTTTAGGCACCGCCAGAAACCTGTGGAAAAGTTACAACATCCATTTTAATTAATTTCAATTAACAGCAACAAACAAACTACCTTTTTGACAGTACTTTCTTCCTTTTTTCCTTCAGCTTTTCTTTTTCCCATGACTGCACAAGGAAAACTTTCAAATAAGTAGTTGTATCAAAACTATATACAGAACAACTCCTTACATTTAGGCTTGTTCGGTTAAACTGAAAAGAAATGAAGTTGCATCATCCTTTAATATTATAGAAATGTGCTACAAACAGCTATTGACCGTCAACAAGTGCCAAATCCACAAATATTGGTCTTAAAAATTAAGGGCCAGAGTAATATGAAATTAATATTTATAAATATCATTGAAGGAATGGCACTTTTATTCTCAGAACTATCAAGTGGACAAATGAGTTGAGTTGTAATGCGAAATTATTTGGCAAACTCTAACTGACAGATGTTTGTTGTTGAAATTTACTTGGAGTGACACCTGTCAAACATCCATATGATAATCACACACACACACACACACACACACACGCACACACACACGCACACACACAGGTATGCTCAGAAAAAGTAAAGGTTCCGAATAAGCAAAAAACTGCTTTTCCATCCTTTTAAAGGTTTAACTTTATAAAGACATGCACTAATGGCTTCCATTGCCCACACATTTTATTTATCTCAATAACAATATTTGCCATTATATCTCCTTTGTTCCAATAAGGCCGCCATTTTCTTATTCTTTCATCCCCCGGTTGGGTCGACATTTGCCTGTTTATTCTTTTAAAAAATTACGGTAACAACAACGGACCCTGTCATACATAATTTTCATTTCACTATAAAATTGTAATCAAAGGGAAAATCGATTATGATTTTTATTGACATTGAAACTATATTATATAGTAGAAAACAGGTTTTTTAATTAAAGGGCAAAACAGACGTCGACCCGACCGGGGGATCGGAAAACCGTACTAGTAGAACTATCGCCCAAACCTTAAAATCATGTCTAAGTCGACCACTTTTACAATAGCACATATGCAGAAAGAAAAAAAGAAAATACTACACTGTGGCTAAATTAATTTGCGACAATAACACGATTTAAATGCATTAAAATATAGAATGACATTACCTTTATTTTCCCGGCGCGTGCACAATACACAGAGCACCTTGCAATACAAAAAGTTCGTTCTTCGAAAAATATAATGATAAGTATTTATAATTCCTTTTCTTTCGTGAGATCTCTATTTTCTTGAAAACAAGAATTTATGTCACACTCATTATGTATTTGTATATTTTATTTGATTTTGATCAATATTTTTTTAAATAAATCTAAAACGATGTAACAACATTTTACGCGTACTTGCCCAAACAATCAAGACAAGCCCACCTCGTTATAAGAGCGAGCGAGCAGCCGGCTTCTTTGATGTGTAAGTAATCGGTCCAGTTTTGCAAAATATATTGTGACATCAGATCTGTCATATTTAGCTTACTTTTCTTTTGAGTGCGGTTAACTCAAAATAGTGGTTAAATGATAAATATAAGTTTGGATGAAACTTAGACCAGAAGCAAAAGTCAGTTTAACTTTGACAGGTCAATTGAGGTTTGTTTTTGTTTTGTCACTCTTCGAGTTTGTCAAGTTTTGTCAGTCTTTTTTCATCCTTGGTTTAAAGAAACCGATCATGCTAAATGTTCTGTGACGCTGCGAATTCACATTTATTTCAGTTTCTGACTTCATTCAACCATTCTATCTGCTAGATAGCCTTCCAGGTTAGGTCTATATATCTCAAGTCCAAAGTCCAATTTTGATTCAGGGTGCAAGGGACGACTGTATACTCAGGTAAATTTTCAAGTCAGCTTCCTTTTATTATCAGTATTTTTTAACATTTACACTGCTGCAATATATTTCACTGTATTCCATTTCTTTATGTTTGATGCCAATTGCTGTTTGCAAATACTGTACATGTAGAATTAAAAGGGAACACTTTACCTGTAGTTTTACTTTAAATAGACCCATATACTGTATATAGTAAGGTGATAACTAATGTACCCAGTTGGTCACCTGCACCCTGAGTTCAAGGGATCTCAGGCATGTTGATAGTCCTGTGAAACTAATAGATATACTCTGTGGATTCTTGACTTGATTCAACAGATTGAATAAATTTTTTATATCACAACAATACTGTAGAGAGCACTTATCATAATATTATTATTATTATTATTATTATTTATGATATTTTTTTTAAAGGAACAATAGATATAGGTATTAATAATTTTCTAAGATCAGTTTGTTTTCTGAATTTGGCTAAAATCTACTAGCAAAGTATATACAAGAAAGTTATAAAATCTCCAAGCATAATGTGTACAAAAGAGAGACCAGGATTTTTATTTCATGATTTTCTTACAGATCCTTCCCCTGTGCCTATGACGCCTCCCTCCAGCCATGACCTCCCCACTGCAGATGTATGTGTCTGAGAAGGAAAGAACCTTTGATTGTGAGGACAGCCTGCCCAACCTGCCTATACCTCCTCTGGAACAGACACTGAAGAAGTATCTGGATTCCGGTGAGGGTTTCTTGGCTGCAACACTTTAGATTATTAACCTCTGTTTTTTTTTTTTTTTTTTTTTTTTTTTTTCAATTATTTATTCATTTAATGTCTTGTTAGTACATATAACAATGATCCAACAAGCGGAATATAACAGTACTACAAAATAACCAAAGAAAAGCATTTTGATACGATATTTTATTTATTGAGGTTCTAGTAATATATATCACATGACACCATATATTTAGATGTAACAAAAAATGTGCAAAGGTGACGATATACTCTTAGTTCTTAAAGTATTCTGGGTGATAACCTGAACTTGATTATAGAGTTATTAATATAATGGACAGCTGTAACTGATCCTTTTATTTCATAATTCTATAGTTACTATTGACCATTTTTACAAAAGCAAATAAGCAAAATGAAAAAGAAAATCTTCTGCTATAGTAACTGTTATATTCATTTTCAATAATAACACGGCATTTAAACATACAAACACATACCCTCACTTATCCTGTTCAGTCTTCAAAAAATATAATATTTTTTAAAATTGTTAAATCAGCTATAATTTATTTCTTTCTCCCATAGTCCGCCCACATTTGTCCCCAGAGGAGCTGAGAACCACAGAGTTCATAGTCCAGGAGTTTGGTCAGGGGGTGGGGAAAGAGCTGCACAGAAGACTTCTGGATAATGCCAAACATAAGAGGAACTGGGTAGGGCTTATGTCACTTGTGGATATATTTATTTATTTATTTATTTATTTATTTATTTATTTATCTATTTATTTATTTATTTATTTATTTATTTATTTTATTATGATAGCTAGAGTTTTAGGATGGGTTTAAGTTTCTCTAAAAGAAATGTGATGTAGCAAGTATTTTTTTTTTAATATTTACAAATTGATGCATGTACTAGTAATTATAATATGGTGCGTTGAGAGCTGAGACGCCCCTTCCCTACCCTCCTCCATTTCAAGGTAAAATCCTTAGATAATAAGTTACTGTAACTTCTTAAATAACTTATAACAGTTACTTGAAACAGTTACTTGAAATTCTAAGTAACTGTATTGCCTGTTACATGTAGGTGTTGTGTGTGCAGTAGTGACAGTTCCCTGAAGATGACCTTGTGATAAAGGTCAAGATGTCTGAGTCTCTGCATAACACCTGTCAGATCTACAAGATTGTCCAATATGAGATTTACTATATTTAATATATATTTAATATATTTGCCTAACTGTTTTGTCTTTCCTACACTATCAGTTAGAGAAGTGGTGGGAGGAGTATGCGTACCTTAGGGGCAGGTATCCCAGCTCTCCCATAGTGAACTTTGCTGGTCCGGGGCCGTACAGCTTTAAGTTTTGGCCACCTAAAGAGGGCACTCAAGTGCCAAGATGTGCCATAACCACCTACTATACACTGAAATACTGGCAGATGTTGCGAAGGTTAGTTATCGTAATTAATAATTATTTATTTATTTTTGTTATCATTATTTTCTAGTTATCTGAGAAACTTTGGGTGTCCAAATGGCTGAGATTGTATTGGTGTGTGCAAGTGTGCTCTGTTAATGTATATTGTGTACAGTGTATGTTACTGTGCATTCTAGTGTGTTTATGATTGTGGTATATTAGTGCATGCTGTCACCTTACAGACATCTATAAAATAGTTTAAAATATCTGTTTTTAAAACAATTGTTGATCTAAAAGAAAGTTTGAGTAATGGCATGTAATAAATGTACATTCACAGAGTTCAAAATACATTTAAAAATGCTTAAAATTTTCAAGAATTAAGGATCAGAATTTAGAATTATGAAAATCAAAAATGCTGGCCCGTTTACAATATGTTAAATCAATCACATGATCACTTTCAGAGAGAGACTGAGCATTGATCGTAACAGTAAAAGACAACCGCTGAGCATGAGTCAATTCCATCGTGGTTTTAGCACTTGCAAAATCCCAGGAGAAGAAGTGGACCATTTTAACTTTTATTTTAAGACAAGTGAGTTGGTTAGCAGATGTTGAATCAGTTTTGAAATTTAGAACTTTTTTTCATGACTGAAGGAGAAAATCGGTGAATAATTAATTGATAGACTAGTTAAATACCTGAAAGTTTATTAAAAATTTAACAGTTTTGTTTTCACAGTTTTCATTTCAAAAAGGTATCAACTTAAATACAACTATCATTCATGTGTACATTGTATGTGCAAAGTGCATTATAAGCAGTTCTTCATGAATCCTGCTACATATCGTAAAGAAACCCTAACACAATACCAAACCTTTTTCACAAACTAGAAAGAGAAGGAAAAACCCCAACACATTTCTTGGTGATATGCAAAGGGAGGATCTTCACTGTAGATGGCGTTGATGAGAAAGAGGAGCCCTACACCCCACCTGAGCTTGAGGCTCAACTCCAGTTGATAAGAGAGAAGTGTGACAGTGAGCCGAGGGGGCCGGGAGTGGGGGCCCTCACAGGGGCAGAGAGGACAGACTGGGCCAAGGTAAGGGCCAGCTGTGCTCTTATAGATTATTTTGATTTTAGAGTTTTTGAGTTTTAGAATTCAGATTAAGATAAGAAAAATTTTAAATTAGAATTTTAAAGATTAAATGATAGGGAGAGAGGAAAGGAAGGAAGGAGAGAGAGAGAGAGAGAGAGAGAGAGAGAGAGAGAGAGAGAGAGAGAGAGAGAGAGAAAATGGAGGGTCCCTGTTTTTGTAGAAATAGAAAAAAAAACAGAAAAATAAATAACAGAAGTAGTTTGTTTTGTTTTGGCAAAGAAGGATCATTTTTGCTTTGTTATATATTCACACTGAATTTTTTCACAGCTCCGGCAGCACCTCTTAGAGCTGAGTCCATGCAATGTCCGTAGCTTAGACATTATCCAGACCTCCATGTTTGTAGTGTCTCTAGATGATGTTCCTGCCAGTGATTTCACAGAGGTAATACAGATCTTTGTCTTGTTTAATATTCATGGAAAACATAGTTTAGATTATATACCAACTTAGATCAATATTATATAATAATTTTACTATATCTGATTGCATTAATTGTTTTTTCATAGCTTCATATAATCCTCATTATTTTGAGATTTTTTTATGTTCTTGTTTTTATTTTGAGCTCAAAATTTTTCAGAAAAATTTCACTGTCCAGTCAGCCGGTTTTTTCACATGGTATCAGGCATTACAAACAAATACAGCATTTTCAAACTTGAGATTTGTGAGCATTAATGCCCATATTAAAGATCCGAGCCACAAATTAATAACCCCAACTTAAAATTAGTTGCCACCAGCACTGACTAATCCATTCTCATGTTATGTTTTAGATGATGCAGCATAGTCTGTGTGGGGACTGCACCAACCGTTGGTATGACAAGTCTCTGTGTTTTATCACCTTCAGCAATGGAACCAGTGGATGTAACTGTGATGTAAGGAACTCAGTGCTTGTTATTGTACCACCAGTTTGTATGGGCATAAACCCTTTGGTATGCCTTATTAGCTTACCCAGCTGGTGGTACATGTGCAGGAGGCAGTATTACCTCTCTGATCCTCTCTTTTTTCCCAATTTTATCAGTGCATAGATTTGATAAAGCCTATTTTCTTTTGTCAAGAAAATAATCTAAAATTGATCAGCCTTATGTACTAGTATAACAGTTTGAATGCACATTTTAAATAAATACATGGCATTAGATACAGTACTTAACAAATGAAATCCAGGACTCTACACATTGAGTCAAAACTATTAAAATGATTATCTCAATATCTTTGAATGGAGGATTTCCCATAATCAATAAGCACTTAAAAATTATAGTTACTGTAATGATATAAAAGCAACTTTATGATCGTTACAAAATTATTCAATTAGATATGATGAAATACAGTATGATTATTCATTTCTGATTTTATGTATGAATTTGGCTACATGTGTACTAAGTAAGCGTATGGTTGTTTGCACATAATGGTTATGATTATTAGTTTCTGAAACAAAAAGATTGTGCTGCTAAACTTTAATCTCCTTTTTTTTCAGCATGCCCCATTTGATGCTATGGTGATGGTGTCCTTGACCTACTTTATTGACCTCAATGTCACAGAATGCAAGGGTAAATGGCAGGTAAGGGGCAGTGTTACAATAAACAACATGGTTGCCGTCAGTCCAGGTATTTTGACAAAAAGTTGCTGTAAGAGTTTTCTGACCTGTCAACTTTCCCGATGTTTTTAGTTGAGAGCAGACTGAACGTTAGGCTACTTCAGGATGTAAAACCTAATTCAGTAGAATAAAGCTTTATGGCCTATATTTATCAATTAGTTTACCCCTGGGGATATGTCTAATTTTTATCATTTCACTTTTTTTCGGAGGGAGAAGGGTGAATAAGGAGGCCCTTAGAAGCTAAGCACATACCCCTCCCCCACCTCTGTCTAAACTAAAACTGTACTCTAACAGTTAGATTTCACCTTGTCTTTAAAAGTATACAGTGAATGTTAAAACTACAAATAGCAAGCAAAGTCATTTCTATGGGAATTTCAGTCCTTCGTTAATTCCCTCAGTTACCAAATTGAATTTATATCATATTCCACACCAGTTCTATTTGTTTTCCTTGTCTTACTTTAAAGAAAGATTGAATGGATTGGGGCTTTGAAGCCATCATCATCTACAATTCAAACTCATTTTCTATATTCCATTTCTAACTTTTTTCTTCCAGGGATCCAAAGAAGTCAGAATTATGAAACCACCAGAAGAGTTGACATTCCTGTTGGACGGTGACATATATCATGGAATAGCAAAGGCAATAGAGACTCATGACAAGTTGGTAAGTGGTACTCAGGCCTGTCAACCCCAGCCTGCAATGTTATCAGGGGCGGATTGAGGCCTTCGGGAAGACAGTCAAATTTTCAAGTTTACATTGACAGGTTTCTAATTTTTTTTCTGTCGGAAGACGGTCAAAAATAAAGGATGGATCAACAAAGATAATTTGGAAGACGGTCAGAAATTAGCTCTGGATCCGCCCCTGATTATATGTTATTGGAATATAAAGACAATTTTAACAAGGCATGAGTGTGATAAGGCAACCTGTGCATTTGAATCTTTTGCTGCTGTCCAAGGCATTAGACCTTTATTTAGCAAAAATAAAAAAAATAAATGATTTAATCTTTAAATTACATCAGTTTTTCCTTAATTAATAAAGTATATCCACACTGAAACCATTTACAAAATAACAACTGCATATTTTAATGTGTAAAACACAGTATTATGTTCAAATTACTTATTATTAATTAATTGTTTGCTATATAAAGGTCTTAAATTAATTGCATGTATTTGAACACTATTTTTATCACTAGTATGAAGTTTTAAAATGGTGAGTAATGCACGACTGCATGTTGTTCCCGTCTTTCATTCCAGGCTAAGAATGTTGAGTGTTTTAGTCCCATCTTCACCGGCTATGGCAGGAAATATCTACGCAGCCACAAGATTTCCCCAGACACACATGTACAGCTTGCACTTCAGCTGGCTTATTACAGGATGCACAAGAAGTATGTAGTTTTATGACATGGAATGCCGTGATTGTGGGGAGATTTTGCAAATCTCAAAAGTTGTTTTGTTATATAAATTTGAAAATAAATGTGGTTGAGAATTGGTTATTTTAAATAATGTTATCGCTGCATGCAGTTGTGCATTTTGATCAAATAATATCATTTATATTGATTTATCAAAGTTCTCTTTTATGACTACACATCCTTTATCATTGTCTTCTGATGGTACATGTACATGTTACAGTCCAATGAACTTCTTTCATTATTGATATTGGAGACGGGAAGAAACTTCTCCAGGGCAGACCAGTTCCCCATTTAAAATTGTGTCACCAAAAGAATAAGATAAACATTTTAATAATTTTAGCTGTGAGCATTAGTTTTTAAAACATTTAAGTATATATTGTTGATGTTGACTCCAGACCTGCTCCGACCTACGAGACGGCGACCACCCGGCGTTACTATCACGGCAGGACGGAGACGGTGAGGTCATGTACCATGGAGGCCCTGACGTGGTGCAAGGCCATGATGGACCCGCAGCGCAGTGTAAGCTAAATTGGCTCTCCTTACACCTTGTGCTATACCTGTGTCTGTTTTGCACAATTTTTAAAGATTGACATATTTTAAAACAGCCCAGCTATTAATTATGTCTTGTAAATGCACTCCCTCTCCCCCCCCCCTTCCCTGCCCCCATGTTAGGACTAGTCAATGTTTGTTTGTTTGTTTGTTTGTTTTTGTTTGTTTGTTGTTTTTTTTTAATAAGTTTACCAAAAGAACTTTATTTTCATTAGGCAGTCATAAATTAATAATATTGTAGCCATGTTTAATTTATATAATACTAAAAAATCCCCTTTTGATCATAAAGCTCATTAATACGACACTCAAGTTATATGATAATGATGATAATATGATTGTTGTGAAGTGAATATTTTTGTTTTTATTGATAGACTGGTATTTTCAGGTATTAGACAGACTGAAGTTGTACAGGATTGCCTCTCAGAAACATGCCAAAATGATGGTGGAGTGCCAAAATAACAGTGGTAATTAGCAGCTGAAATTCCTTCTAGTCTCGTAATATGTCATTCTTTGCACTGGTAAATTGTATGTAATTTGTCAGTTATTTGTTGACATATATTGTATACAGTTTTTGTGTAGTTTATTATTGTAATATATTATTTTTTGTATCTAGTTTATTGTATAGTGTTATTGTATATACTCCATTGCGTAGTAGTAATTGTATATAATATACCCCGGTATTGTATATAATTTATTGACTGTGTACTGTAGTATTAATCATATATAATATATTGTGTAGAATCTATTGTGTATAATTTTATTGTATATAATGTATAATGTATATTGTCCCTTCAGGTTGTGACCGTCACCTGCTGGGTCTGTACCTGACCAGTTTGGAGGCTGGGATGTCAGTGCCCATTATCTTCACTGACCCCGCCTGGACCAAGAGGTAATAACCCTTAGCATAATTTTAAACTAACTATTATACTGCACACAGACTTAAAGCTGTGGATATATAAATATTTTTGTGTAGTTTTTAAACTACAATTAATTGTATATTATATATTGTGTGTAATTGTATTGTATATAATTTTGTTGCCTGTGCCCACTCTCTCCACTTACACTGCCTGTACCAAAAGGTAATGGCTACCATAATTACTGGGGGAAAATTGTGAAATTTACAGGTACTGTGTTTTTTAGGTAAAAAAAATTTTGAAATGTGTACATTCCTATTGGGTGGTGGCAACAAAATTAAAAAGCAGGTTACTCTTTTGTTCTGTTCTTTGCAGTAAAAACACCACAAATGCTATGTAAAGTTTTGTTATGAACAGATTATCATGAAACAGGATTAAGTTCAGTGTGGACTGTTAATAGAGAGTTTTGGCAAGGCCTTCTGTACGACGTATAACGTGCGACGTCATCACTTTGTGTGTAGTTTTTCTCAAGGACAAGTCATAAGTCATACGGCACTACGTATGAATCGGTGATTACACGTAGGTAAGAAACGTATCGAATTTAATAGATTTACGCTTATTTCTTTCAAGTTTAACACACTGCAGAGGAATATATAGGGTATTAAGATTCCACTGAATCACTTTTAGAAGCTGTCGGTAGAAATACTCTGTGAAAACAGCTGGAAATACAGCCAGTCAATCGGTCGTCCGTAGTAGTATCAAATTCAATTTAAGTTGATTTTTTTTTCATAAACAACAGGATCTGCGGCATCAATTGACGTAAATAACACATTCCATTCAACATCTTAATTATTCATCTATCTAAAAAGAATCCAAATATTATAATATTTATTTATAATATAAATAAAAATAATATTAAAAAAAACCGCATACGGAGTGAGACCTGCCAAAACCACTGCTAGCTTTCTCGCGTACGTAAAACGTATTACGTATTGAACTATACGTTACACGTCATACGGAAGGCCTTGCCAAAACTCTCTAATATTAAAAAAAGAACTTAGAGACTGTTATTCAAATATAACATTCACTCTTGCCTCTTTCTGTTTCAATTCAATAAAGCGTCGTTCGATTTCAGATAAATAAAATAGCACAATCAAAATTTTGATCTTTCATTCAATGATCTGAATGGAAATGCGAGATGTAACGCCTTTCACATGTAGAAGTATGATACCCCATTATTTATCAGGGAGAGGTAATTAAAATATAAATAGGGTCTGATCAAAGGCTTTCTATTATAATATGGACCTTGCCTTGTTGATTTCAGTGGTGGGGGTGGCAACTATATCCTGTCCACCAGCTTTGTTGGCTATACCACAGTGCACGGCGGTGTGGCCCCCATGTGTAAGGATGGCTATGGAGTGTTCTATAGGTTTGGACCAGACTGGTGAGTAGTGTGTGTGTGTGTGTGTGTGTGTGTGTGTGCATAAGAATAGCTATGGAGTGTTCTAGACTATAGGTTTGGACCAGACATGTTAGTGTGCGTGTGTGTGTGTGTGTGTGTGTGTGTGTGTGTGCATAAGAATAGCTATGGAGTGTTCTTGACTATAGGTTTGGCCCAGACATGTTAGTGTGTGTGTGTGTGTGTAACAATAGCTATGGAGTGTTCTAGACTATAGGTTTGGACCAGACATGTTAGTGTGTGTGTGTGTGTGTGTGTGTGTGTGTAACAATAGCTATGGAGTGTTCTAGACTATATAGGTTTGGACCAGACATGTTAGTGTGTGTGTGTGTGTGTGTTTGTGCATAAGGATAGCTATGGAGTGTTCTAGACTATAGGTTTGCACCAGACATGTTAGTGTGTGTGTGAGTGTGTGTGTTTGTGTGTGTAAGAATAGCTATGGAGTGTTGTACACTGTAGGTTTATGTGAGTTCACGATCATGACTGCATGTGCCTATTTTTATATGTGAAAGAGGATTTGTGTGCAATGTATTTGCATGATTGTGTGGGTGTTTCTATCAATGTATGATAGAATTCATGTGTTTATGTGTGTGTGTGTGTGTGTGTGTGTGTGTGTATGTGTATGTGCGCATGGATGTGTGCCTGAATGCTTGTATGCCAATTTCTGTCTTTGAAAAAGAAGTTGTGTGTGTATGTGCAAGTACGTACCGGGTATGTGTGAGAGAGCTAGTGTTACGGTTTGATCAATGTTCTGAACAGATTGAGTACAGTAATTTCAAAATAATTTTGGATCACCAGTGCCTGAGATCTATGTTAACGATACAGATAAGTCATGACAATTTATGTGTTACCTCATTTCTACAACCGTTTATTTTGTTTTTCCAGTATCGTGTTCTTCATGTCCAGTTGGATCAGTGATGAGTCGACCAGCGCCAGAGAATTGTACGAGAACTTGAGACAAAGTCTGCTAGATATGAAACACATGGTGGAGAGCCCAGAGGCGCAGGCAGCCAGACTTTGAACCCATTCAGAATGGTCCGAGGATCTTCTGATCCTTGGATCAAATATGGCAGACTCACGTGAAAGAAGAGACAAATAATCTGCTGACAGTCTCCTGAATGGCCTCTTTGAGTCCACACTTCAAGAGGGGCAGATGGAGGTGGTTTTCTGCGTCTTCCAGAAGACAGTCAGAATTTTTCAAGCTTACATTGACGGGCATGTATTTCTTGCTGTCGGGAGAGGGTCTAAAATGGAGTATAGATCAATAGAGATACTCGGAAGACTGTCAGAAAATATCTGGATCTTCCCCCTCTTCAGACATTTTACCAGAAAATTGTTACTACATTTTTATTCTGAGTGATTTTCATTGAAGTGCAATTCTGTTTGGGGGTACTTAATTGTTATTTTTAAAAAAGTGAAATGTTCTCATTGTCCTAATGTACATAAAATTTGAATTCTTGTTAATAATTATGAAAAAAATGATAATGAGGTTTCATGAACAGTTCCAATGCATAAAGACCTAAAATAATATGTGACTCAGTATAAATCCTTGAAATTTCAACAACTCCTTTTAGCTATTTTTTTTCAAGATTTGTCATATTACCAGGAAATATCTCATCAAAATGTACTTTCTAGATTGAAGCTAATGCCTTTTTCAGAATGTTCAGAAACAACATGTTAAGCGTTATGTATCACCAACTAATAATTATTTTTGAAAATTATATGACAGTCATTGTGTAAATTTTGCTTAAATCTAATAAGGAATGATTAGTACTATAAGGTCTTGTATGGGCTTTTATTTGAGTGTATAAATTAAGTTCAAGGTATGCAAAGGTAAATGCTAAAAGACCCTTGGGAATATCCTGACAATAATGTAGACTGTGATTTGATTGTCTTTCAACCTAAAAGGCTGTAGCACTATCTCAGAAATTTCAGTATTAATTTATAATATTTTTGTACCAGTTTTAATGATAGGTCATTCATGATGCTTAATACTTAGATTTTAATTGAGGTAAGTAGGTTACCTACTTGCTCATGTATCATTGGGTAGCACTGAAAATGCCTTTACTTGGAAAACCTACTTAAATGTTCTAAACTTTTTACCATTTCAGTAGGTTCAGAAAGAAGTCAGAGCTCAGGATAATCTTATATATATATATATATATATATATATATATATATATATATATATATATACTCCTGTAATAAACCAAAACTACTGTCATTTCACAGACTTCAGTGTGTACATTCTGAATTTATTTTAAACGTATCTCTGTCGGGTTATGATATTAATGTAAAATTGTGTTAGAGTGTTCATTTGTAGTTCTTACATTCAACAAAAGTATATGACAGTTATTACAATGCAGTAGTGGAGTTAGGGAGGTGTCAGGGAGGTCCTGACCCCCCCCCCCCTTTGGTTTCTGAAAAAATCATACCATTGGTCCCCTCGTGAAATTAGAATTTTGACAAGCTGAATCATAGTTCTTAACCGTACCAAATGGCACCGTCGCCCTCTAAAATACCAAGAATTTCCAGTTGAATTGATATGAGATTTAGGGCGTATTCCCAGAGCTTTTAGATCAATCTATCCCCGCGGGGAGTCTCACTAGATTACTTAAATGTCCGTCCCGCCTACTACAAACTGTAAGGGGGTAATTAACTTTCGTGCCCGCTCGGCTGACAGCTATTTAGCGTGAACCCCCAGGGAGTTAGGTCGATCTAGAGTAGATCGATCTAATCTCTGGGAATGGGGTCTTAATTACTGTACTCCCGCAGGGATGACACGTGGGGAGGCGTGAAAGAGGCCATTACAGGATTAAGCGGTCTTCCTTTCATGTATGTCCGCCATATTTAGGCCGTGGACCAGCTAGCACTCGGCTCTTCTCATTATGAATGGTCCCTAATAGACTAACTGGTGCGTGAGCTTTCAGAAAACAGTTTATATTACTAATGGCCAATATTCAAAATTATGTAACCATTGTGCATTTGTACATCTCTCCTGATTTACAACTTGGCTTTACATGATGCTGCTTCAGAAATAACTGACAAGTAGACAAGGCGGGATGAATGATTGCCAGCAAAATTTCTCTGCACTGAAATTTGAATTGTTTTTTTAATAATAATAATAATATTTTATTGGAATATTACAACCCGAAGGTTGAAGTTTTACATAATATATATACTTTATTTATTTATTTATTTATTTATTTATTTATTTATTTATTTAAATGAAATGAATGTATGTGAAAGAAGCCTGGTCATTTTTGCCCAATTACACTCTATAGGCGTTCTCACCTCCCTGGGGAGGATATCTGATTACTATATTAGCCGATATACCACCTCATAAAATGTTTCACTGAATGGACAGTTCAATTAAGATTACTTTCGAGTTACGGAGCCCAGGTTCTTCATGTAGCAGGATGCAGGATTCCTACAACACTTCCCAGCAAGATAGCACTT
>NW_019775496.1:40193-85159 GCF_001039355.2 Lingula anatina
GGGGGGGGAACAGACATACAATCACATCAAGTCCACCTACCGTTGAGAACCTGTTTAAATCCTTTGATTGTTTCACTGAGAGGCACTAGTTTTCCCTCCGTGCCAGTGAACACCTCGGCCACTTGGAAAGGCTGCGACAGGAACTTCTGCATCTTACGGGCGCGAGACACGGTCAGCTTGTCCTCCTCTGACAACTCGTCCATACCCAGAATGGCAATGATATCTTGCAGTGATTTGTAGTCCTGCGAAGTGGATATAAAATTGTTGAAGTCAATCACATTTCAAAGAATTTCCTTCTATAAATTTACATTGTGGAAGACATTTTTTTTTTGTTTTTGTTTAAAGATAAAGAGATGCAAATCTAATATGCATATTCTTTTGCCTCATCCACTAAGCGAAGTAATAACATCATCACATTATTTCTGTAGTGTAAGTTTTAATCACAGGCAAAATAAATCCTCAAAAAGAACGAGCAAATAAACATATCTTAGCACAACACAAGAAATAATATTATGCTGAAAGAGAAGTTAATCCACGCCCATTCAAGTCTCTCTCTCTCTCTCTCTCTATCTCTCTCACCTGCAACACCTTCTGTACACCACGTGCCACTTCGTAATGCTCCTCTCCGACCACATTGGGGTCCAAAATACGAGAGATGGAATCGAGAGGATCCACGGCAGGGTAGATACCCAGCTCAGCAATACCACGGGACAACACGGTGGTGGCGTCCAAGTGAGCGAAGGTGGTGGCAGGGGCGGGATCTGTCAAATCATCAGCTGGCACATAGATGGCCTGGAACACAATAATGGGTGAAGATTAGGACACATGCAGAGGAGACCATAACACTTTGTCTGTTCATTTGTTTACTTAGTTATTTTGTGGACTTTCATACAGTGTATGCATGATCCTAAAAATTTTAATAGCGCTTGGTCAAAATCTGATAAGCCATACTTTCATGAACAATACATGATAAACAAAACCCATTTAATTGATTTAAGTTAAAGTTAAAACGAGAAGCACAGCAACTGTCATCATGGGTGTTTATTTT
The DNA here is from genome assembly GCF_001039355.2 of Lingula anatina. Next base: position 41,242 of record NW_019775496.1, read on the forward strand.
ACCATAAATTTTTCCCATAATTATCATCAAACCAAACAACAAAAACCAACCACACTAATGTTCTGACATGTCCTCATGGAAATAATTCTGAAACAAAGCCTGATAAATTAGCCCCATTTTCCAATACCCATTGTTCACCTATAACTAAATGTATTATATAACAAAATATGTGGCTCGATAAAATATAGAAACCCATTAGAAAGCACTGACCTGTACTGATGTGATGGATCCTTTTCTTGTGGTCGTAATTCTCTCCTGCATAGTACCCATGTCAGTGGCCAGTGTGGGCTGGTAACCTACAGCTGAGGGGATACGACCCAGCAGGGCAGACACCTGCAATAATACAAATTAACAGTTATTATATTCTTTAAAAAAAAAAAAAACTAGGAATTATTGATCTGGTAACCTTCAGCTGATGAGATATGCCCCAGCAGGGCTGACACCTGCAATTACACAAATTATCAGCTATTATCATTTATTTTTTAAGACTGGAAATTATTGATCTGGTTACCTCCAGCTGTCGAGATATGACCCATTTAATCATACACCTGGTATTACTATGACAATCAATGACTAAGTGCAAAGAATTCAGCAACCTGGTTATCTACAGCAGATGGGATAAAAAAACTAGACGTGTAACACGTTTTAAATCCATCCAGATGTACCTCATCATAGGAATTTGAAACATAGCCTAATTACAGTTGCCATATAAATTCTTATAATAGCAATCCCGATCATTTACTTTTTGATTACACATCAAAATGCACTCAAACTGGTGAAAAAAGACTTATTTTTATCAAATTTTACATTATTACCTCAGAGCCAGCTTGTGTAAATCTAAAGATGTTATCAATAAAGAGCAACACATCTTGTCCTTCTTCGTCACGGAAATACTCGGCTACCGTCAGTCCAGTCAGAGCAACACGAGCACGGGCACCTGGGGGTTCGTTCATCTGACCATACACTAGAGCTACCTGCAATGGAGAGAAGAATAATTCTTGTATAAACCTACGCTTCAACTTTATGACACTCCCAACAGAAAAATCAAACTTTCAAAACAAGAGTTGCTTCTCAATTTTTCCTTAATTTCTGGAGTCCATTTATTTAATAAATTTATGCAATTTCGATAACATTTGAACTTTAATAATACTCATTTGCAACTGACAAAATGCATGGCCCATTATAAAACTAATAGTTAATACTTATAAAAAAAAAGTTCAACATGTAAGCAAACCACTTACACAATGTTTCTAAAAGGGAAGAAAGTAAAATGTTTTACCTTTGAGGACTCATCCTTCAAGCTGATGACACCAGACTCGATCATTTCATGGTACAAGTCATTTCCCTCACGTGTTCTCTCTCCCACGCCAGCAAAGACGGAATAACCACCGTGAGCCTTGGCAACGTTGTTAATCAGTTCCATAATCAACACAGTCTTGCCGACACCAGCGCCCCCGAACAGACCTGCAGCACACGAGACAAAACTCACTAAAGATACATCATTCTAATAATAGTAATATAGTTTCCCATTATTAACAGAATGGTTCTTATTAACAACTATTATCAAGTTTAAAAAAATCAGCTTATGACCTTGTATAAATCGTCATGATCTTTTTCTTTCAATGTCTCTGTTGAAACTTGCCGACCAATTCCAAATTTCTACATTTGATAGGAATTCCATGAAATACATTTTAGTGAGAACAGTGCCCTCCTCTCTTAGGTAAAACAAAGGCACTTGTGGTTTTAAAATATAACTTGCTACTGAATTTGATAATCATTCCCACAGTTCTTAAATCAATAACAAAATTCATGCCTCAATCACTAAGCGAAGTAATGGTATCAACACCCATGTTTCTGTGTTATAATCTTTTCATCACTGGCATGAATACAAATCAGAAGAAAAATATCTGATCACCTTAATTTATTTCAGCACCAAACAATCAAATTTTATATCATATCCTATCGACTAATTAACCTTTTTTTGTATAAAAATGAAGAGGTTTTGTCCTCACAATGCAAAGAATGCTAGAATAGAAAAGACTGGACACATGTCCTGTGCCACTCTTACCAATTTTTCCACCCTTGGCATAGGGGGCCAAAAGATCTACCACTTTGATGCCTGTCTCCAAAATTTCCTGGTTGACACTCATTTCTACAAACTCTGGGGCTTCAGCGTGGATGGGGGCAAACCTTTAAATAAACAGTTCACATTAATAAAAAGAACACTATTCTGAAAAAATTATGATGAAAAATTAAAAAGATACTGAAATCAACATCTATAATATGACCCCACTCTGAGATGAAATTCTACAAGCAGAAACTTTAACTACTGGATAATAAAAATTAAATCAAAATGTTTTTGCATGCTCATGTTGTTAAACCTCCACTCAAACAAAAAGCTGAATTTTTTGGCACAGTAGTATCAATTGTTATCATACAGCCAACTTCACTGAACCTACCACCCTGAATTTCCACTCATGCCAAAACATTATCATATCTGGTTCAAGTAAATACTGTAGTGAACTCACTTTTTGGAACCAATGGGCCCTCTCTCATCAATGGGTTCTCCAATGACGTTCATAATACGGCCTAGGGTCTGTGGTCCCACGGGTATACTGATGGGGTTCCCTGTGTCCACTACCTCCTGGCCTCGGACCAATCCTTCTGTACCGTCCATGGCTATTGTTCTCACAGTGTTTTCACCTGCAGAATTGAAGTTGCCCATCAAGTATTTCTCAAATGTAAATACTTCTTGATACATTATTTGTCACGAATATAAAAGATCCTCCTTTAATTTTCTACAGTGCCTAATTTTAAACTGTCCACATTTAACAACATTTAAGTTCTTAACATTTTGAATTTACTCGTAATTTTACTCATATACTCCTGTGCTTTTGTACTTAACCTTTTAAGATGTGAAAACTAAAAATAACTGTCATTTTTCAGGATAACATAAGCAAAATAAATTCACATCATGGTAAAATGCTTAAAAGCGAGATGTTCACTAACCTAGATGTTGTGATACTTCTAAAACTAGTCTGCTACTCCTCCCTGTGACCTCCAAGGCATTTAGAATAGGAGGCAGTCCCTCTGAAAACTGTACATCTACAACGGCACCAATAACTGCCACAATCTTTCCTTTTGGGAGAGCCGACTGAGCGGCTTTTGCCGCAGCTTCCGCTGCATAGTTACGTCCTGAAAAACAACCATTTAAAGGTGAGATGCCACTTTACTTTTCATTTGAATAAAAGTCTAATACAAGTTGTTGATTTTTTGTGTGGATATATTGAGAAACATTGATTTCCACTGTTTATTTGCTCCAAATGTATGAATCACCTTCCCTTCTTCCTTACTTGTATGTAATCTAGAAGGGTATTTAAATTATGACCAGTTCACTATATTAAACTGCAGTTTATCAGAAAATGATAAGGAATTTGAAAAACATGGGCGTTTTTACTCTTGCGATTTTGCATTGTGTGGAGACATTTTTTTAAAATATCATTTTACTGCATGAAATCTGACCAAACACGAGAAACAGTCAAGCTTCCATCTCCCGTTTTGAATTTAGATTCTAATTAATTATGCCTTCGTCACATGCATTGGCATCGGTTTTGCAGAAAATATTTCGTAGAATCTCGATAAATTATATATCTTGGTGTCACTGACAAATAAGAATTCAACTCTGAACACGTAAACATATTATCGTTTAACTTAAGTCTATTTGCCAGGTAAGAAGGGGAGAGCATGTGAACTTGGCGGACGCGCTTCATCAAACAATTTTCAAGCGTTTCCACTTAGACAACATATGGATGCAAACTTACGTGATACTAGATGACCGGAAGCAGCTTTTGTTGCAGTGTCTGTTAGTTTTTGTTGAATAATATTCGCCTTAGAGGCGGCTAAGACCCTTTTGCAACAACGTCCTACTGCCTGCATCATGGCGGACCGGCTTGTGGAGCGTCACGTGACACCGCAGTGACTTGTGGGTAGGAAAGCGGTGCCCGGATGTCACAACTTTGGCGCAGCAAACACAATTTAGAGACGCACCCACCTGTAAGCATTTTAGATGGGGGCCAAAATTTTAGACTGGCCTACCCTACAGACTGTAGAAATTTATGCTCTTTTTGACAGCTCGACATACCACTAGGCCAAATTCTTGTAAAAGTGTTTCAGTATCCTATCTTAAATTAATTACTTGATATTTTACATTTTCGCAGAATTTTACCCTGCAGTATCATTGATCACTGCTAAATTGGCTGTAGTGCGTAAATGTGGTAGATCGATATATCCGCTATCCGCTACGATATGTGACATTTTGGATTAAAATGGAGAAAATAGAACAGTACAGAACAGGCGCTGAAAGAATGTTCTAAAACTAATGTTGCTGAAATTCGATAGGACGCAGAGCCTACATGGGGTTTTCATCGGCAACAAAATTTGATTTTTGTAATATTAAATTTTAAGATCACACTGAAAAACTGCTTACTTCAAGAAAGGAATGATCAGTCACAAAATACTCCTAAAGGTGGTCCCATTGGGTATGTTTGTTTTTCGTGCAAACGCTTTTTATTTCCTGAGATTCGTGAAACATCTATATTGAGCCCTATTTAGCGTGATCCGTGACGAGCCCCACGTGGAGGTGGCTTTTTATTCTTCTTCATTCCTAGAAGCCATGACAATGGGTGATTCGTGATTTTCAAATCGTATTTTCCGCCTTTTCAATAAATAAGATATGAATAAATTTGTCACGGTTTGGGGCGTCATTATCAGTTAACTTCGGTGCGGTTTTGCACTATCTCGAAATAGAAAGCTCAAAATTATTCTCCTGTAAAAAAGTATTGTATTTCTCGTCTTGTCTGGAAAAGCATTTGAAAGCTGTGCTTTTTTTACTAGATCCCCACAATTCAGGTAACATATGCCTTGGATGTCATGCAAAATGATTAATCATTAATTTTTTTCTCAGGGAAGAGATGAAAAAGCATGCATGTGAAACTAGAAAAGCACTCCGAGAGCGCAGACCTCCGCCAAGGCAGCAGTTTTTGATTATTATTGATTATTGATTATTTATTGAACCGGATCACCACCAAAAACTAATCATCTGTTCCTTGGTCCACTTCTGACAGTTCCTGAAAATTTCATCAAAATCGGTCCATAACTTTTTGAGTTATGTTGATGACAGACAAACGAAAGACAGACAAACAAACAAGCATGAGTGAAAACATAACCTCCTTGGCGGATGTAATAAACTTAATGAAAACCCTTAGATTTGTTTCAGCGCGCCTTTTCACCTGCACCCAGGGGAATTCTCATCACACATACCTTTTTAAACAGTTCCCTGGCTTTCTATTAGAGCGCAGATCTAATTAATTAAAATCTTAGTTTCTGTGCATTAACAAGTATTTATGCTGAGCTTGTCGTTAGCTATATATCCTGAAACGACAAGTGGCGTGATTGGGACAGATATATTACTTCTATTGAATCCCCCTGCCTTAATTGGTTATCATACTCCAAAACGTGACATGAGATCACTTAATCAATATTTCTGACATCACGGTAAGTGAGTTGAAAAACCAATTGTGACTTCTCTCAACAAGTCCAGTCTTCCGGTGCATTAAAAAATTATAGAGACCCCTGGCAATTTTAAGAACGAACTTAAAACTTTACCTGGATTTTAAACTGATTTACTGCGATCGGCTATACAACACAACCATTTTATACAAATAAATGCTAAACAGCTTTAATTTAGATTCTTAGTAGGTTTACCCGACCAGCCTATAAGCATTGATATCCACTAAGGAATTTCTACGTGCATAAAGTGATATGTTTTACTTATTATAGTCAGATCAGGTGGATTCGGTTATTCCGTGGCCATTCTCACATGTAAATTACTAGAAAAGCACTACGAGAGCGCAGACCTCCGCCAAGGCAGTTTTTTTTTATTATTATAAACTATTAATTGATTATTGATCTGGATCACCATCAAAGACTTGTCATCTGTTCCTTGGCCCACTTCTGACAGATCCTGAAAATTTCATCAAAATCGGTCCATAACTTTTTGAGTTATGTTGATGACGGACAAACAGTCAGACAAACAGAGGTGAAAACATGAACTCCTTGGCGGAGGTAAAAATCACTGCCGTCAGCTAGGCTTAGGTGTTTGTGATTTGACTAAGGACCCATTCAGAATAGAAGACCCTGATATCAACTGGTCCAAGGCTTAAATATGGCGAACCCTACACGAAAAGAAGACCGCTTAATCCTGTAATGGTCACTCCTCTCATACGCCTCCCCACGCGTCGTCCCTGCAGGGACACAGTAATTAAATGTGGACTCCAGTCGACCAGACACGCGGGGAGGCGTGTAAGAGGCGGGTGAGAGGCGGATTAGTCGGCTCTTCTTTTATGTAGGGTCCACCATATTTGTTCCGTGGATCAGAAGATCCTCGGATCTTCTATTCTTCTGTAGAGTATGGGATTATATGCCCTCTACCAGGACCACAGACTGATTTTTCACTAGATATTAACAGATATGTCTCTGGTTAAATAGATGATTTCGCGTCAGAAAAAATGTCCACAGAATAATAACTGCGGCCCTGGTAGAGGATAGGAGTATAGACTTTATTGCGTTGTTGTGATAAATAGAAACATGAAACTATTTGTGTGATTCATTAATCCAGGATATGAAAGAAAACTGAATAAAATATGAGGCGGTGTTACGTAAATTCAATTGGCACGTGGTTCACTGTAACAATCACACTTTTATTTAAATAACAAATTTGTAGGAAACGCCCTAGGTGGCATTATTTTAAAACAAATATGAGAGGTGATATAAGGCGAAATTAATCACTTCTACGAATACTAAAAGCTTAATGTCAAAATTTGCTATTATGTTTGCTATGGGTAAAACGTGGACTATACTTAATGTGGTTAGAAAACACGTGCTCAATAACACTCTTCCTATTTCTTTTCAGCTATTATCGCGCGTGGCGCGGTTAGGTAAATTAATCGCATAGGGCTTATCCAAGGTTCCAAATGTTTTTAACAGTATTCCGGTATATTTTTACCTGAAAAATTCCTTCACTGTTTAATATTCGTTCGTTCGTTCGTTCGTTCGTTCGATCATATCTCTTCCGTGTCCTCAAAAGGGCTTATTCTCAATGACGCTATCGTTGTACTTAGACCGAACTCAGCGGGTACCCTCGCTGAATGCAATCAGATTAAGACAGCTAGATTAACAGGCCTAAGATGCATATGTACCAGCTCTAAGGGCGTATTCCCATAGATTTTAGATCGATCCCCGTGGGGAATCTCACTAGATTACTGTCCGTCCCGCCTACTACAAGCTGTAAGAGGGTAATTAACTTTCATGCCCTCTCGGCTGACAGCTATTTAGCGTGAACCCCCAGGGAGTTAGGTCGATCTAGTTTGGATCGATCTAATCTCTGGGAATGGGGTCTAAGAGATGGGAATAACGTGCTCTCTGACCACGGGATCTGCTAGTAGTCTGAGACAAATTTATTGTATACTATTTTAGAGGCCCTTGATATCAGGGGGTAGGAACTACGCACATGTGACCGACTTATAAAAAGGAGAGACGCAGGGGTGGATTGAGGCCGTCTTCTGGTTCTTCCGGAAGACGGCCAGATTTTCAAGTTTACTCTGACCGGTATGTCATTTTTTTTCTGTCGGAAGACGGTAAAAAAAAATGGAGGATGGATCAACAAAAATAATTTAGAAGACTGTCAGAAAAAATCGATGGATCCGCCCCTGGAGACGTAATAAAAATACGAGGAACCTCCGGGTTGAAAATGACCTGTCACGGAGCCGCTTCTTGTTTTGCAAATATCTGCATGTTTAGGCTTTAAATCATATTACGCAATGTGTTTTTCTTATTTTAAATGTGGCATAGCTATTCAAATGTGCAGGTGTGAATAGACCAAAAATGATATATTATTTTTTTTCAATTAAATTCTAAGTGGAAAATTATTTATGTATCAGAGTATTTCAGAATATCTTGTCTGGTCTGGTTGGGTAAAGAGACATGTTGTAACAATAGTCAGGCGATAGTTTTTGTCTTGTTAACAAACACATCACCTCAGCTGCTTAACAACTTCAGATTTGATGTCGCTAGTTTTAATCTCAACTTCTGTTTTAATTTGCTAATGCACATATAATTGCAACGTACAGTATCTTTTGTAAACAAATTCTATTTTAATGTTTGAAAAAATAGGTACAATTTGGTATATTGGTGGGACTGTAAGTACTGTTAGGAAAACCTGAATTACAATCATTCAGTTCTTGATTTTTCAAAATTTATTAAAATAGATGTTTGTGTCAGATATTTACTTCGTCTTTCTGAAATGCGTAAGTTATAAGTTCGTCTACTTATATATATATTTAAGAAAGTGGATAGTTCGTTCCATGGAGTCGGCTGTATAGTGGGCTACTTCAAAATGAATCGTGAAACTTATGGGAAGTATTGAAGCAGCCGGTGGTTTACAGCAGTCCTCTAGCCTTTGTCAACAATATTGCGGACGCTGCTGTTTGCAGTCAGAGGGCCCATCTCAAGTTGTTCTTCCGCCAACACTTCCTGTCATGACGAAAACGTTACATATAATAATGGACCATTCCCAGACCCTACCGCACGAACTGTTGATCAATCTATCTCCAAGGGGATTCTCGCTAAATTGCAATCAACTTGAGCGGCTTAGATGTCTGTCACGCCTACTGAAGCTGCTAAGGGGTAATTAACTATCGCTTAGCAGCTTCAGTGGGCGATCCAGAAATCTAAGCCACTTAAGCTGAAAAGTAATTTAGAGAGAAACCCCATCGAAGATGGCTCGATCCTGTTAGATCGATCTAGCTATGAGAACCTAGTCTTAGTCAGTAAACTATATCTCAATATCACAAGCAATATATACTTAAGAATCTTCGGGGGATTCTGCTTGAATAGCACGAATGTTGTCAAGAAACAGTTACGATTTTCAAGAATGACTTAGGAATACATAGCGAATATTAGGAATCAGTTAAGAAAAAGCTAGGCGTTACCTGAGCAATGTCTAAAATGGGAGAGGTGACCACGTCGGTTGGAAAATTATTCACGTAGTAGTCACAAAGCCAACTGCATTTAAATAAATAAATGAATATAAAATAATAACAGATAAGTAGACACATGAAAAGTAAATATATGAAGAAAATATATTAGATACAAAAAATAATAATAATAAACAAAAAATATAAATAAGTAAATTATTTTAAGATATGACTTTAAAAGAAGTTCAATAAAATTGTTAGCTATAAGGAGCCATGCAGGAAGAAAAAAAACATTGATGAAATTCGTACCGATGACTTAAAAGGCCAGTCATACTGTCAATTCTTTGGTCCACTTCGCTGAAATGAAATAAAGAGAAACAGTTCAATCTGTGTTGAAAGTTCAATACGAGACCAGCTGGGGATGATGGAAACTGAAGACAAACGGTATTCTAATTTCTACAGAGTTAACAAGACTCATTTTGAAAAGTTGTTCACGGCATTTCATTAAATTATTTGCTTACCAGACTAATCTGTCAATCAAATCCCTGAAGACACGCTCTGTATCTGTGTAGATGATGGTGCCTTGGAGGATTTTCATTCTGGCTTCGGCTCTAGTTGGCAATTCAAGCCAAAGTGGGTGCCTAAATAAATCGACTAAAATTATTCTTGTCTTCCAACACTACTTACTAATCTAAAATTTTAAAGTTTTTTTTTTTTTTGAAAAATTACTGTCTTTATTCTTAATTTCGTGTTCATACTACTAGCAGCTCCAAAAAAGGGGGAGTATTGTGACCTAATTAGAATTACTGGCATGAATAACAGTTCAGTCATCATTCACAAAACTGCATCATTTTTCTTACCTTCCCTCCATCAATTCAAACAACAGAATACCCAAAGCGTAGTAATCAGATCTCCACGAGGCGGCGCCACCCCTCAGCACCTCTGGGGTCATGTTCTTGTATAGGGTGAAGTTCATCAATTCCACCCCATGGGTACTCTCCCCAGCCGCATTGAGAGGGTGAACGGACCCCAAATCACACTGGAAGAAAGAAATCAGCATTTATAATTGAAAAAAAAGGGAAAATTCTGGTTACCAAAAGGAAAATGTTGGTTACATCCATAATTTTCTTTTATGAATGTAATACAAAATCATATTTTCACTAGTCATAACATATAATTTTCATTCAGATTATGGCACGTAGTTCAGCTACGTAAAATCGAGCCTTAGCGAAGAGCGAGACGCTATCCGAAATCAGGCCCCACCAAGGAACGTTACAGCAAGAAGAGAAAAATAATCTGACTTTTATTTATTTACTCCGATAGACAAAACCGAGCCACAACAAAGTTAACATCTTACTAGTTTGGGAATCCCGTGCACACTTATCAACACGTTGTTCGTTTTTATATCAAAATGGGCTACGTTCCGTTGGTGCAAGTGCCCAATAGCCATACAGACGCACGTGGCAATATATTTCAACATCTGAAGTGGAACTTCGTCCCTAAAAAATAAATAAAACCAACTGTCAGTACGATATTTCTGTTAACATTTAAAGAAAAATATTTTGTTGAATAACGTATTTTTTATGAAACGATATTTTTAGGATCGAACAAGATAAAATCAGAAAAAAAAATGAAATGATTATTTAAAGAAAAGAAAAAGATAGAAAGAAAATAATTACTTACAAGAATGTTTCCCAATACTCCCGGAGAATTTCCAGGTCCATTGGACATAACTCCGACAAAAGGACAGGAAAACCAGGTCTTAAGTCAAAGGAGTGAACGAGTCTGGAACGGAAATTTCTCATATCAGACTGAGATTAACTAAATCATGCGGACGAAAGACTTTGAACCTGTACAGAATAATTTCTCATTATATGATAAATAATTGAGATTTTACAGTCACCGTTTATGACGTTTTTATCCGTCTAGTATGTTCTTATTTAATTTATCATTATGATATTGTGAAAGATGTTGATAATCTAAGTGCCAAACTTTTAACGAGGTAAAGAGATAATTATTTGGCGTATATCATAAAAGACATCCGTGCTTCATAGGCATGTAGGCTTACAAATTAATCAGCATATTAAGTAGTTTGTATTCAACTGACAAAATACCTCAAGATAAATTTGCTGTCTATCCTCTTCATAAAAGCAACTTCTCTGTAGATGGACCTTGCAAAGGCCTCGGAGGTCGGCACCTTTAATGCCAGGTTGTTTTTAAACTAAAAGTAAAATATTTCTGTTAGAGGAAGGTCAAATCTGTATAAAATAATAGCAAAGATAAACTGGTAACATAACTCATGATTAATCACTGTAAACATATTGTTTTGCTGCTGCTGCTTTAAACATACAATATATATATATATATATATATATATATATATATATATATATATATATATATATATAATTACTGTCATGTATGTGTGTACCATTGCTATTATTATTGCTGCTCCCGCTATCCCAGTATCACTTATGTTTGTTTTTCATAAGTTCAGTACCTTGTACACTGCACCGAATCCTCCACCTCCCAAAATCGGAAGCATCGTGTCTTCCTTCCAAAAAAGAGCCCGAACCTTAGACATTGAATAAAGGGAAATCGATAAAAAAACCCGTAAAATTCTAGCTTTAAATTCGCTTTTATCTGAGCATATTCTAGTTATGAAATTGTTGAAACTTCACTCTCTTATTTACCAGGGCTTACGTTTTAAGTTGAATCTTCTTGGCGAGTGAAATTATCAAAATTAGTGAAATAGATGCTTAAATAAAATGGCCCGATTACTTCTAAAACTAAACTTTAAAGACGCCTCACGGAATCTTAATTTGATTAATAAGAAACAAAGTCATAAATGGCTGTAGTGGGGGTGATGTACAGATACGTATATTGATACCATCAGTCGAGTTTTCGATTTTTGTTCCGCTAAGAAGCAATATCTTACCTCGTTTTCGAGTCTGAATGTTTCTCTGTGAAAAATGTACATGTAACTGTATTTCATGCCTAAAAAGGCCATATGTGACGCAACTATCATTGTGTATTTTGTCTATTATACTCAGAAGAAAATCGCCGTATTCACTTCGCTTGCGCGCAGCATATCTCCAATAGCTTGTGTGTTACCTGGTAACGTCGGCACGTGCAAAAGACGTCACAATATGGTTTGCCTTTTTAGGATATATTTATCACGTGAAATATGCATGCGCTCTAAATGGGAAATGGGCGGGGTTTTTTTCATGCCAACAGTTATAAGGTTGAAAGTATATTGTTACTTCCCATAGCGAAAAATGATTTTGATAAACGCAATATTCTATACCGACTTGTAAATTGCTTGCTTATATTTCTTTCGATTTGAAGAAATGTTAAAATTTTCTATTTTAAAAAGGAAAAAGCTCTGTTTAGCGGTGCTCTGGTAGATCTAGGTTTACCTTTTTAATAAATGAAAAGAGCTATTAGACTGTATAGAAAAAGTATGAGTTAAAAGTCAGTATAGATCAGCAAGATATAAAATTAATAATGCCGTACACGTGTATATTGAAAAAGAATATCAGAAAGTTTCGAGAATACGACTCCAGAGTGGTTGAAAGAAAGTTTATTTTGCGGGAAATAATGACATGATGAAAATTTCAGATAGGCCTAATTAGGCCTATTAGTGCAAACAACATGGAAAGTTTATTGCTTTTATCAACTTTTGCACAGTTGTATAGCCTCCTGAGTAGCCTAAGTTACTCGGTTTACGTATTATTTTAAGCGTACTGTGTGAAAAAGAGACAAGATACCAGGATTATCAACGAACTCAACGTACCTCCTTTTTGGGAGTTCACCCCCCCCCCTCCCCCCCGTTCATAATAAAAAAGACTGCGAGCCGTCTTGCCTACTCGAGAGGCGAGAAAATAATTACGCCACTATTTGTAGGCCCCCTACGTTAAAGATAAAAATAAATTTCAGAAGATTTATCTTCTTCGATGTCTGGATTAGGAAATACACAGAACTTTTAGAGATAAGAATGTGACTGTAGAGAATTTTAGTGCCTCTTAAACCCCCCTTTACACTGGAAGGCGTTCTTTTTGCATCTTTTGTACGACAATGAAACTGGTATCGCTGATGAATCAGAAAAGAGGCTCAAGCATTTGGTTGCAGTATGAATGCTAAATGATAGGCCAGTTGACGGCATGTAAAGCATTATCTTTTTTTTACACTCAAACGGGGCTATACTACAATATGCTGAAAGGACGCCGTCAAGTGCAATAGGAGCTTTAGCAGACGTGATGCGGGTATTTAAGTGTACACATATGACGCTTCATATAACGACAACTTTTGGAGAAAATATATCATTATCATCTTGTAAAAGTGAATATCGCTGCGAGCAGGGTTCGAACCTGCGCGGGAATATCCCATTGGATTTCGAGTCCAACGCCTTAACCACTCGGCCATCACAGCTCCATATTAATAATTCAATAACTAAATAAACAAATAAACAAGTTTATTAATCTATATAATTTCATTACAAAAGGGAAATGAGCTCTAAATACATTGTTAAAAGGAAGTTTTACCGTTTGGCAAAAGGCTTAATATTCTTTTTTCCGTTAGAGCAGCCTATTAGAATTAAATAATGAAATAAAAAATGTAATAAAACACTATAAGATAAGATAAAGTAAATAAAACCGATTTATATATAAGATATACAATATGAAGAATAAATCGCCCTGTTAGAGTGTGGTTGTATTAAAAACTGTAAACGTGTTATGAATAAAAATGTTAAGACTTTGTATTTAAAAGGGAAACAGCTGGAGGATAAAAGCAATATAAATATCCTTTACTTCCCTTAAAAACTAAAAAGAAAATTTAAAAAGGTTGTCTCAATGATTCGGAGTCATCTTAAATTCTTAAAAGGATCCAAGTGCAAGGATTGGTCAAGCAATTATTCGTCGGCAGGAGAAAATTGGTTTTTCCTCAAGGAAAATTCATTTTAGCGAGTAAATCTTGTAAAAAAAAACTTTTGCAAATAAATAAATTCGTATTTTTTTAATTTATTGAATGGATGACAATCTATAACAGCTGCGATGGCCGAGTGGTTAAGGCGTTGGACTTGAAATCCAATGGGATCTTCCCGCGCAGGTTCGAACCCTGCTCGCAGCGATTTACGTTTTGAAAAAAATTCTAATAAAAGGGTACATCCTACAATATGGTCTCTCGAACAAAGTAAACATTGGGTAAAGTTGCATGTCATTAATGTCTGTTTTTTTTTTAATGTTTATTTTTACCTTATAACAACAGTTTCAAAATCATTCACAATGAGTGTCAATGAAGCCCATTCAAATAACCACGCAGAAATGATACCCTCTACGCCGTTGGGTAATTCCGGCCATATTTCTGTAATTCCCTTAGTGATTTTTTTTTTGTTTCGTTTTTACGGAGTAGGTTTTATAAATCCATTTGTCTGCTTCTTCTTCTTCGGCGCGGTACACGCTTCAATTGATCCTTTATCTATCAATTCAGCGGTGACCCCGCAGCTTTTGTTTGAATTCCGTGTAATTGCCATCAGTGCTTGAATAGACAAATAAATAAATAAATAAATAAATAAATAAATAAAAATAAAAATAGATAAATAAAATAGAATAGAATAAAAACAAAATGAAATGAAATTTTGAAAATGGCTGATCCGTGGGGTACCCTTTTCCACCCCCCAGACAAAATAAATAAATAAATAAATAAATAAATAAATAAATAAATAAATAAATAAATAAATATAAATGACGAGCGAAACAAGGCAAAAATTAGCAAAATTGCCATGGATCCGCTAGTGAATATCAAAAGCATGACGTTTAAATGAAAAATGTTTGCATTTTAAACACATTTAAAGTGCATAAATCATTTTTGTTTCATCTTATCTAAGGGCTAGCAAGACTTTTTGATCATATTTTAACATATATATTCCATGAGTTAAAGTCGCCAAATAATCAAATTTTGAATTGCACGGAAATTGGTAAGCTCGAAGGAATGACGGACTCCGAAAACCCATCGATTAAGCGTCGGTTAAAGACTTTTCAACTTACCCATATTATAACAGAGATATTTCGTGTTTCATTAAAGAGGAAACATAGGTTGGTTAATTGGAGAAGAAAAATTTATCCCAGGAAAATCAGGTGAGTATGAGTCTTCCTTTTTTCTGGAAAATCTAACGGAGTGCTCTGTCAATGTTTCAGTGCCGCAGGGATATTGCGTCAACTACTGAATTGAACTGGCAGTTAAACAATAGTACAAAGTAAAGAAAAATAGTTTATTCAAGTTAGGTACCACAAATCTCAAAACGCATGTCGGCCCAGATGTAATATTGCTTAGATCTTGGAAAAAATTAAAAAAAGCGTCTGTTAAGATATGTTCATAAATCTAACTGAAAATAGACCACTGTCGTTTACTATTTTGTCACTTATTACTTCTTTCAGATTTAAACTTATACCATATGTTTAGGCGCAAAAATTTCCGAAAAAAAATTATTACAATAATACTAACACTCGAAGTACGAATTCAATACGGCGACATGCTCTGCACATTGACTTTTTATGGAGGGCCTCCCTCAATAACTGTGGCGAAAGCACGAGAACGAGCGTGGAAGGCCTCGTTGTTCGGACACAAGAAACGCACTTCGAAGTCTGCACAGGTCCCGTTTGGCACGTTATTGTTGGCGCACACAAGCCCCATGGGGATTTTCAAACAGGGGACCACGAGGGGGGTGGGATCGACGCCGACGTACATTTCGTAGTGCGGGATGTGTGTGCCCACGGTGCGACACTCGGCTTTCATGGCTGCGAAGTTGCCTTTACCGCATGGCTGGAAGTTAAAAAAAAAAAACGTCATTGTAACAGACAAATTTCAACAATGTAATGGACGGTAAACAGACGTTTAACTACTACATAGGGGATTCTAGCGTTGGTGAAGGATCGATCTATCTCCCTGGGGAGTCTCACTAAATTGCTATCAACGTAACCGGCTTAAATGCATGTTTGTCCCGCCTAGTAAAACTGCTAGGGGATAATTATCTTTACACCCTAGCTGATTCGGTAGGCGTGACAAACATTTAAGCCTCTTGAGCTGATAGCAATTAAGTACCCTCTACCAGGGCGAGTGATAGATTTTTTTTACAGATATTCACAGATATGTCTCGAGCTAGATAGATGGTCATTTTGAGTTGAGCCCTAAATGACCATCTAGCTAGCTAGAGACATATCTGTGAATATCTGTAAAAAACTATCACTCGCCCTGGTATAGGGTAGCAATTTAGCGTGAACCCCCAGGATCGATCTAAGTATGGGAACTCCGTCTAGGCCTATCTATACACGGATGAGGGTAACCACAACAGCATCGATTATTTTAGTCTTGGTATTGCTCTTGTTGCATAACTGGACGGTATATATGATATCTGTTACTGAAATCAGGCCTTACAAACTGATTAGGCGTTAAATAACACTACCTGCAGATTTTTTAGCACTAACACCCATATTAACCACATAACCCACAAATTATAAATTTATAAAGCCTGGGAATATGCCCTGGACAGTAGGCCTACTGAAAGAAAACTAAAGAAAACTATTGAATCTTTTACTCTGTGATTTATATGTTTGCATGGCTGCAAACCAAAAATGGTAGCTGACGTAATACAATAGATGAATAAACAGAAAAAGCTTTTAAAAACTCTTTATAAAATAAAAATGAGAGAGAGAGAGAGAGAGAGATAGATGAAATACTTACGTCATTCAGATCAATCTCATAGTCGCCATCGCCGCCGGGATCTCCTCCATCAATGGTGTCGGGCGTATCCTTGTTGAGCCAATCTGTCCATAGGAAACCTGTAGAAAGCAAAGATACGTGTCATTTCACTTGTAAACATTAACAGGGCGTCTTAGGCTGTATTCCCAGAGCTTTTAGATCGATCTACCCCCGCGGGGAGTCTCACTAGATTACTGTCAGATAATCCGGCTTAAATGTCCGTCCCGTCTACTACAAGCTGTAAGGGGGTAATTAACTTTTCGTGTCCGCCCGGCTGACAGCTATTTAGCGTGAACCCCCAGGGAGTTAGGTCGATCTAAAGTAGATCGATCTAATCTCTGGAAATGGGGTCTTAGTAAAAATATAGACTTTCCGCATGCAGCGTGGTTTCGTCACGTAGAATATGTAAGGTAAGCGAAGCGCAACCAGGGTATAATATAAAATTGAAGAATTTACAAAAGGTCTAGGTGAAATGTGAGTGTCTGGGTTTTAAAGGCCCGCCTTTTCAGATCCATCAAACATAAGTAAAACAATAAAAACAGGATAAATCCGATAATGCTAGATAAATGGCAAGCCAAATTGTCCAGACTCACCAAAAATATGTAAAAATAAATAAAGAAAAAAGGATAAATGTAGAGAAAAAAATGGCTGTCAACTTGCTATCAATTCCAGTTGT
The DNA here is from genome assembly GCF_001039355.2 of Lingula anatina. The sequence continues at coordinate 58,708 of NW_019775496.1, forward strand.
ACATGACCAGAACTAAGTGACGAAAGAATAACCGAAATGGATATATTATACATGAGAGAGAGAGAGAGAGGGGGGGGGGGAAGGCTAAGGGTAGGCAAACTTACATGGCACTCCGGTGACACATGGCCTGACCTCTTCCGTGACCACGTTGTCACAGTTGCCGATACAGATACGGGTGTGCGTTTTGGTGCCGTTGCCACAGGTAACGGAGCACGGGGTTTCCACGTCTGTGCTCCACGGGCCGACTGAAAGATTGAAATAAGTTTCGCTTTGGTAGCGTTTATTGTATACGTAAGTACATGTAGCTTGTTTTATCCCAACTGAGGTGACGGATTTTTTTATTCTATTCTTTTATTCTTTTATTTACATCTTTAATCTTATTTTCTATTCTTAATTATCTTCACTTCATCTTTTTCTTAATTATTATCACTTCTTTAATTATCCTTTTTTTTAATTTTTATTTTATACATTAATCCAGTTCTTTTTATTCAAAATATACCAATAACAAATGCAACTGTCATTTTACCCCCCACCCCCCACCCCACCCGCCACACTATTCCAAAATAACGAAAGAAAAAATAAGAAAAAAATATGGAAAAAAAACAGAAACTCACGACAGAATGGTGGATCGGCGTCGCATGATCGGGACTCCACAGTGGACACGCCGTCACAGTCCCCGTCGCAAGTGCGGCTCCTAGTCTGTGTTCCACCGACCCCGCAAGTGATGGAGCAGTCGCCCCAATCGGACCACGGGCCAACTGAAAATAAGACAAAACAATAGAAATTATTATACAATATTCATTAAACTACCGATTGACTGGAAATTAAATACAGCAAAGAAAGGAATCATCAGTGCATGAACAGTTATTTATACAATAAATAAGGCACCAATCAATATTACACTAAATAAACGGATGAATAGTCACTCATAAATTTGATTTGATCTAGGGTTCATCTCCAGGGCCACCTACATTTTTCATTTTCCATAAAGTTAATTTTAAATTTCAGAACGTTTTTGTTGAAGCAAAATTATGAGTGCACCCCTATCGTGTGAGAAAGGGGAAGCAATACAGTCTATAATAAGGCAAAGTGACACACAACATTATTTAAATAATACATTGTATGATATCACTGAAAGGCAGGGGATACATGTACCATAGCATTGCGATTTGTAAATCTGAACTATATATAAGCTATTAATGACGATGGGTAGGATAAAAATCGGCCATCAATAGGCCCCTAGTAGCCGTAATTCAAAAATGAAAAAAAATCGAGAGGAATGGCATTCCGAACTAAATATTTCAAAGTAAAAATGACAAAGCACTTATTTTACTTTATGATATGCCAGACGAGAAAGAAATTTTATGATGGGGTATCGCTTACCGCAATATGGTGGATCGGCGGCACAGCTCTCGCTTTCCTGTGTTGCAACATTGTCACAAATTCCGGTACACTCTCTGGTTCTGATTCTTGTTCCTCCAACACCGCAGGTGACGGAACAGTCTCCCCACTCAGTCCAGTCAGTCACTAGAATTATAACACGCACACATTTGATAATTGGTCACCGTGTTCCATGGCGGCATTCAAGACGATTTTACCGAACCCCGCTTTAGAACCTATTGCTTTCACTATCTAAGAACAGTGGTGAAACCCCCAGCCCCCCCATCCTCCACCCGTCAGAATCCTAACCAATAGGTCTCTAATAGTCGTAATTCAAACATGAAAAAAAATTAAAGGGAATTGCATTACACGCTAATTAAGTGTCGATTTGACTCAGTGATATGTTTGCTATGAAAGAAAAAAACTTTAAAGTTGTTTTATCGCTTACCGCAATATGGTGGATCAGCGGCACAACTCTCGCTTTCTTGTGTCGCAACATTGTCACAAATTCCTGTACAAACTCTGGTTCTGATCTTCGTTCCTCCAATACCACAGGTCACAGAACAGTCTCCGTACTCACTCCAGTCACTGACTAGAAATATAACACGCACACATTTGATAATGTATTGGTCGTCGTCTTTTATGGCTGCATTCAAGACGGTTATGCTAATCCTAGGTTTTGTTCCTACTTCTATCACTACGTATTTGAGACTTCTAAGCAACATATAAATTTGTGTAACGTCCGTCGGCAGAACAAGTAAGAACAAATTAGTTCGCATTAGATCAAGTTAGTTACTTCGCATCTGCATTCTTTCAATTTCTATTTCATGCTGTCAGATTTCAACCTTTCTTATTTCATTAAAACATTTCCAGTTACGGTGATTCGATACTTACCACAATATGGCGGGTCGGCATTACAGTCTTCGGTTTCGGTGACGGACACGCCCTCACAGTTGCCTACACAAGTCCTGGTTCTGGTCCTGGTACCGCCCACCCCGCAACTCACCGAGCACTCCGACCAGTCCGACCAGGGGTCCACTGAAGAAAGAATTATACGAGTTTTAGACCCACGATTTTCCACACCTATAAGAGCGCATTCAGAGCAGCGGACTAACAGATCCGCAGATCAAATATGGCGACCCACTAAAAAGCTTGTCGCTTAATTCAGGATTAGACACTGAATAGATTTCCTGCGGGGATTACGCAACAAGCATTCAAGCGGGTCGGCCATATTTGATCCGTGGACTAGTTAGTCCGCTGTTGTGAATGAGGCCTTATACGAGCTTTAGGCCTCCGATTTTCCACACTTAAAAGAGCACATTCAGAACAGTGGACTAACATATCAAATATGGCCGATCTACTTGAATGCTTGTTGCGTAATCCCTGCAGGGAATCTATTTAGTGTCTGATCGGGAATTAAGCTGCAAGCTTTTAAGTGGTACGCCATATTTGATCCGCGGATCTGTTTGTATGCTGTTCGAAAAAAAAAAAACTAATGGAATTGTCAGACCACTAAAGTCACACATTCTAAAAACTACTGATCCCAATAAAATTTGGATCAGTGGCCAACGGCGCTGACTGAAATTAAGGACCAAAGTCTTTCTTAGTGAGGCGGGGATGGAGTTAAAAATGAAAGGACTGAGGAAGGTGGTTATGTCTTGGATACTTAGTTGATCTTGGGTCAAAGACTTACTATTCTTTATATCTGTGTAAACCGCAATCTTCCAAGTGTTAAAAATGTACACGCAAGCGACAACCCCTCTATTTAACATCCATGCATGAATTTAACTCACCGCAGAATATGTTTTCGGTGCAGTCCCTCGTCTCCTCCGTCACAACGTCCGCACAGTCGCCGCTGCACGTCCTCGTGCGTGTCTGGGTGCCTGTCCCACACGTGGTGGAACACGCGCTCCAGTCGCTCCACGGACCGATGGTAGCTGTTCACAGAAAATAATACCCACATGTTCTTTATTATGATAAACAAAGTGTAGATTTCGTTAAATTAGGATCAATGGAGCACATAAAGAGACTGAGGAGCGTTTTTTTTTTTTTTGTGTTACTCTTGGCTATTATCCCTTGAAAATGTGGAAACATGCTTTAATTATGAATCGAAAAATATCGCATTTTCTGCAAGAGTGCATTGCAGATCAGTCACATCTATGATAAAATAAAATAAAAATTTCATATCAAACATGATTGTGTATGTAAATAAAAAAAAACATCTTTCTTATGAAGTGGCACACAGCCGTAAGCGCCGGCGCTTTGTAGGTGGTCAGATGTTTTTTTAAGCGTATAAACATAAAATACCGACCGAGAGGGTTAAAATAATAATAATGATAGAAATAAACCCTCTCAAAACAAACACAATCATTTTTAGTGTGAAAGAGTGAACTCAAAACAGCGGACTAACAAATCCGCGGATCAAATATGGCCGACCCACTTGAAAGCCTGTTGCGTAATCCCCGCGCGGAATCTATTCAGTATCTAATCGGGAATTAAGCGGCAAGCTTTTCAGTGGGTCACCATATTTGATCCGCGGATCTGTCAGCCCGCGGTTCTGAATGCGCTGAAAGTTGCCCACTTACTGCAAGGATCCGTATTGCAGGCCCGGCTCATTTCGCTAGGGCCAGTACAGCCGCCTGCAGGACACGAGCGAGTTCTATATTGCACGCCGCCACCGCACGTGACGCTGCATTCGCCCCATTCTGACCAGGGGGTCCACGTGCCTCCGCACGGCTAAGAATAGATAAATGTACACATGTGTGTCTCCGGCAAACAAAGCACGTTTTTTTTTTCTTTTTTTTTTTTTTTTTTTGTTATGGTAACGTGTTGGCATCCCGTTTAAAATGAAAGTGAACCTCTAAGAAAGATCTCACCAAATAAACTGACACTATTCCCACCTTGTAAAAAGATTTAGGTTTAGAATAGAACATGCTGTTATGATAAGGGAACAGTTTCTTTGGCCTACAAAAAACACAAAAATAAAAACAAAACAAAACAAGAGAGAGAGAGAGAGAGAGAGAGAGAGGATCAAAAATGGTAGATATTTACCAAGTTCGGTCCGTGGCAGGGGTTGGCATCTTGTGGGTTGGATTCGTAGTCTCCAATATAGTCGTCGGGTACAGTGGTTCCGGGGGCGCAGGGACGGCGAACAGACGACAGGTCACTCATGCACCGGTAGTAAAAACATCGGTTTGTGACGTCACGGATGTATTCCCCGTACTTTTCACAGGGTCGTTCTGTTCAAGAAAGAAAATTACAAAAAAATGTAGTATTTTTGTTTATTACTGCTACACATCAAGTCAAAAGTGTGCTTTCGAGATATTAATTGTTTAATTGTGCATTTTTGTGTCGTTACGAGTAAAACAAAACTGCTGTCTCGTTGATAAAATAGGTGTCGATTTTTGTACCGAAAGCAAACTCGTGTTAATGTATTGATCGATATTACATTTCAAAGAGCGTTACAAATAGTGATGAATGAAGTCCTATGTACGCACCATCCTTCTTTTGTTTTGTTTTCCGTTTTATTAGCGAATGATAATGATATTATTAAAAAGAATACATCTTCAAAAGCAAAATGATTTTAACCAACTTTCCAAAACAATTCTTGTTCTGTTTTCCTAAGGATATCATATTATTAAGTCAGCGTAAACTTTCTATGCGCCCATGAGGCAATTCTCTGACTAAGAACACAAAGATCTATCCGAATTTTTCAGTTTTTAATATTTGCGTTTTCTCTCTTTTTATCCTATCGTATAAGTAAATCAGATTATTTTAAAACAAATGCAAAAGTTTACTTACCTTGAATTGCGAGCGTCGTCGAAACTATCACCAACAAAAACGCTAGCGTTCCTTTAAGACCCATGTTGTTTTTTACTGCTAACAGTTAAAGAAACGCTCCTAATGAAATTATATCAATTGTCTTTATTTATATATGTCCGCGAATCCGCGCATATGATTACCCTTTGGGTTTGATCTGGATTTCAAAAGTGGCATTTGGTTTTAATCTGCATAATTTTGCTGATTCAAATTCCGGATCGTATGAAGAATTCCACGCATAGCGCTGCCTGTGATCAGTGGTAATTACAAAAATATCCTTTTGAAATTATATAATTTATTCTGCCCTTTGCGTTAGTCACTACATTTCTATATATTACTGTCAGTGTTTGAACAAAAGGTCTGAATAATGAATCGAAGAAAGATGAGTGGTTGACTTCATTAATCAAAAGTACCTGTTATGTTTATGACCCGATATTAGACACTGATATCAAATATAATGGAAATATGTTTTCCATTTTTAAATTTTACTTCACATCATGGTTTCTCGCTTCTTTCAATTCTTTTCAATCATCTTGTCGTGAGAATGTTCAATATCGAGTGAAACGCACATCAAACGTACATGTAAAAACACCAACCGTGAAGCTTTAAATAGAATTGATAAACTCGAATCCAAAGGGGTCTTAGTATTGCCATATCCCCAACTTTCTTCGTATTGTTTTCTTTAAAAACTTGGGTGGTTGAAATCTCAATGCCTTGACAATAAAACCGCACTAAATGCATTATAAAATCCCGCAAAAATGTAGACGAAAGCAAAACAAAATTGATTCTTTAAAATTAAAAAAAATCTGATTTTTTCACGTGAACTATTAATAGTTTTTTCTTATTTCCTCCTATAATTATTTATCTGTTTGTTTGTTTGCTTTTAGGCATATTTTTGCCAGAATGCAGCTGTTAAGTGCGTATAATGGAGAAGGAGGTTGAAGGTATGTCGATATTGCTACGAAACTCAAGTACGGCTATTCTTTAAAGAGGAAACACCCACTGATTTCATCAATTAAACAATTAATTAAGATTTATATACTTATCACTGCCCATCGTTGGAAAAACCCACTCCTGGGTGGGCCGACGTTCCACTAAGTTGGCATTTCTATACAGACACATAAAATAGGCATCCCTGACACAATGAAAGAATAGAAATGTCAGAATTCATTAATGCGAATTGAGTATGAATTGAAATTTGTGGTCAAGTCTTCCGCGATGACGTGAGAGAATATTTAATTCTTTAGAAAGATAAGCTCATAACTTTTTTTCATTTTGCTAATTATAGACTAATTAACGCCTCCAGTAACACCTTTTTTCTTGACTCAGTCATTTCCTGATGCGGCTATAACGTTTTTGTTGTTTATGTTCCAAGGAGAGGAATTATTCGAATAGTAAACAATCCGTGTCATTGATAACCGCCATACAGCAGTGGTTTGAGGGGCGGTTTAAGGCCTTTTTTATCAACTGCGTGACTAAGTCTCTTCATTTTTTTTCTCTCGCATATTCTCTTATTTCATATTAAAATTATGTCTACTGTTTTGAAAAGAAACACCAAGGCATATGATAAATAATGATCGTTTCACCGGATTTTCCGAACTTCTTCATGATTAATTAGTTAAGAGAACCGTAGGGCCTATATAGGAAAGTGTCTTAAAAGTACATGTATGTTGTACACGTGTATGTGTAAGAGCCCCCCCCCCCCCCACACACGCACACACACTTATCGCTATCCCTCTCTCTCTCTCTCTCTCTCTCTCTCTCTCTCTCTCTCTCTCTCTCTCCAGGCCCGTAGCCAGCAAATTCAAAAGGTGTTTCTTTTTCTAAAAAAGTGGACCTTTTCTCATAAAAGTTTCATGTACAGTACCTAGATCAAATTTTACCCAGAGTGGACCTTTTCCCAGCAAAAGGGGCGGTTCTTTCGAACCCCCCGAATCCACCCTGGCTACGGGCCTGCTCTCTCTCTCTCTCTCTCTCTCTCTCTCTCTCTCTCTGCATTATTTTTAAATGGTTAGCACACTGCATTTAAAATGTGTTTCCAAATTAATGAGTTTTCTAAACGCCCTAAACAATTTTCTATTGACTGGTTAATGGCGTACCGTTAATAAATACCCATCGCACGTTACTTGGGTTTATTATGTATCTTTAAGCGCGTGAACAGTAACTTGTATTTCTTCCATTATTATTTCACAAGTGTTGAGCAAGTGCAATTATATCGTGTTTCTCAAATGATCTTATTTGTCAGAAAGGCGTGATCATTCAGTGCTATAGGAGCCGGGAAACCATAATGCCACAATTAAAAACATTTGATCATCGTTTTCACCAATAGAAAATACATTGGGATTCGAGCTGGTGCACAGTAGACATAATGACTTAAAATGGCAATGAATTTCGTTCGGGTCCACAGATTTTCAATAGTTTTCCCTTCTTTTCTTTCCAGACAATGTGACCACGACGCGTTGACCCTATCTGAGGTCATTTAATATTCCGTTGAAGGCAGCTAATTTGAAATATTGCTGGCATTCTAGCCGGAAAGTTATTGAAATGGGCCACAATAAGTAGAACAGAAGTGGGCAAATTAATTAATTATTTAACTCTGCGGTTTACGGTGGCCTGTACTATACTACAGTGCTGTTTACTGTCTTGTATTCTGCCCGCAAACAATTATGGTTGATTTATTAATTTTTAATGCCAAGCCGCTTATTGCGCTCTCATCTTTGTGTTTTGCGTGGGTGAGTGTGTGCGTGTGTTTGTGTGAATGTGACTGTGCGTGCTCACATGTACGCGGGCTAGAGAGTTCCCCTCCCCAAAACAAGGACATTTACCTTCAGAAATACTTGTGCGGTAAAAACTCATGGCTCTTTGACAAAGTTGAGGCAAATATTCACATAACATTATCAGACGTAATCCATGCGGATATTCAATTTTACGCAATGTACAGCAAAAATGCGCTTTCTCCTTGTTCTCCTTGGGGTAAACACTAAAAGTATTTTAATCGAATCGTTTAAAACAGAATCGAGCTATTCAAATCCACAAGCGCCATTCCTCCATAGCAGTGCATTTCAGCAGGCCAAGTATGACTGCGTTTGAAAATAATATTCGCAAATAAATCACGTTGTTGAAATCAAGAAATTCATTAGGGATAATATAATCCACTGTAGCTTTTAAATGGAGATGTATTCAGTAAAATTTAGCACAAAGCGCAACATTGCCTTTCATCAAACTGGCACCGAAGGTTGTTTTATGCATCTTTGTGCGGTCAGTAAGAGAGTCTTTGGCTACGGACCCCGAGCTCTGCTACACAAAGGATTTTTAGACCGAATGTTGGTCCAAACTTTCATCCCCGTCTTCTTTGCACCAAGATGAATTTTAAGAAGTGGTCCGATCTAATGAAAAATTGCGCCTGTCTTATGCGATGGAAAGAAATAGCTAATAGGAACAGTGTTTTTTTCGTCGACAATCACGCATTTGTCTTGAATTGATAAATTTCGGACCTAAAGTTAGGTTAGTCAGTATTTTTTGTGGAACCGGCTTCGAAAAGGGCGTTTTCGTCAGAGGTACTTATCGCATGTAAGAATGTATTGCGTAGTGTAAGAGTCTCCGTAAAGGAATGCGAGATAGAAAAAAAATGAATTAAACACCCAACGTCCGCCCTTCATTTTGCGCTGGGCTGGGCAATCAACAGCAAACTCCATGGGACCGTTCCCAGTCCCTATTAGCTGTGGATCGATCGATCTCCTAGAAATTGCAATCAACGTAAGCGCCTTAGATGTGTGTCACGCATACTGAAGATGCTAGGGGGTAATTAACTATCGTTTAGCAGTTTCAGTAGGCGTGCCAGACATCTAAGCCGCTTAAGCTGAAAGCAATTCAGTGAGAAACCCCTCAGAGATGGATAGATCCTGTTAGATCGATCTAGGTATGGGAACCCAGTCTATCTCAATATGCTAGCACTGAACTGACCTTTGGCTGACTTCGAAAGGACTTTACCAACTTGGGACAGCCGTCACGTAAAAGTGTCTAGATAATATTTGTCTGAGATAAATTCCGGACATATTTACCGCAAATATAACTAACGTTTTCCGATATGTAGGCGTAATATCCGTGCATTATCACTAAAGTGAATAATAGTGAATAAATATCAAGAGAATCAGAAGTTGGTATGAGGGATATACTAAGAAATTAACTCAGTAGCGTTTTGCAAGGAATACTGAGGACCGTTTACCCCTTTTTCGCACGTCTTTTAACTAAACTCGAACAAATTAAACAAATTGTGGTTGTCGTAACAATTATGTTTACTCTCATTTGTTTTAAGGCATGTCAACTTTATCTGTTGCGGGCTAGACCGCTTACAGATCAATATCACAATGTCAGCTGCTTTTAAATTTTAGTTCTCGGGTTTCTGTTTTCAGCAAAGTAAACTAATTATACCAATACTTTTGACTAATGGTGTTGCAGCTGGTTATACTCAGTTGCCGACCAAAAAGCGCATTCTTTTACATTCATTTCATATAATGCAGGTAAAATAGTCACTGTTACTTCAGCTATAGTATAAGTAACTTGTTAAGGTTATATATAGCTACCACATTTACAACCACGAAGTGGAAGACACTGAATATTTAATTTCATATTTCTTATACATTCAGTCAAAGCATATGAATTATTTCAGGTTTTGAAAGTGAAATAGAATTGAAGCGAGGTGACATTGAATTTATTTAATCTTATAAAAATTCAAATGTGGTCTATCTTGACATCGGTGTTTATTTAGAATATATTTTGCTGCCGCTTTAAATTTTCCTGTTTTTGAAATATGAAATTGAAATATGTGGTCAAGTTTTGAGGTTTTGTATTATGTCAGCAAACATTACGGGGGTTTACCAAGAGGAAATAAACGCGTTACGTTTATCGGAAAAATTAAACCTCCTGAATCGTTTATCGTTCAAACTTAAGACCAATGTTTGACTCTCGTTATGTTGTCAGGAGACGAATTTCATTATGTATTTAAGTGCACTTCTTACAGAAAGTAGAAAAGCTTATTAGCTTATTCATCCCAATAAATTATGTACCAGATCAATTAACTACACGAATGACGTTCAACAAATAACAAGAAAAAAACTCAATATTCTGCACAAATTTATTAATAGAAAAAAAACTCAATATTCTGCACAAATTTATTAGGTTGGCAAGTGTGTTTGTGTGTGTGTGTGTGTGTGTGTGTATGTGTGTGTGTGTCACTCAATGACATATTTCGTGGAAAGGTGTGGGGGCAATAACTGTGGTAGACAGATTTTCACAGACGCCCTCTTGTGACAACTCGTACCAAGAAGGTAAAGTGTTTGTTTGCGTGTTAATGAATAACATTAAACAATCATGTACGCCTTCCTAACACGCACAGCTTTTCAAAACATACCAGTTGTATTATTTAGAACAGGCTGAAGCTAAGGATTTAGTCACATAAAATAATGTGAATAATAATAATAATAATAATAATAATAATAATAATAATAATAATAATAATTATTACTGCATGTACTACTACCATTATTATTATTGTTATTATTATCATTCAAAATAATATATTCATGTAGTAACTACATGTCGTGACATTTTGTCCCAAAAGTGTTCATAAATATAGCACAGGTGCTGAGCTTACTTTATTTCCTTTCATTTTAACGTGTATCGAACGATGTTGGCAGTGACGTTGCGAGTGATTAAATCGGCGTTCGCAATCACAAACCTGCGGTACCAGATCACAATAGCAATTTCTTTTATTTCTTTTATAAGGCTTAGATCGGACTAACTACAAAACGTTCATCCCGTTTGCGCTAAATGTCCACCCTTAGGAGAATCCTCACCTAAAGACGACAATTAACTGGGATATCTGACAGCATGCAGGCTCGTAGCCAGCAATTTCAAAAGGCGGGGGGGGGGGGGGGACCCAGAGGGGACCTTTTCCCTGCAAAAAGGGGGGTTCGAAAGCCCCCGTCCCCCCTCCTGACCCTGGCTACGGACCTGCCATGAATTGATAGCTCAGCAAACATCTCAAAGTGTATGTTGGGCCTGAGAAAAGTAGGTTGGTGGTCACAGATCGGCCTGAACTCGATGGCCGCTGTCCTTGTCATATCCCGCGTCTCCTTGGTCCAGTGTAATTCTACAGAGGAATGTCAAATATATGACCCAAGTTGACAACATGTCTGAATGGTAGGGGACATGTATACACAAGGAAAATAAATGGCATAATGGACGTCAAAATATTGATGAATACACTGGACACAATTTCGCCCATGTATTGGGTTAAGGTGAAAGTAAGAGAGGTCAACAGTAGACTATTGAAGATTCAACAAAAAGGAGGTATCAAGAAGGAAGATAATAACAAAAACATTTACTTAATGTTTACAATATTTATTTTACATTCCTGCCTTACTTTTGGCTTACTTTTGCCTTAGGTTTTGGGCTGATGATGCCATTATCACGGGCCCCACGCCGTTATTTTACGGTATTTTACGGTATATCTATCGATTTATGTCAAACTCAGAGCGCTATCTATTGACTTCCTGGTGTAGTCCACATTATCTTGAACATTGCGTTTGTATTTAAACATTTTAGTCGTTACTTGTTAATAAAATAAGTCTTCAGTCACGAATATCATTGTTCACTCCTATGGCCTTTATATCTTACTCCAGATAAGGTAGAGAGAAAAAAGAGCTAGGCAGGCGGTATTCAATGTTATGAAAAACTAAACAAGATGTTTCTCTATGAACGTTTACAGTATGTCACAAATAACACAAATAAGTAAATATATATGTAGAAGGTAAACTTCAATAAAATGATTAGAAAGATGAAATTAGCTTAATGGCTTTTACCATTACACAAACTGAACTAATGGAAATTCACATAGAGGTATATAGTTTAAAACGTATATAGGACCCTGTATTTAACTCTGTCTTACTTTCATCCTCTATCTTAAGTACAAATTAAGCAAACGTTGACCAGGGAAATATTCAGATCGGTGTTTCGTGAAGACGGGCCCTTTTGTCATGGTTTCTACGGCAAGATTTTACGGAATCTCTCCAACATGCCAACATGTTCAAAATTGTTAATGAAGTCGTATAAGCGACCGGTTTCGGACACCCACTCTGAAGGCGCACTTAACGCACATAATTTTTATTCGTTGGGAAAAAAACTTTGCTTTCCTGTGATATATTTCTTTTTTGTATGCATTTTCCATGCACTTTTTGCACTGCGACTACGAGAACGACCGATTGAGTCACAGGGAGACCTTATTTCCAAACCTTTTTGTTTTGATGAAGAATCCCCTGGGTTATTAGGCGTACATTTGATAAATTGCTGCGTGATCTCCCACGGCCTGACCCGATAAAAAATTTACAAGCTCCCGCTGCCGAGGGGACGAACCTGAAAGTTTTCATCTGTTTTTGGTAGTTTCACGTGATTGCACAGCCGACACAGTCGCATTTGCTAAATTAAGGAAACAAAGTTTAAATGGAATAGGTTGTCAAGTAGTTCTTCACGCCCATCAGCTTGTGTCATTGAACAAAGCGACAAGGGTCCCGTGGAGGAAAGCGTTATTGTGCTCTCCGGGTTAATGCATGTTTGTGATGGAGGTGAGATAATATAGCATGCTTGAAAAACACTTTTTTGGTGCCTGGTTCATAACGATGATGAAAAGGATTCATCAGTGTACATATATATATAGAGAGAAAGATGTATTGTAAAGTTAATGGATTACACCTTTACTAATTGCAAGTAATAAGTTTTCCTGTTAGGAAAAGGGGAAAATGTCAAAGGCACTTACAGTTTTATGTGATTGGGTAATTTTACTATCAAATTTGCACAGCACATGCAAAGTATCATGTAACGCAAATAACATTTTAGATTTTTTTTTATTAAAAACAAGGTTCTAAGAGATTGCCTAATAAGAAAATATTAAATAGTGGAATGGAAACTTAGAAGGGAAAATCTGGTAATCCCGTTAAGGCCACAAGAAAACAAACAAATAAATGCGTGTAAAAACAAGTAAATGCGTGATCGGTATGAAGAAATCGAGTATAAATACTCTTGAATTTGTTGGAAAAATCAGTGGGTAAATGAATGTTGGAAAGCTTCAACTCGTTGTCGTCGTTGTCGTTACTGTCTTAGATATATCTGAAAAGCATATTCTGGTAAGAGCAAATGAAAAAAATTACAGCCAGATTAATCAGCTACGTCGGACATCTTTTTTGAAGATATTCAAAATGCATTATGTCAAATTCATGCCCAAAAAGAAAAAAGGAATGATGCAACTCAAAAAGGGTGGGAATTTATAAGATGCTGAACGAATTATTTCAATTGTTTGAAAAAAAAATTGAATGGATTGAAATCTGAAAGGATTGAAATCTATAGGACGCTGTTTTAAAACGTGTTTGACATGCGGGGTATCCCGGTAATAGAAAAGGGCAGCATTGTATATTCAAAATACATTTCTCATTGTATACAATAATAGTGTGTTCGTCGCAAAGACTGATCAGTGTTAGTCAGTGCGTTTCTAAATGGTTTGAAATCAAAACTTCGTTTTCTAAAACCCGCCTTCTCTAACGTTGATAAAAAACAAAGCAGTTTAATGGCATCTATGTCAAATAATGAAATATCAGTTTGTTCGGATATTCTCTATATGAAAACCACAGTTAGAAGAAGAGAAGAGAAAGGGTGTCGGTAGATAGAGCTCGGTCGCCCGCCGCCGTCCAGTGTCGCACAGAAATGCCGTAAAATGGATTAAAGGGCCTCATTAACTTTGCATGTAAACAGACGCCATTCTCGGAAACAATCCATTTCACACAATAACCCTAATAGTGGAACGCGCGTGTGCTTTGTCCCTTTTTGCCAAAACGCATTAAGGGGTAAAATATGGCAGACATGAATCCCTGTGTTATGTTCTATCTGTTATTCCATTTAATACGATTGAATTGCAATAGGTCTCATTTTCACGCCTGCTTATCTTTCTATGAATTATCTTTCACGGGCCTTTTATATTCTTATCATTATTGGTAATCAATCATGGAATAACACTTGACGCAGGCAAATTACAACGTGAATTATTTATACGTGACCGTCATTACTTTTGTCTCTGGCACCTCACTCAAGAGTATCAGAGTGTTTGTTAATGTTTCCTCTTCCTTGTTCTGTTGGAAGCAATACTTGGGCTGAAGAAATGATGCGCTTTCAGCAAGAGTTCAGGAAGGACAACATCCGCGGCGGCATCGATATTCAAACGAATCAAGAAAGGGAATATTGACTTGGAAACGTTGGTCAGTCCCATGATCTTTACGTGCATTACAGCGTCCAGTTCCAGGTTCAAGAACATTCTGTATAAATGCGTTTTTCGAGCTAACATTACGTCGCCTGGCTTTAAACAACGTACTGAATGGTTGAATCTTCTCGCGAGTAAAATGAGTTAAGTGGCGTTTGCGAGCATGGATAGTGGCTCCATTAATTATAACCTGTAGAATGTAGGATGTTTTTAAGATGTACGTACACGTTATTTTGAAATAAGAAACAGACACGGAAAGATGTTTATGTATCCAAATTTTTCAAACACAAAGAAACTCGGTTTTTGCTCAACAGTAAATAAAAAATAATTCCATCTGACGAAAAGTAATAAAAAACGAAGTTACAAAAAAGGGGATAATAAAAAAAACATTAAATAAAGTTATCATACATACATCCCCCTTACAATGGAGCAAAACGCTGGGAAAAAAAGAGAAAATCAATGGCCACAAGATGGGAGAGACGGCCACATCCCCGCCAATGTGCACTTATTAAAATATGAAATAAGAAAGAGAAACAGAAAGATATGCGCATGCACATGGACTTACCGGTAATTATGTCCATGCCATGTGTGTCAAAATTGATGCTTCCAGAATCTCTTTCAGACGTGTTTTCATGGTCAATATCAAATAAAGACAAAAAAATTTTTGGCAATAACGTAACTTGGAGTCACAAAAAAGGTGAAGAAAACAAGCGTCACCACGATCAAAATTGCGAGCTGTGGTGATTTTCTGTGTTCTTCTGACAAAGAAAGCACTTGGGGAAATGGGTGGAGCAGCTAAAATAAGATAAAAAAAGCGCTGGGTGAAAGATAGGCAAAGCCCACAAAAACATCCATCCTAAATTCTTAGAGCGCTATATAGCGTACGAGCCACTTGTTCTTTTGAAAATGTTTGTCCACAAACAGTTTCACCCAACCGAACGGTGATTAGATTGAGACAGCAAGTTCTTTCGCCTTTCGCTTTGATATCCTTGAAAAAATCAATCACCAATAAATGCAATCTGAATTGTTTTGATACGTCGCCAAGCTAATTTCATGTAGTGTTCATTAATTTATCATGTTGCACAATATTGCCTAGAAAAGTGGTAATCACGGAATAGGTCAAAGGTCTTACATAAGGTCATCATTCACTGTTTGGTCGTCCACGTAATTATCAGACCGTAAATGATAGTCGGCTTCCATCGGGGAAAACCCCGGTAGTAGGCCACAAAGATAAAGCAACTTTTCTTTTCTTTCTTTATTGATTAATCTTGGATCAGAAAATGACAAAATAATTTGATTTCAAGGTTAAGACCAGTTTTCGATGCAAGTTCTTTCGTGCGACCAGTCAACCGTCGTTGTTTATTTTTTCTTTTTCTGTAATTCCTCAAGGGGCCATTGCGCGATGTTACGGCTAACGCTACTAAATTACGGCAATGGGACTGTTTTCTCCCGGTGGGATTAAATAATATCAAGTTATTTTCAGCTACTTTTAAGGAGAGCCCATGTAAGCCACCATGGATTTCAACGTCTAATGGAGACACAAGTTTCTAGGACTTACATGTATATAGGTTCTGTGAAGATCGGGTCTGTCGGGACGGCAATTTTGCCAAATGCAAAAATAAATGTACTTTGTTTAAAAAAAAACAACTTTTTAATAAGCAACACATTTTCGCCAATTTGGTGAAAGCATATCTGGACGGTGAAATTGTATACAAACGTATCCCGTAACATGTAGAATGATCCTCCTTTCCAAATGTACAATATTACAAATTGTCAATTGAATATCATCAGGAAGGTGGCCTGCGACGGGATGTCAGTTAATACAACTGGCATAATTTACTTTGAATTGAAGTGAAATGTTTTTTAATCAATTCAGTTAACTAAAACACAAGGTTGTTGTAGTTTATTCTGCAAAAGTATTCCGTACTCATGTTCAAAAAGTGGCGTATTTGATATGGTAAGACAATTCCCCCCGGACAATTCCTCCCGGACACCCCCCCTCAGAACGATTGTCCCCCCCCCCCCCCAAGGAATATATATTTATATACAAATATAATATTAGGAATATAAAGTTTAAATCTTTTCTAATCCATTTTGTGTATATTTATTTGTGTGATGATGCAGCTCGAGGACAGAGAATATTAATTTCATTAAACATTATTTTCATGGAGAACAAGTACAGAAATTTTCAGAAATAAAAGTAAAAAAAATGTGAAAAAATCTTATCTAAGTATATCTCCAGGTAAAGGTGTGGAAAACAGATGATTTTACTCATCCAGGTAAACCTTTGATGAATCAACTGTTACTTCTAATTGATTAATCACTCCTCCCTTGATTAAATTCCCCGTCTTCAATCAAGGTGCATCTCTAGGGGGAGGTGGGGTTAACAAATTTTCTCACTTATCCAGGTATCCCTTTGATTATCTGTCACTTTTAATTGCTTGACTACTACCCACTACCCACCACCCACCTACCCACTACCCACCACCCACCTACCCACTACCCACCTACCCACTACCCACCACTCTAAAAATATTCATAAAATATCTGTTTACCTGTTCATCTGTTTACTATGTTTACTCCACCTTCACATGGAGGATATAGGTGGTTATACTTTAATTAGATATTTAATAAAACATTATGTACTTGTACTCAATAAACAAAAATTGTCATAAAATGATGTTTAATGGTTGAGTTTCATTATCGCACTAAAAATATTAATAAATTAAATGAAATAATTTTAACTTTACACTCTTTACTTAATACAGACTTGACATTTTATATGGAATATTTAAGTTTCAAATGTATGATTAGATAAAATGCGTTCTTTAAAAAAAACTCAGATCTCATATAAGATATGTGAATAGAGAAGCGTGTAGTCAGGTGTGTCGCTACCAATTAACTGACTACCATGTCTGTGACACTGCTGCATTGTGTAATATGCAGTGATTTAATTGGGTAGTGCTCCTTTGGGCTGGTCAAAGCTTGGCTTTGGCGAAGCATTGTTCTATCAAAAAAAAAACAAAAAAAAAAACATCCATATGTGTCGGCAACTACTGCATAAAAGAATGCAAGCGACCGGTTTTGCAGTGTGTTAATGAGTAAAGCAGTGTTTTACAAAATTGTTAACTTGTGCCAGAATGGCGCAAAAAAGACAGCCATTGCCAGATAGATTGTTGTGACACACGGAACCTTCCGAAAAGTTTTATAAAGTTATGTCCAGACTGATGTACCTACACAGAGGTCACACCCGATGTATCGACATCTCACCACCAGGGTACAGGACTCACTGTCCTTCCGGATATGCTGCTGCAACTAAAGAAAAACACCCAGTCCGTTCAGAATGAGGGGCAAATTGCCACCAAAACGCGTTTAGCGAACACCAAGCTGGTTTTAGCAAGTTAGAATACCATACGACCTCTGAGGAAGCCACTGTAAACAGCAAAACAGCGTCATCTTTCTCTAATGAATTGGGGACCATGACCGTTTCTGGGTAGAACACTGAAACCGCGTGGCTTTCTTTATTGAGGTCAGATTTCACCAGTACCGCTCAACTAGCAGAAGCAGAAGCAGTCAAAGCAGAGTTTACAGATATCCGGAAGAGGCATACGAGGAAGGCCGTGTCTTAAGTGACTAGGGTCATTGACAGCGTCAGTACTTGGAGTAGATACCACGTTGGTGCCAAAACACCAATGGTAGTCATCGATGAAAACCTGAACCAGATCAAATAAAGGAATAATCTGGGAACCCATAGACTATAATTTGATAAGGGCACCTAAGGAACGATGAGATTGTCGGTTCACACAGAGCAATTTTAATAGCAGATAAGTGAACAGATACCTCGAGTCATCAAAATCGCCATAATTGAACCACATAGACAATATGTGGGTAGGCCATTACCCACCGCCAAAGCTTGGCTTGGCTCTCTTCCTCCCACCCGTCTCCCCAAAGTGCCGGAAAGATAACACTCATAATATTACACTTTAATGAAGGTGATAGTAAAAGGTATGCATCTTGCTACAAGTCATGCATACAATCCCATTAGTTTTTTTTGGATTTGGTTAGCTCTAAATGACTTCCACTTGGCAGAGATCATTAGTTTATTATGTGCTGTTGTTGATATCGTAACGCTCTTCATCAATATATATATTTACAATCTTCAGCCTACACTTTAACCTAGGAAAACAATGCGATATTTGAACGTTGATATTTTTCACAGTACTGTCAATATCAGAGGTTTTTAAGTCGTGACTGTTATAGGGTAAATGCGGAAGACCTATTTTACACCCCATTTCCATAGATTTTTAGATCGATCTATCCCTGTGGGGAGTCTCACTAGATTACTTTCAGCTTGGCCGGCTTAAGCGTCTGTCCCGCCTACTAAAAGCTGTAAGGGGGTAATTAACTATGGTGCCCGCTCGGCTGACTGCAATTTAGCGTGAACCCCCAGGGAGTTAGGTCGATCTAAAACTTAATCTTTAGATCGATCTAAATCTCTGGGAAAGCACCCTTAAACTTCACATACATGCTACACCGCAGCAACGTCTTAATACCAGAAGTCTTTTGTATTTCTTATTAAGAGATAATTACGGAGGGGAGGGGGCTCATTATTACACAGTCACGACAAAAATACTATTGGTTGAAACATGCCCTTTATGGTGGCGTATTATAACCAGACTCATTCTTGGGAAATTTTAATGCAGAGGCTGTCTTAACTTTTAAAATATAAAATCAAATCACAATTAGCATATTGATATTTTAATAGTTAGAATCATGTTGCAAATGATCCCACGCAAATTATGCCATCAGTGCATTTGCCATAGTCAGGTTCGTACTGGGTTGAAGGCTTTCAATTTTGATATTTTCTCGATGATTTCAGTAATATTGTCCAACTGCAAAGGGTACATCCCACAAGTAAAGGCACATATTGCAGTACTGCTCTTCAAAACGCAAGAAACTTTACAAATATTTTAAAAATTGTCTCCATTTTCATTTTTTAAAAACTTAATGTCGTTTTTACTATTACTGTGATAAAAATATATTTTACATGAATATAAATTTGAGTTATTGGCATGAAATAGTTATTTGTAATTTGACTACAAAGATTCTTATTTGGCTAAAAAATTGATTTGGTTAATTGTCCAAAGATTTGGCCCAAAAAAAAAAAAAAAAAAAAAAAAAAACCTAGACCTAGCGTACGCTACCCCAGAGTAGAAATGCCAAACGTGCTGACAGAGAGTGCCATATAATGGAACGGAACCAGGAAGTCGTTTCTCTAAAGAATTTTAGCCGGAAAATTCACTTAAGCTGTCTGAAATTCGGTAATTGTTTTGAAATGTCTCAAAGGTCAACTCATAATACTTCGGCCGCATGCAGAACAGTGAACTAGCTAGTCCGAGGGTCAAATGTTGCGACCCACTTAAAAGCTTGCCGTCTAATCCGCTAATAGACACTGAATAGATTTCCAATGGAGAAATATTCGAGCGGGTCGGCCATATTTGACCCTCGGACTAGTTAGTCTACTGTTCTGAATGCGGCCTTACATGTGTGAGTGAGTTGCTATCCATATGTGACAAGATAAAGGGCCGGATAAAATAATAATATTAATAATAATAATAATAATATATTTCTTAAAACCGCCCTACACGTTCGTCTCAGCACTGTTTACATTTACATATGAAAACTAAAACTGCAAAGATAAAATAAAAACTAACATCAATTTTTAAAAAACTCAAAGGTAAAAGATCACAGTTATCCTCTCAATAAAAAGGTTTTGACTTTAAAAACAGTGATAAGAGTCATTCAGAGACACGTTTGGCATGTTTATAAAATTGGACCATAAAATTGGTGCAGCAATCTCAAAACTCCTGTGACCTTGTGTTTTAAGAGACTTTTTGGTATCATTTCGCATGAATTGAAATTAACCACTGGAACGAAGAGTTCTAAAAGGAATTAAAAGTTCTATTAGATTGTTCATGTAAAATTGACAGTCGCCTTTTAAAGTTTGGAATCACGAGAGAGAGATGGAACCGATGGAGGGCACACTTGATTGAAATAATACCAAGGGCTAATAGAAAATGAGATTAAAGTGTTTGGGCCACGCTAAACTCCATTTCTCGAATTTCGTAGATCCATCACTTAGTCTGTACACTAGAGATATGTTCGGATCGATTATCACCCTATAAACAGAATATAAACAATCTCAGAGTAGAACAAAAAGCGTTTTAGAAAATCCTAGCTGAATATGCAAAAATGAAGCGACAGATCTGGGTCACGTGGTACACTTTGAGAATCAGCTGAGCTACATGTACAATCTGAATACAGTGAAGACAGGGAATGTTGTGTTGAACGGTTTTGCCTCAGTGTGATACCGTGAGATGTAATGCACTAAAAAAAGTAGCAAAGGCTCTGGTATTCGTTGACGATTTTCTTTGTCTGTGTCTGTGTTCTTTCGTGACTTTCTTGCTAACTTCGGTGACAATAGATGTGAAGAGACTATGGTCGCCTCGAGTGGTTTAGATCATATCAAAAGCTCACAGTCTTCCAAAATAAGGACCAGCAGTTGACAAGCTTACTAATTGCCGATGCAATTGAAATGCCAGGTAGTTGACCAAGGCAAGAGCTCGCTAGGCTAATTAAATTTGTTAATTACACACCACCGCACTTCCCAAGCCAGGTAATGACAAGTAACTCAACCATATATATAGTATTTATTTATTAACGTGACATATGATATAGATAAACAAATCACCCGGCCTCATGGGCCTACAAGTCAACGAACTTTGTACATATATCAGAAACAAAACAGAGAGAAAAAACTATGATTAGGGTTGAAAGTTATGACTAAGCATACACTATAATTCATAAATGTGTGTGAGCGAGTGTGGGGGTTGGGGGCTGTGGAGGATATGGGCGAATAAAGATAATGTGGAAGACTGTCAGAAAATATCTCTGGACCCGCCCCTGCTCGGCCATCGGGGATTGTGCGCACCGCTGTAATATCATCAGCCGTTACCTGTACAGTATAGTACTTCTCAGTGTTCCTTAAGGACCTTGCACACAACATTCCTTAAAGACCTTGCACACAACATTCCTTAAGGATCTTGCTCACAACATCCCAGGTGTTCCCGTGTTCCTTCGCTTTCACCCCCATTTTTATGGTATTTTCCCGGTGGTATTGTTTTCTATAGTTAGCCATTTTGATAGCCGTTTTTTTTGTTGAAAAGTTTCAACTGGTTGCTGTAATCGAATATTTCATACATGTTATGCTAAAGAAACGTCAAATTGGCCACTTAGTTATTTGTTCCAGAGATACATACATCTGATGCCATGTACATGTACATGTTTGTGTGTGTGTGCGTGCGTGCGTGTCCCGACAGAGCAGAGCAATCCCCCCAGCCACATTTTTGCCTATCCACTCGATGCATCAAAAAGGGATCACCCATTGAGAGTGCAATCAAGTTTATGACATGATTATGTGCAGATTAAATGTCTGTCATAGTAGAAAAGTCCATTCCCGTCCACTGAAATATTAATGAAGCTATAGTAGAAATACACGTGTCCTTGGCGGATAGCGAGTGGTTGGCGACACGATATTGTGGGTTGGTTAATTGTTAGTCATCAGAAACGATTGGTTCGATTTATAAATATTCCCGTATGTCCCTTGTGACACAAAACCAGGCTTAAAAGTTGTGTCTGTACACTACAAACACAGGCGGATGATATATAAAGACAATGCTTCTTGTTGGAGGATACGGATCATCACCCATTTCAATATTTGTCCTCCGCTACATTTTAATATAGCCATCGGCTCAAATTTAGTAGCGACGTGACTGAAGACGGTGTTCGTGTTTTTCTGGTTTAGCAGGAAAGAGCGCTTCCTCTGTACTGTCAGCCAGTGACTCAAGGTTTGTCAATATTCTATGAGGAAAAGTGTCATTGTTTTCATTATTGCTGTTGCATTTGATATATAGCAAAATTCTAGGGAATTCAAGGAGTATCAAAGCTCGAATTGTGACAATTGGTGTCAGTTTCAATTGGCCAGGATACGTCTCAAAACGGTTTCAAAGTTCTTTTTATTTGCCAAACGTATATAAAACATATCTGCTGATTATTTGGCACATTTCAACGTCGACTGGCAGAATAATATTCAAATTGCGGAGATTAGCTTATCAAAAAGGCTAGAAGTCGAGACCGAACAAGACTGCAGGACCGGGGCAGAGTATACTAGAGGATAACGGCACAAACAGCCAGGTAAATATATCGCTCTAGGTTTTCATGTGTTATGTCCTGTGTAGGCGTGAAGTTTCTTTCCTAGTTCAATACCATGTGGGCAAAGACAAAGGGAAAAGGCACCTTTCGACCCAGGGGCGGATCCAGGATTATTCGAAAGGGGGAGGGGGTGGCGCGGATGCAAACCCGACCCTTCCCCACCTACTTGGCGTGGGGGTTTAAGGCCCTTCATCGGGTCCAGAAAAATTTTGGTGTTTTAGAGAGTAAACGGTTCCATTTTGTACGGTTTATAACTATGATTTAGCTAGTCAAAATTCTAATTTTAAGAGGGGACCATTGGTGTGATTTTTTTCAGAAATCGCAGGGGGGGGGGGGTGTGTGTCAAGACCCCTGACACACCCCCTAAATCTGCCATATGCACCAATTACTACTGTTGTACGCTTGCAGAATAAGTGAAATTATATAAGATAACAACCGCTGTTATTGTGAATATGGCGACTATTGTGTTATGCCACATAAATCCCAAAACCTCAATGCAGTTGCCATCGTAGCATCCATCTGGCTGGTAAATAAGTACACAAATGATAGCCCGAAAATGCAATACCGAAATGTAGCGATTTTGTTGGCTTTTGCGTAATGGCTTTCTTTGAGACTTCAATAGTCTCTCTCCAGTTAAACATTACATTTTAAGCAAAGATAAAGGTTATCAGACGATTAAAAATAAGTGTCTTAGGTCCCATTCAGAATGGATTATTCGAGTACTTACTGATCCGCCGACTAAATATAATAATAAGTTTATTGAGCACTAAATGATATGAATACACAATTACAAAATATGGCCGACCACAGTTCAAAAGCGATGTTGCTGATTCCTGGTGGTCTCCCCGACTCCACACGCGCCTTAAAACGGATTTAATCTCTGCTCCGAAGTTTAATTGCTAGGCCCCTGCAGCGACGGCGCGTGTGGAGGCGGGGAGACCATCAGGAATGAGCGACATCGCTTTTGAACTGTGGTCGGCCATATTTAGTCGGCGGAACAGTAAGTTCTCGGATCATCCATTCTTAATTGGGCCTTAGTTCAATAAGAGGAGTGCCCAGATGTGCACTCCCCAGGTTGTTGTTTGGAGGCAGACGGGACACCTACAGGTACTGGTCAAGAAAATGTGCGATGCATGCGTGTGTACGTGTGTGTGTGTGTGTACGTGTGTGTGTGTTTGTGTGTGTATTTGTGTGTTTGTGTATGTGAATGTGTGTGCGTGTGTGTGTGCTTGTGTGCGTGCGTGCGTGCAAGTACGTGCGTGTGTGTGTGTGAGAGAGAGAGGGGATCTCTATATTACAAAATTCTAATGAAAAGACCATATTTTAGGATAGGAATAATAATCTACTGTAGAAATAAGGACCTCATCTATGTGGAAACACCAAGGGCTCATTCCCATTGAAGCGATCTTTCCAATAAGATAGATCCAACTCCGCGGGGACTCTCGCTGAATGCAATACGCGTATAATCACCAGCTTTTCTGTATTGAACGCAACGTCAGGAGGAGGCGTGTTTATCTGTTAAACTGACTGCATTCAGCGTGAGTCCCTGCGGAGTTGGATCGATCTACGTAGACCGAAAGTTTCAATGGGAATGAGCCCAAAGACTGGTCCTGGCATGTAAATAACATTCAGCGGGTTTCACTTCACTTTACAAGTTGACTTGCAGCTGCGTGGGCCAATCATAATATTAATGCGTCTGATTGACCGTGCGTTTAGGAGACTAGATTACGTAACAATCGAGCCATTAAGTTGTCAATCCCCCTTGGGCTTTGCACACAGATAAAGAGGAACTCGAACTTCGAAATTTTGGCTTTGGTGGTTTTTTTTTTTTTTACCTTGATCACCCATAAAAAGGGCATCAAGACCTTTGTAAAAACGTTTCCGTTGTAGGAGCAATAACATCAATTCCCTGTTGACTTAGCTTCATAGTGAGATATTCTTGAGACATCAAAATCTGAATGTCGACACCGTTTTCTAAGCCTAACACGACATTTTCCAATCAAACGTCGTCTTGCGTTTTGCCGTCTAGCTGTGGCTTTTGGTACTACATGTATAAAGGCACAAAGACAAATGTACTACAAGATTACACAAGACACCGAGTGTGACTATGTCATTAATGTTTACAAATTGCAAGTCAAGTTTTCTATTCTTTAGTTCAAATAGTTCTCAGGTTAACGAAAATTTGAATACTGTAAAACCTTGTTCAACACTGAGGAGAAGAGGTGGTTTTTGCAGGATTGCCTCGACACTACTTGGCATCATGGTGTAGGATGTTGTGTTTGGCTTGGTTTTCCTCCAGACACTCCAGTACTTAAAAAAGGGTTTTGTGGTTAATATGGGTGTTAGTGCTAAAAGATCTGCGAGTAGTGTTAGTAAACCAGGCCTACCCAACTACCAGACTCGGCACCGAATGATCCTGAATTCACCGGTATATCAGACCACACTACCCGTTTTCAAGGTGTGAGTCAGTACGCATTACACAGTATCATACCCTGAACAAATTTTGAGTGGTGATGCAATGCTTTTCAACCCCGCTGAGAATCGTCACTATCACATCGCGTACTAGGCAAGAGCGGTGTCGCGTCTGATACTGTGAAATGCTAATACACACCTTGAAAACGGGTAGTGTGGTCCGATTTACCGGTGAATTCAGGATCATTCGGTGCCGAGTCTGGTAGTTGGGTAGGCCTGAAAACACCTAATCCGTTTATAAGGCCTGAACCCAAAACTTTGTACAGGTTAGAGGCAGTATACAGCACTGGAAACTTGATGTGAACATTGTGTTTTATTTTCTACTCCAGCTGTAGCAGCGACAGTTTTTTCGTCAAAATAAGCTACATGTTCCATTATCTTGCTATAAATCAAAAATTTTTATTTTGACGTTTGTATGGGTAACCACGCAACAGGGTTATTGACGCCTTCTTTTTAGGTAATAATGATGATAAATTATTCAGCTTATATATTACATGTCAGTAACGGCGTTTTTATCGACCTGTATATTTTTCAAGGCAGCCAAAACCGACTGATTGAAAACATGTCTGTAGTATGCAGGAGAAATAATCCCCTTTGTTTTTCTCATTACTGCGCTTACCTACCGGTTTCTACGCCATGATAAATAAACCGACAATCGAAAGTGTAACATATAACTCTTACGTAAGAATGAATATGGCCATATCAGTAATTTACGAAATTGTTTGATGAATCGTTTTCAAACACTGCAGATAAAATGTGTGCCAGGTAGGACATTTACCAGTACAAATGTACCAGTGATAGCAATTTAGGTACTCTCATTCTGAATTGATCTACAGAGATCTGACCAAGTGCAAAGTTTGATAGGAAAACAGTATGGTTTTGTCATTTTAACCGATATATGACTTACCTTAAGGGAGCCTTTTATAGCCACTAGCATATATACAGTCTACAGTCTTTTAAGACCATCGTTGACAACCACGAGTTTCTCACTAAACAACAGTAGTGGGATTTATGAATTTTCATCCTGCATATAAAGACATACTGGTACAAGTACACGATACAAAACCACGATCTTATTGCTAATATCATGAATGTTCAGTATCATAAATCGACTAAAACTACTCAGTCTTCAATTAAAAAAAACAGCAGTATTACAATAATGCTTGGGGATAAAATGCTTTTATAAGAAAAACATTAAAACTTAAA
>NW_019775496.1:91899-106759 GCF_001039355.2 Lingula anatina
AAAAAAAAAAAAACGGACTGGCAACTTACGGGAAACCGAAGCTTCCAGTAATTGGCCTAGTTAGACACTTTTGACCTTGGAGAGCAGGTTTTTAATGAACGAAAACGAATAATAATTTTTCGTTTTAAAAGAAACTAACAAATTCAGTCTTAAACTTGTAGTTATTTCACAAACCGTTGACTTTGATTTAACAATGGTCTTTTGCTCTGTTGCGCGCATGGATTGTGGTCTATACGAGGGTCCAACTTGCCCCAAGTCAAGGGGCCAAACTAGTGCACATTTTTAACCTAAAGTGTTGCAGCCATTTTTGGTGCTAGAATGGACTACGATGATACATTTCTGTGAAACTTGAAACAGTGAGCTTCAGTTTGATGCTTCATATATACATCCGATCAAAAGCCTATGAAAATAGATTTTAAAATTTCTTAAATAAAGTTACTTTAAAATGCAGAATTCTTTCATTTGGACTCACTGCCTAAATAAAACTTTTGTACGACCGATGCTTTCTTAGCATTACTGGATAAGGTCACTTTACAAAATGATGTGATAATTTTTTTTACCCCGAACTTACTTTTTCATAAATTGACGGGGGGCCAACTTATACCGGGGTCCAACTAACCCCGGCCTTCCCTATATCGTGACCTCGTGCATTTACACCCTTTTTGCATCGAGTAGTACACTCAGTCGATTTTGAGAGGTCTTAACACGTAATCAAGCTATACAGGAATTGTTAGTCCATTTCGTAGGTTTTCCTCAAGTGAGCATTTTGCTGTTTTAGTTAATTGGTCATGTTGCACATGGGCACTAGTGTCCGTTTAGGTGACTCTCTTACAGCGTATTCAAATCAGCGGTCTTCCTGGCATGCTCTTGAGCCTGCTTTTGTCACAGATAATTTCTTAAATTTATTTTTTTTTGTGTTTTCTTCTATCATTAAATAGACATGATTGTATTGTCATTATGCGGTACAATTCTAGCAATTTAATTTTTTGAAAAGATATGCAAAACGTCAGTCTTGAATCGTCCAGAATAAAGATTTATACATTTTCAAGGTATTTCTTCAACCTTTTTTGTGATGCAAATAAAGAAATTTCGTTTTATGAGGACTTTAATTTAATTTACCTATTTTTTTACAGATTGGTGGATGTTCATTTAATACATAGTTTCGTTTCATGCACATAATTGTCTAAGGCATCCTTAGATGTGCCCCATACTAAAACACATTTAACAATCAGACAAAATATTTCTATAGTGTTTGGTCTTCCTGCTGGCAGAAAAAGAGAAAATTTTAGTATGGCATCGTTTTAAAGAGTAAAAAAAGGATGTCAGTAATAATAAGATGCAAAGATACGGGATCCGACAGTATATTTTGAATTTGTCAAGGCTCTGATGACGTGAACACAAAATTGTAAAAAATTTGGCAGCGCACGGCCAGTGAGGACATCCGGAGACCCTTTCCACAAACACACGAGGCCTGTGTCACAAAACGCCTTGGTAAAAACTGAGTAAATTGGGACAAAGCGAAGAGTGCTCAAATCTTGCAGTGGTCTATGTGGAAAAAAAATTTAAATGATTTTGGCGGTAGAATGAAACAGCCTCGACCAATATCTGACGTAACTAATTAGCTACTTAATCATCGAAGAGAATTCATCTTTGTGATCTGCTTTCCATGCAAACAAAGCAAGGGCACGCGTATAACGCTTCGCATGATGTGCAGACCATAATATACAGGAGAAAATGCCTCTCATCTTCAACAGTGGCAGATCCAGAGATATGTTCTGACAGTTTTCAAAATTGTCTTTGTTCATCCATCCTCCATTTTTGACCATCTTACGACAGAAAAAAAATTAGATGCCAGTCAGTGTAACTTGAAAAAATTCTGACCGTCTTCCGGAAGACCCAGAAGACGGCCTCCGTCCGCCCCTGTACTATATCCAAATTTTAGTGTGGGCAGCACCTATTCCTTCTACATATCTGCCCCTGTCCATCGCAATTCTGTTGTCATTTAATCTGAATTTTGCTAAAAACTTATTATATGTGGATTTTCAGTGCCAAACATTTCTCTGATTCAAATGTTTTTCTCGCTGTTTTATGTTTTAAAATTGCTTCGCTATCTCGATAATACGAATAATTCTTCCCCAAACTGTTTTTAAAACGATCGATTTATTTTTTGGTTCTAGGTTTGTGGAGTTATCAAAACTTTTGGATGTGATTCCCATGCCATTAGGATTGATTAGCGGGTTTATTGTATTACATTTCGTTCATGTTCAAGGTTACGCCCGACACTACATAGCTTTTTTTGTCAATTGTGTCGATTTCACGTACTGAGCAACAACCTGATTTAAATTTTATAAAATCAGTCGCAACAAAGTAATTTTGTGCTTGAAAGATTGAAAGATGAAAGATGCATATAAAGTCAATTTTCTTCACCACAAAAGCCAACCAAATGCCAGCATATAGTTTCAAATAGTATAACTAAGAGAATTACCAAAAGACATTGTTTAATATTACCCGAAAAATTATATTTGAACGGAATTTTTCTGCTAGCTTTCTATACTTTATATAAATGTGGGAGAAAAGTAGTTCAGATAAGTAGGTTAAATTTCTGACCAAAAATTTAAAGAAAGGAGCAGTCTAAAGCTCATCGAGTGATTTATTCAGTTTATCCCTTGGCATGTCGAATTTATTTGAGTCATATAAGAAACGTGTAGAAGTTGTTTATATGTGTTACTGAGAATCCACGCTCCACTTCAGTTCATATGTACCTGTCAAAACGCTTAATTAACTGCTTTAATTGCGAAAAAAGGTGTGACATTGACTGGTATGTCTGTCTCAACAACAATTGTGCTTTAACTATCACACCAAACGCAACTTTAACACATTTCTATCTCTACCTTGGGTCAGTTTTGTTCACTTAAAAATAGTTTATTCATCAATGAAAAGATTTGATATACAAAATAAAAATTAAGCATTGTCATTAACAACAATAAAAACATCGAACAAGCACCACTTATGGTTCATGAATAATATAACATATTATCGGAAGTTGAAATCAAGTTCCAATTCATTTATTCAGTATTTCAGGCCTACAAGCCAAGAGTACATCACAATTAAAAATACATTTGCAGCCTATTAGCTTAAAAAAGACTAACACCCCTGATATTTTAGCTATATGTTGGTCATATATTAGAGATAAAATTGCATTTTCAGGTCTGAAATGCTTTTTCAGAGAGGTAAAATAATATGAATTTTTGCACAATTTCTGATATTTTATAAGGGCACCGAAAATTTTTTATATTTGAGAAGGCGAACGGTGCCATTTGGTACGGTTTAAAACTATGATTCAGCTAGAGCGCTGAAGTTAGTGTCTAGTTTCTAGTTTCCAGTTTCGTTTTTCAAAAACGAACCTGGCAACCAGAAACTAGCTTCGTTTTTCAAAAACGATTCTGGCATCCAGAAACTAGTGTCGTTTTTCAAAAACGATTCTCAGAGTCAGAATCAGAAGTCAGAGTCAGAAGTCAGAATCAGTTTTACAGAGAATGTAACCGTCTTCCCGTGCCGTGCTGGGAGGCCGAGTTGACCGCCGCTACCAGTCACAGGCAGCCTGCATAGCGGAAGCTGGGACTGGGGTTTGGGTGGGGCTGGGGCTGAGGGTGGGGTGGGTGAATAAGGGAGAGGGTAAAAAGGGGAAGGGGCCCCCGGGGCCTCCCTTTGTAATTTGAAATATAATTTTTAAGTTTATTAAATTAAAAAAAAATCAATTCTAAATGGTGGATGAGGGGGATAAGGGACCCCCCCATCCGTCTGGGATCTCCCCTAAGTAGTATGAAGTATAATTTTTAATTTCATTGAATTTTTCAAAAACGATTCTAATGCCCAGAGTTGAGCACGAAAGTTAATTACCCCCTTACAGCTTGTAGTAGGCGGGACGGACATTTAAGCCGGATTATCTGACAGTAATCTAGTGAGACTCCCACGGGGATAGATCGATCTAAATGTCTGGGAATACGCCCTTAAACTGTGGATCATGCTACATGATGACTTAGTATCCCATGCAAGATACGTTATGTTTGAAAAGATAGTACAACCTACTGGCCCAAATATTTCTTGGTTTATAAGCATGCTAGTTAATTTCTGGTATTAATGTCAATTTTGTTTAAGCAGTTTTGTCATTTTTGCTGATATATGCCCCATCTTTATTTTTTAAGTTCATAAAATTTGTCATTTGCTTTTGTTCTATGTGGATCACGATACACAAAACCACTGAAACAGAATTATGACCAGGCCCGCAGCCAGGGGGGTTCGGGGGGTTCGAAAGAACCGCCCCTTCCGGTGGGAAAAGGTCCACTCTGGATAAAATTTGATCTAGGTTCATGAAGTTTTTATTGAAAAAGGTCCACTTTTTCAGAAAAGAACCCCTCTTTTGAAATTGCTGGCTACGGGCCTGATGACAATGACCGAAATACGGAGGCACTTTTTTGGTATTTATTTAGAAACTTTTCCCATTGCTTTGCCCAAAAATTATAGGTAGTACGTACATATTGTAGATAAACTTATTTATCCTGGTATACTCAAAGCATGCAGTTTTTCTGTTAAACAAATTTAATTTTGAAAAGTTTATGGTTCACGCACATTAACACACTTCTTTTATATGGAATTGCATCTTGTTCATTATTTAGCCATTTTCGCAATAAAACGTTTCTTTATTATTGCTGTAAAATAGGGTCTGACAAAGTATATTTTCACGGCTATATGACTTAAAAGTTCATGTACAATACCGGTGATTAGAAATGTATTAACGTATGTTAAAGATTAACACATAGAATAAAGTACCCTTTGTCTGGAGAAAATGAAAAGCATGTAATTTATCACCTCTAGAGAATTATCTGGCATACGACGAAAAGCTGATTTAATTCTGCAATACACCTAGACATCTAGCTGCATCTAAAATAATCTTAGCTGTATGGTATGCTAGTACGATGAATAAAATTGCTGGTTTAATTTCAATTTTAAAACAATTATGAGGAACACAAAAACGATTCAATATATCTGGGATACCCATTATCTGACTAAAAAGTAACGATCCTATGCATTTTAATTTGCATTTTATATTGTGGCGCCTGTTATATCTCATATATGATTCTAGATGCTTTGTGTTAAATAATAATTTTAAACAAAAGTTCCTTGCTTCTGGGTGTCTTAATAGTTGTTTTAAGATCAATTGAAATAAATTTGGCCCGCCAAAACGAAAAGAAAAAGGCCCAGTCACCTAAAAACATTCTCATCCGGCCAGCCTAGTAAAGACACCTGAGAGGCCAACTATATTCTATCCCCCCTCCCAACAATCAAACACACACACACACGAATGATCTAGTAACTTAATGTCAAAATCAATCTATTTTATTTATTTATGACGGTATTTTTTCATTTTTGAAATACAACACTACTTTTTTAGATGCAGAACCGTTCTATTTTGTTTACTTAAATAAAATTTAACTTGCTCCACCCAACAGCAAGGCGAGGTCCCCAGGAGACTTCAATCCCCCCACTCCCACTCCCCGGCCTAGGATATTTTATGGTAGACAACGATCGGCGGCCACTCGCACGACGGGGAAAAATCGTGATATTCCGGACAAATTCCGCAGTGAAGGTTACCTGTGCACTGTAGACACTGGAGAGCGCGAGGAGAGGCTTCCGCGGTGAGGGTTACCTGGTGGCGGTAGGCAATTATCACAGGTTGCCTCTCCCTCCCTCCGCTCCTGTTTCTCTTTGCAAGAACGATTCTGGCTTCTCAGAATAATTTTTGAAAAACGACACTAGTTTCTGGATGCCAGAATCGATTTTGAAAAACGACACTAGTTTCTGGATGCCAGAAACGTTTTTGAAAAACGACACTAGTTTCTGGTTGCCAGAATCGTTTTTGAAAAACGACATTAGTTTCTGGTTGCCAGGTTCGTTTTTGAAAAACGAAACTGGAAACTAGAAACTAGACACTAACTTCAGCGCCCTGATTCAGCTAGTCAAAATATTATTACAAGAGGGGACCAGAAATCGAAGGGGGTGGGGAGTTAGGACCCCCCCCCCCTCTAAATCCGCCACTGTCCATATACCCGTAAGGAATATTTCGTCTGTAAGATAAAAATACCCCTACCCTTACCTGCCACTAGTGGGATGTACACATTCAACAAAACCAGCTCAATTTTCCAGAGCGTACTCACTTTTTCATCAGTTTCAATATGCTGAATACTTCAAAAGCCTCCGCTTCCGATTGTTTAAATTTTTTATGATACTTTACGGAAAGTCACGAAGCTCCGTGTGCTTTCAATAGACGTCACGTTTTCGTTATTAACGATTCATTTTTAATGCAGACCGCATATATCTATTTTCACGTCAACGGAGACCTGGGTTTTGTCTGTACTATGAAAACTTTAAAATATTATATATTGGGATATTACGCATGGATAAGGGTTAAAATCAAAACCCATTTTGATCAGCCTCCAGTTTTTTTATTCGGTAGCATTATAACGTTGTGGCTACGGAGTTTTTTCCGGTGCGAGGGAGGTTTTTCATCAGCATCTAGTACTTAAATGGATGTGGTAGCTAGATTTGGAATGTACGACTTCCCCCCCAAGAAGAAGAACAGGAGACATACAGTCCAACCAGGTCAGTTTGCCGGCGAGAAACCTACACCGTAGGAAATTTCAGTAACCGAAGAAGAAAGAACACGAAAATACCAAGACCAAACAAAGCCGACGAAAACATAAAATATATATATATATATATATATATCAAGGTAGGTGTGTTTCAAATCTCCGCCTTATTTAATTTTGGCATGTTATCATTTTCAAAACTTTAAGATAAACCGAAATATGCAGTGTATAGGCAATTTTCCCAAAATATTAAATATGATGAAATCTAAAAAAATAAAAACAGTCGTAGTAAGTACCAAATACGAGAGGAAAAAAGATCACAGTATCAGTTTCATTATAATTCTAAATATACCGGATGTTTCTGGGCTCATGACAGCACTCAAACTGAAACCGGTTTGGGTCTGTGTGATTTCAGTGAGGGATTTAGAAGGGGGGTGTCCGGGGGATCTGACCCCACCGTTCGATTTCTGAAAAAAACCCACACCAATGATCCCCTCTTGAAATTAGAATTTTGACTAGCTGACTCGTAGTTCTAAAGTGTACCAAATGGCCCTCTAACATACCCAAATTTTTGGAGGCCCAAAAAGGGGGGGGGAGAGGGTCGGCTTTGCATCCGCGGCCTGTCAGTCCTAAAAACCGGACCCCCCTTCAAATAATCCTGGATCCACTACTGGATTTGGAGTAATATTTAGAAGTTATGTTGTTGGATAAGAATCAGTTTGGATGAGAATCAGTGAATATTTGAAGAAGGAAAGAATTAAATGCACGAGAGTTCAGGTCTTATAAAATTATTTCTTTGAAAGAACTGTCAAATTTTCACTGTAGTATGAAACGTTTACTAAACGTTTACTTAGAAAAAAAAGAGACGCATATTTCAATATATCAAACCAATGTGTATTCCACAAGAATATAACCATCGGGTAATAATTGTGTTTTGGCATAGCATTTGTTCTTGGTATCAAACCCTTCTGTGGGTACATAAGTCTGGGCAAAACGTAATTTCAGTGTTTTTCAGTGGCTTTTGTTACTGCCGTTATAATACTAAATAGGAGATAGTTCCGCATTATATTTACGGACTTTTAATATGGAATGTTTTTTCCAAATCAAAATCAATCAGTTTTTTCCTATTTTGCAGACTGATAAATGAAAATAAGGATTAAAATCGTGTTTTAATAACTTTTGATAATCTATCCGATGTCATTGTGTCATCAGTTCATTAATTGAATTCGCCCGTGAAGCAAACAAATAAACAGCAAGCTTCTCCCATAGTTCAGTGTAGTTGCATGGTGATAAGCTATTATTAACGTCGTTTGGCATTTTTTTTTAATTTATTTTTAACGCTCTCGTCAGCAGAGATAATACACTGCAAAAAGCGGTTATTATATTATCATCCTTAAACGCACCAATTAGGCAGCATTCAGCGCTGAAAGCTAGCAAACGAACAATATCTTTCTCTGAAACAGGAAGTCTACCCTCCATTTAGTTATAATTTAGGGTTAGCCTGACTTAAGTGGGTCAAAATCTAGGGGGAGGCTTACCCTACAAATGAATGGGAAGCGGACGCTCTGTTACGGGGAACACTGGCCTCGCTTCCTCTTGTCCTGGAGGTTTCAGGTCACGGCCTGCCATGTGGTTCTGGGTTCTGTTTTTCCCCAGGGTGTGACCAGCCACCCCCATTCCCTTCTCAAAAATTAGCTTGGCCACTGGTTTAAAAACCGCCTACAGTAGTACTATATCCCTCCCAGAGTTTCATATGGACCAAGATTTTATCGTTATTTTTTACCAGGTCGGGTATCTTTTCCACAATCGTTGACGACTATGGCGACTTTAAAAATGACGATTATAACATGTGCAATACTGCTGTTCTTTGCAGGTAAGTTGTGGCGATTATCTCCACCTTCCTTTGGTTTTTCCATTCTTTGATTTTTTTCTCCTTTGCCCTCTTATTCATTTTTTCTTCTCTCTGTATTTGCTTTTAAATAAAATGTTTACTGNCCCTTACCTGCCACTAGTGGGATGTACACATTCAACAAAACCAGCTCACTTTTCCAGAGCATAATCACTTTTTTGATCAGCTTCAATATGCTGAATACTTCAAAAACCTCCGCTTCCGATTATTTAAATATTTTATGAGACTTTACGGAAAGTCATGCCGCTCCGTGTGCTTTCAATAGACGTCATGTTTTCGTCATTAACGATTCATTTGTTATGCAGACCGCATATATCTATTTCCACGTCAACGGAGACCAACGGAGGGTTTTGTTTGTACTATAAAAACTTTAAAATATTATATATTGGGATATTACGCATGAATAAGGGTTAAAATCAAAACCCATTTTGATCAGCCTCCAGCTTTTTTATTGGGTAGTATTATAACTTTGTGGCTATGGAGTTTTTTCCGGTGCGAGGGAGGTTTTTCATCAGCATCTAGTACTTAAATGGATGTGGTAGATTTGGAATGTACGACTTTCCCCCAAGAAGAAGGACAGGAGACATACAGTTCCAAAATCGTTATTATATTTTTTTAATACTAGAGTTTGAAAAAAAAAAAAGAAATACGCTAAGGTACTCAAACTGAAATCGTTTGCCAGCGAGAAACCTACACCGTAGGAAGTTTCAGTAACCGAAGAAGAAAGAAGAAGAAAATACCAAGACCAAACAAAGCCGACGAAAAAATCCAAAAATAACAAGGTAGGTTTGTTTCAAATCTCCGCCTTATTTAATTTTGGCATGTTATCATTTTCAAAACTTATGGATATAGCGAAGGATGCAGTGTATAGGCAATTTTTTTCTAAAATATTATTCTTCTTAATGTGCCATCACCGATTCGGTGTTTGACGAACGATGATATTCTGCCAAAGGGTTCTATTTCTCGCCCATGACCAAAGGTGTCTTGTTGGTAATTCAAAATTGTCAAGAAAGGATTTTCGATGTCTGCCTCGGGCACTTTTGCCAGGTATTCTTTCGCTCAGGCTAAGATCTTCTAATCCCTCTTTTCTGATGCAATGTCCCAAGAACTTCAGTTGTCTTTCTCTGACAGTGTTGAGAAGCTGTCTTTTTTGATCAATCAGTTTAAGGACCTCTTCATTTGTAACATGCTCAATGTAGGAGATTCGGAGCATTCGCCTGTAGAACCACATTTCAGCTGCTTCAATGTTACGTTGAGTTTCTGCTGTCAAAGTCCAAGACTCACAGCCATACAGAAGAGTAGACCAGACATAGGTTTTAAACAAGATGAAATCTAAAAAAAAAAAGACAATCGTAGTAAATACCAAATACGAGAGGAAAAAAACACAGTATCGGTTTCATTATAATTCTAAATATAACGGACGTTTCTGGGTTCATGACGGCACTCAAACTGAAACCGGTTTGGGTCTGTGTGATTTCAGTGGCGGATTTAGAAGAGGGGAGGTGTCCGGGGAGGGGGGGCTGACCCCACCCTTCGATTACTAAAAAAAAATCACACCAATGTGTTTCTTTTTATCATCTGTTCTTCCTTTCTCTTGAAATCAGAATTTTGACTAGCTGAATCATAGTTCATACCAAATGCCACCGTCCGCCCTCTAAAATGCCCAAAATTTTCGAGGCAATTTAGCGGACCCTGAACCCCAAAGGGGGGGGGGGGGAGGGTCGGCTTCGCATCCGCGGCCTGTCATTACTATAATAACCGGACCCCCCTTCAAATAATCCTAGATCCAACACTGGATTTGGAGTAATATTTAGAAGTTATGTTGTTGGATAAGAATCAGTTTGGATAAGATTCAGTGAATATTTGAAGAAAAAAAGAATCAAATGCACGAGAGGTCAGGTCTTATAAAATTATTTCTTTGAAAGAACTGTCAAACTTGCACTGTAGTATAAAACGTTTACTGCGACAGAAAAAAAACGCATATTTCAATATATCAAACCAATGTGTATTCCAGAAGAATATAACCATCGGGTAATAATTGTGTTTTGGCATAGCATTTGTTCCTGGTACCCAACCCTTAACGTAACTTCAGTGTTTTTCAGTGGCTTTTGTTACTGCCATTATAATATTGAATAGGAGATAGATCCGCATTATATTTATATTCCCACTGCTTTCCCCTCGGGTTTCGTACCACCATTAAGTTTTGAGATTATCTAAATCAATATAATGGAAATTTGAATAATTCATATAAAATAAATACCGGGTACATAGATCAGGATTTGTCGCAACCATACTGACTATAAACAGCAAGCTTCTCCCATAGTACAGTGTGTATGTAGATTGGCATTTCTTTTATTTTAAATGCTGTCGTCAGCAGAGATAATACGATGCAAAAGCGGTTATTATATTATCACCCTTAAACGCACCAATTAGGCCGCATTCAGCGCTGAAAGCTAGCAAACGAACAATATCTTTCTCTGAAACAGGAAGTCTACCCTCCATTTAGTTATAATTTAGGGTTAGCCTCACCTAAGTGGGTCAAAATCTAGGGGGAGGCTTACCTGTACAAATGAATGGGAAGCGGACTCTCTGTTAGGGGGAACTCTCTGCCACGTTACACGGCCTCTCTACCTCTTGCCCTGGAGGTCCCAAATCACAGCCTGCCGTTGGTGCTGAGTTCTTTTTTTCTCCAGGGTGTGTCCGATCCAGCCACCCCCCTCCCCTTCTCCTCAAAAATCTGCTTGGCCAATGGTTTCAAAAAACCGCCTACAGTAGTACAAATATCACTGTCAGATTTTATATGTACTAATATTTTATCGTTATTATTTTTTTACCAGGTCGGGTATCTTTTCCACAATTGTTGACGACAATGGCCAGTTTAAAAATGACGATTATAACATATGCAATACTGCTGTTCATTGCAGGTAAGTTTTGGCGATTATCTCCACCTTTCTTTGGTTTTTCCATTCTTTGATTTTTTTCTCATTTGCCCTCTTAGTCATTTTTTCNAATGTGACAAAAAAAGAATAAATACTTCTGTGACTCTTTTGTTTGGTTTTCATAGATTTCATTATCGTTTTTAAATTGTCTTTTTTTATTCCAACTCCCGGTGGGAAAAAAAGTGATAATTTGCTATTTATAGCTCAAGTCAAATGTAAACCAAGAAAAATTAACAAGTCGTGCATGGCGGCTGACATTACCCCAGTGTTATATGGAACTGGATTTATGAACAAATAATATATTAAAATTCTGTTTTCTTAGGACGCATTCACAACAGTGGACTAACTAGTCCGAGGGTCAAATATGGCGACCCACTACAAAGCTTGTCGTCTTATCCGCTAATAGATGCTGAATAGTGGATCGGCCATATTTGACTCTCGGACTAGTAAGTCCACTGTTCTGAATGCGGCCTTATATGAAAAACTAAATCTACTCACTATGTTAAATACTTTAAAGCCAAATTTTATCTAGAAGTTAATGAACTGAAAAAAGTGAAATTTTAATAATCAGTGATATGTTGAAAATAAAAATTGGACAATAATTACGCTTAAACAAAGTAAATGATTACCGAAAGAGGGGGATGCAGCTAGCACACACACAGTGCATCTTCAAGTAAAAAGAAAGCATTTATTTAAATAAACTCTTCTTTGTCATTTTATTTTAATATCGTTAAAAGTTATCTTTTGATAGGGTGATTACATTTAGAAGAGCAATATCCTTCATCTACAATACTGCACCACTATACATTTGACCGTAATCCGCAATTAAAATAAAAACAAATCAGAATAGTTATTTAGATCACAGCATTACTATCAAAACACTTTCTTATTTAGTCTTTTTATTTCCAATAATTATACATGGTCTTCAATTAATGTCTTTTACTGCAAAGAAGTTCATCGGGTATTCGATGGACGTACGATCCTAAAATCCGTGCGTCCGGTTGTGGCCGAGGCATAAATTGGGAATGAGCCAATACACAGTTTGCAGCTGTGTATTCCTTTATTTTAGCAGCACTTTTTTGCTGTTTTTTCTTTTCGCCCTCTCACATAAGTTTCGGGGTCTCCACAGGATGTCACCCAAAAAATTAAATCAGAGTGGCTTCAGCACAGCATCAGGTGGCTTTTCTTGGCTAGAATGACGTTATGCGGCACCCACAGCCTCGCTTTAGGCCAGGTCGATCGCGATCAGGTTAACACTACTGTTGACATACTGTAGATNATTCTTATTTAGTATTTTTATTTCCAATAATTATACATGGTCTTCAATTAATGTCTTTTACTGCAAAGAAGTTCATCGGGTATTCGATGGACGTACGATCCTAAAATCCGTGCGTCCGGTTGTGGCCGAGGCATAAATTGGGAATGAGCCAATACACAGTTTGCAGCTGTGTATTCCTTTATTTTAGCAGCACTTTTTTGCTGTTTTTTCTTTTCGCCCTCTCACATAAGTTTCGGGGTCTCCACAGGATGTCACCCAAAAAATTAAATCAGAGTGGCTTCAGCACAGCATCAGGTGGCTTTTCTTGGCTAGAATGACGTTATGCGGCACCCACAGCCTCGCTTTAGGCCAGGTCGATCGCGATCAGGTTAACACTACTGTTGACATACTGTAGATCATCTGCTTGTTGAGAAAATTAGTATTTTTTAACGGAATCCAAGGTTACCCTTTTTTCGAAATGGCCACTCGGTTTTGGTTGCTGACAACACAAAATCGAAACTTTCAGTAACATCAGGAAACAACACAATGTTTTCAAGTCCTGCTTTCTGTAGCCCTACCAACACTTCACCTTTTTTTAGTAGTAAAGAGAAGAATTTCTCCTCAACAACACAAAAACTGACCTTTTCCAACAATCCAACACGACAATGGTTATGACGTCATAAGAGGTAGCAACGTCATGGACCGCCGCGGTTGCTGTAACGTTAGTTACAATAACACAACTTTAGACTACGGAGGTGTAGAATCTCAAGTGGTGATTATATTTACCTTAATTTACAGTAGTATGGATGAGGTGAAATCGGGTGTAGGCCGATTTGGACGCATTCAAATACTGACATTGACTGGTATGTCTGTCTCAACAACGATTGCGATTTAACTATCACACCAAACGCAATCTTAACACATTTTTATCTCTACCTTGGGTCAGTTTTGTTCCCTTAAAAATAATTTATTCATCAATGATAAGATTTGATATACAAAATGAAAACTAAGTATTACCATAAACAACAATGAAAACATCGAACAAGCTCCACTTATGGTTCATGAATAATATAACACACAGTATAATGAGAGATCAAGTTCCAATCCATTTATTCAGTATTTTAGGCCTAGAAGCAAGAAGTACATCACAATTAAAAATACATTAATTATTTGCAGTCTATCAGCTTAAAAAACACACCTGACATTTTGGCTATATTTTTTGTCATATATTAGAGATAAAATTGCCTTTTTCAGGTCTGAAATGCTTTCTCATTTTAACATTGCAACATTTTTTGCAAAATTTCTGATATTTTATATAAAAAAATAACCATTATTTTCAAACGGCCCACATACACATATGATATGTACGAACAGCTTAGTGAATTACATTTGAAAATGCACTTCCGGAAAGCTTTTGGTCCGCGGATGCGAAACCGACCTCTCCCCCCCCCCCCCCCCCCCACCTTAAAATAATCCTGGATCCGCCCCTGCATCTTCTCAATATCAAGAATATTTTTCAGTATTTTTAAAGTTCAGTATCTTGAAAGCAAAGTGATCAAAGTGCGCGTTTAACACTTCACAAGCGCCCCAAGCGGAAAATCTAACAACTACTTATCGAAGCTGCTATTAACAGGAAGTTGCGCGTAGTTACTTGCGCATCAATAGCGGCATCATGGCTTCGACCGTGGAAGTTGTGGAAGATAAAGAGAAAGAAGCCACCCCCGCAATTGATAGAGAAAAGGTATTCAACGTTTTAATATTCTAGCTGCTTATGTACTAAAAGGTGTTTAATATGTTTAACTCAACTTAGTTTCCACACTTTGCCAATTACAGGTTTTGTTTTGGATCACATTCATTCAATCTTACATATTTGCAAGGATGATACATACATGTTCACTATGGTGTACAAAAATCTCTTTTAAATTCAACATTGCAAAATATATCATGGGTTCTCTTTTCTGTTTCAGACATGTCCACTTTTATTACGGGTATTTTGTAGTACGGGTCGGCACAACCCTGTCAGTGAATACAGCAGAGGAAACACTCCGTCAAATGAGTTGCAGATTTACACTTGGTATGGACTTTTTCAAGTACAAACTCCACTCTT
>NW_019775496.1:117677-127850 GCF_001039355.2 Lingula anatina
CCCCCCCCCCCCCCCCCCCTAAAGCCGCCACTGTCTACATGTACGTTAAGGAGGAATTCACGTAAATGCTGTACCTGGGTGCCCGTTATATAAGTGTGAAAGATACTTTGGGCTTTTTACCAATTTGTACATATCATTTCCCCACATCATAATGTATCATCAGGTCTCGAGAATACATATAAATTTTGAGAGAAAATTGGATATACATTTAACATTAATGGAATAAAAGCATCTTGGATATATAGCCTCTACGATGAAATAGCTCTGTTACGTGAAAGCGTGAGGTATCTGTCGTGGTTTTTTGCATTATTAATCTCTGCATTAATAACTGAAGGTCAAAACTGTAAAGCAAAGCAAAACCACTACCTCTATCTTGGCTTCACTTAGAGTGCATTCTCAGAGATTTAGATCGATCCATCTGGATCGACCTAACTCCCTGGGGGTTTACGCTAAATTGCTGTCAGCCGAGCGCGCACGGCAGTTAATTACCCCTGAACAGCTTTTAGTAGGCGACACCAGTCTAGTGAGACTCCCCAGGGATAGATTGATCTAAATATCTATGGGAATAGGGTCTTAGTGAGGCTTTGTACCCGCCCTTCATAAGCACGATAGCTCATACAAACGGTGTATTATGGGGCTTGAAGCTGGTATTTTACATTTCTGTATAACATGATACAATACATTTTCCATTAAATAATTTAGATTATATTTGGATAAAAGCATTTGCATTATTAAAAACAAATACTGCCTTTTACAGAGAGACAACTTGAAGGACTGTGCCATGGATTACAGTAATTTTTTAATGAAATGGGAATTCTAAACTGGTTTAAACCCCATTTACACTAGGCGGCATCTTTTCAGCGACCTTTGTGCGACCTTGAAACTGGCATCGATGTGATAGTATAGAAAGGAGGCGTAAGTATCACTTTAGTTGCAGAATGAATGCTCAATGATCGACCAATTGTCAGCACGTAAAGTATTTTTTTTTAATCTCAGACGCAGAAAGGAAGCCGTTCAGTGTCATGGGGGCTTTACGTGTATCACTGCTAAAAAAAAAATACTAGGATGCCACGGAGTATCTTCGTAATTCGTAAATGTATTTATTTAAGAAAAAATAAGGTAAGATTATAGATAAGAGTTTATTAGAAAAAGATCATGGATAAAAAGCATTTGAAAACCTTTTGGATCCTTGAAGGGTTAAAAGTCTACAGTAAGCGGCACTTAATTAAAGATGGGAGATGAAGACCCATGGTTTTACCGCACGTCAGTGAGCTGTTGAATTCTAAGGTGTAAAATGCTTTAGAATAGATAAAACGACAAGGAAAAAATCTCCCTTTGTTAATCTACATTTGCAGGTCTTATAGGACCCGGTGTAACGTGAAAGAGAGTCCCCTATGATAGAGAGTCCGCTTCCCATTCATTCGCACAGGTGAGCTTCGCCCTGGATTTTGACCCACTTCGTCAGGCTAACCCTAACCATTATTACTAAATGGAGGGCGGACTTTCTGTACACCGGAAGTCTGGCACAACTAGCACATCGGGTGAGCAATGGAT
This sequence comes from Lingula anatina, assembly GCF_001039355.2. The sequence continues at coordinate 119,232 of NW_019775496.1, forward strand.
CACAATCATCAAACGTATCAGTCTGACTTCCATCTTTTGATCATTTTCTAAATATTGGTCGAATATATTTTGGTTACAAAGAATGTAATTCTACTATCATTTGCACATTATATAAAATAAAGGTTATGTTGCAATCTTAATCTGTAATCTTAGACTTCGCACCATCACATACGATTCGCTATCGATTGACTGCCCATAAAGAACAATATACACATGTAAATTTATAAAATTCTTAAAGCTAAAAATACTACTCGCGGATTATGCAAAATTTGCCTCAACACTTCTTTTTAAACATAAAACAATATTTGACCAATCTTTAAGGTTTTTAGATAAGAGCTGTTTCGACTGTCGCAAGAGCTAGGACTTTACTCAGTGGAAGTTTGACGTCATGATGCACATACATCCGCGTGCTTGAGGCATACCGCTGTTTCAAAGTTTCTTTGTTTTTCTCCAGTAACTCGTTGGTCATGTCGTTTTCCATTGGTGAGAACATATCTACTTTGTCCCCAAATGAAGCATTGTTAATTAATTTAGCCAACAACACTTTCAAAATATCTCCCGATTCGCCATAAACGGGGCCAAGGAAATTTCCTTCGTCGCTCTTTTGAATGACGCCATACCCGACAATGTCGTCTGCGTCCGGTTTCGTTGCCACCAAGGTCAAGGTCGAATCTTTTTCTAACCAAACTTGCAAGAATTTTCTTCGTTCAATTGAGTGGATTGTGGTGTCGTATTTTACTAAGCGTTCAAATAATTCCTCGTGGAAAGGGACGATAGAAAATCCTACATTTTCTGAAATCTGAAGGGACGTGGTATCTATGATTCCGCTGATATGGCCTATCTTCCATGATTTGACGGAGTATCCCAACTTCAGATTCGGCTCCACTCGGGAGGCCACGGAATTGATGCCAAAGTTTCTGTCTCCAACGTGTTCCTTTCTCTTTTCCCACAGCTTGGTGCCTGTCACAGCAATAAAGCAAATCAATGCCGGCAATAGAAGATAACTTCAATTATTATTTTGGCGTAACTTTGTAAGCCATGAATGGATAGTCTATTTCATATTTACAATGGCGATTCTTTAAAAAATATAGCATTACTCGAAGTAGACCAGAGTTGTTGGGCCTAAAATTAAGAACAAGTTTCGATTACAGCTCTTTTGATAAATTGGTCTCAGGTATAAACGCACTAGAGAAGAACAACGTACCAATACGCTTTCCTCTAACTTCTTTACTAACAATCCAGGCACCTCCAAATGCTTCGGTTTCACTCAAGTTGGCTCCCATTATAACACCTGAAATGAACAAAAAGGGGGCTCTGTAAAACCACGACATGTGCCCAGTAATATTAAATAGATCATATTCAGTCACAACAAGGAAATGCAAAAATTACAGNCACACACACACACACAGTGCATCTTCAAGTAAAAAGAAACCATATATATAAATATACCTTTAAATAATATACATTTTTATTTAGTTATCTTTTGATAGGGTGATTACATTTAGAAGAGCAATATCCTTCATCTACAATACTGCATCACCAAGCATTAGACGGCAATCCTTCAAACGTGAAATATATGACTTGTGAGTAAAGAAGTGAGGGGAATTAATAATACATGTAGTTTCGATATAAAGCCGCGATTTTTCTTACTAAAGAAGTTGCATATTGGGGAATAAATTCAACAAAACTTTCTCAAATGAATCCTCTCAAGTTCTTTTATTCAATTTTGCATCAAAAAACCATCTCGGAATGCTTATTTAGATCACAGCAGTACTGTCCAAACACATTCATATTTAGTCTTTTTATTTCCAATAATTATACATGGTCTTCATTTAATGTCATTTACCGCAATGAAGTTCAGCGGGGTTTGATGGACGTACGATCCTAAAATTCGTGCGTCAGGTTGTGGCCGAGGACATAATTGGGAATGAGCCCTAAGGGTTGTGTTTAAGGGAAGATTGGAGAGAAAAAAATGGCAGACTGGAGAGCGAGTCGAAAATTAAATAAAATAAATAAAAGCAGGCAATAAGGAAGCATTCACATCAAGAAGAGCCGAGGTCTAGTAAGGCCGCGACCTAAATATGGCGGACTTACATGAAAGGAAGACCGCTTAAGCCATTAATGGTCTCTACGCCTTTCACACGCCTCCCCGCGCGTCGGGGCACACTAATTCAATCTCGCCTCAATTCAACCGGTCGAGGGATGTGGGGAGCCGTGTGAGAGGTCGAGAGACCATTACAGGATGAAGCGGTTTCCCTTTCATGTAGGTCCGCCATATTCAGGTGGCGGTCTTATTAGACCTCTGCTCTTCTCGATGTGAATGCTCCCTTAGTACTCGGATCATCCATTCCGAATGGGGCCTAACTAGTCCGAGGATCAAATGTGGCGACCCACTTGAATACCACCCCACAGGGAGTCTATCCATTGTCTATTAGCGGATTAGACGGTAATCTTTGTAGTGGGTCGCCATATTTGACCCTCGGACTAGTAAGTCAACTGTTCTGAGTGCGGCCTTATATTCTCAGTACGAAGAACTTTTCGTTTCATTCACTGCGATGAAGTAGATGACTGCTGACGATTTTGTGTCATTGCCATAAAAACGTTAGTTACAATAACACAACTTTAGACTACGGAGGTGTAGAATCTCAAGTGGTGATATTATTTACCTTAATTTAGTATGGATGAGGTGGAATCGGGTGTAGGCAGATTTGGACGCATTCAAATACGAGTCAGACAGTCTGTTGCGCGTGTTGTAAGTAGCATCCGACGACGCAGTGGAAGGATTTCAGTGAAAACATCCCCGGATCAGGCTGCTGCTCCAGGCGCTGATGGAAGGGAGGATCCTATCGCAGAGAAAAAGGTACAAGGAACAATTTGAGATGCAATGGCAATACAGTTGATATCTATGCGAGAGCCTTGTTTTATTTTCACAAATCCACAATTTTTAATCTGATCGGTTTATTGATAGCTGAAACAAACAGCGCATTCCGTTTGTATCCCACCATTTCGGCTGAATTAGTAAATGCGCTTTGAGTTAATCAATACTTGTTTCCTGTTTTTACAAACATTTCTATTTTCATTTACTCATTTTTTAAAATCACTTTTCAATTTAGACCAAAGACAGCGACACGGAGATTTTTATCGATGGGGACACAGCAACTAAGCGGTGAGACTTAACGCTGCTGATCTCATCATGAAAGTATTTCTACTTTTTATTGAACTTATTAGACCTTCTGCGATAAAACATCTCACTAATATGAAACAGCATCTAAAACATATACATCAGCATGTAGATAAATATTCTCTACAAATGAAAACAAACAACAGTCTTCTCTTATTGATTACAGAAGTGCTTTTGATATACTCTTGTTTCCAACCATTTACTAGTAAAAAATACACACAGGTTGCCTTTGGATCAAAAATCGTTTTATGATAAATTTGTATTTTCCCCAAAGGCCTGATTCCACAAGCTCTAGTGAAAGAGCAGCTTATATGAAAGCGATGGAGGAACTGCGCTCTTTTGAGGAAAAGAAAAAGGAAGAGAAAAGCGAAGAGAAGAAACCAAAATCAAGATGGCAAACCTTCAAGGCAATGCTCTGCTGTTGTGCTTCCAAGGTAAGATGTTGTGATTTCTTTGCTGAATATCAAGTCTAATATACAGCAAAGAAATCACAATATTACAATGTAACAATTTTTTGTCAATAAGACCGCATTTCGCTCATTGCATTTATTTATGGATTCATGAAAATTAACAGACATTCAGTTCAGCTATGACACGTAAAAATTGGCCCATTCTGCACGGGAAAAGCAAATTTTTCTATGGATTTAACATTGTCCTTATTTAGAATGATGAACAGATATGAATTTACTTGTTAATCTTTATATTTTTACATGAGCCTTGTGAAAACTCAATTTGCAACAAACACCAGTGAGAATCGCGGTGACTATCGAAGAGAGCAGATATACATGTAGGTAGTAGGTTAAATTTCTTCTCAAAAATTTAAAGAAATGGCCAGTCTTAAGCTCTTTTATGGCTGAATCGAGTGATCTATTCAGTTTATCCCTTGGCATGTCGACTTAATTTGAGTCGTATAAGAAACTAGTAGAAGTGGTTTACATGTGTTACTGGGAATCCACGCTCCACCGGTGCTTGTTTAATACTGGGTATGTACCATAAACAGTAAGACGGTGATAATGTAAGGATGACGAATCCTAGAGTATCTTTGTCTGTATTAGAATTTTGCCATATATTTTGTATTAGAATTTTACCCTACATTTTGCCATATTTGCCATATCTGATTTTGAGAACTCACATATCTATAACATTTTGTTAGGATCAATGGCTTTCTATTGTGTTCTATTAACACATATTTTTTTTATATGGGGGCATGATTATTTTTTTTTATATGGGGGCATGATTATACTACACACATATATATATAAAGAATAGAAATATATATATTTCTTGGGGGGAATTGTCATGGGGGGAATTGTCCTAGAATCATAGCATTAATATTTTTCTCATTTTTCTGTTAGACAGTGCATGGTCCAAGGAAGTAAGGAGAAGTAGGAATAGTATTGGTTTGCTATTATTGTGGGTAGATATAATGATTTTTGTACACGGCGTTAATAATACTCCAGTAGCGTGTGTAAAAGGATAAAATACGAACGCTTACAATAAATGTTTTCCGCTTAACATGGATTCCTTTTTTTAACAAGTCCACATTTTGCGTTTTAAGTGTACTTTCAGTTGCAGAGCAAATACCCGTTGTAGTGTTCAACAGAGCATGCCTACGATCATCCTCGGGCCGTCTTCCATTCGGGTTCTACGATGTGTTCACGCCAGCGTGGAGTGATAGCTGAGGGTGTTCCACCTACGGGGGCATCGTCCTTTTCCATCCTTCGAGTCATCTGTGATCTATGCATTGCGCGGGCGGCCTGCACTCTCCAACTGATTATTGTTGTCAGCGTTGGATTTCCTCATAGCGATTTACTAGTAAATATTTTGACCAGGAATTTGGAAAGTAGTATTAAGGCGTTATCCAACCTAAATGTTTACAACGGTGTCCGTATTTCGAGTCTGTTTGTAATTTTATTCATTGCTCAAATTTGCGCGGTTCCAGACATTATGTATTGGCGTACATTTGGGATTTTGGCGCTTTGCCATGGATGAATTCTAGGTTACATTTACTCATCAATGGACCGGATTCAGTTGAGTTTTTTCAATAAACTATAACTGCAATGACCCGGGCACAGAGAGTGTCATATAGTTGACGCGGGCATAGAATGCGTTCAATGTTTTCAGTGACATAAAATCTGTCCTATGTGGACGATTGTTTTACCTCATGTTCATGCAGGGGCGAATCCAACATTATTTGAAGGGGGGTCTGCGGATGCCAAGCCGACCCCCCTCCTTGGCGTGGGGTTCGGGGCCGTTGAAGGGCCTCGAAAAAATTAGGGATATTAGAGGGGGAGCGGAGAACTAGAATTCAGCTAGTCAAAATTGTAATTTCAAGAGCGGACCAATGGTGTGATTTTTTTTTCCAGAAATCAAAGGGGGCGTTAGGACCCCCCCCCCCCCCCCAAAAGCCGCCACTGTCTACATGTACGTTAAGGAGGAATTCACGTAAATGCTGTACCTGGGTGCCCGTTAAATAGCTGTGAAAGATCCTTTGGGCTTTTTACCAATTTGTACATATCATTTCCCCACATCATAATGTATCATCAGGCCTCGAGAATACATATAAATTTTGAGAGAAAATTGGATATACATTTTACATTAATGGAATAAAAGCATCTTGGAAATATAGCCTCTACGATGAAATAGCTCTGTTCCGTGAAAACGAGAGATACCTGTCGTACCTGATGAGTGTTTTTATTAATCGCTGTATTAATAACTAAAGGTCAAAACTGTAAAAAAAGCAAAACCACTACCTCTATCTTGGCTTCAAGGGTGCATTCCCAGAGATTTAGATCGATCCAGAGATTTAGATTTAGATCGACCTAACTCCCTGGGGGTTCAAGCTAAATTGCAGTTAGCCGAGCGCGCACCATAGTTAATTACCCCCTTACAGCTTTTAGTAGGCGGGACAGACGCTTAAGCCGGATAAGCTGACAGTAATTTAGTGAGACTCCCCACAGGGATAGATCGATCTAAAATCTATGGGAATGGGGTCTTAGTGAGGCTTGTTATCCACCCTTCATAAGCACGATACCTGTAGCTTATACAAACGGTGTATTATGGGGCTTGAGGCTGGTATTTTACATTTCTGTATAACATGATACAATACATTTTCCATTAAATAATTTAGATCATATTTGGATAAAAGCATTTGCATTATTAAAAACAAATACTGCCTTTTACAGAGAGACAACTTGAAGGACTGTGCCATGGATTACAGTAATTTTTTAATGAAATGGGAATTCTAAACTGGTTTAAACCCCATTTACACTAGGCGGCATCTTTTCAGCGACCTTTGTGCGACCTTGAAACTGGCATCGCTGTGATAGTATAGAAAGGAGGCGTAAGTATCACTTTAGTTGCAGAATGAATGCTCAATGATCGACCAATTGTCAGCACGTAAAGTATATTTTTTTTTAATCTCAGACGCAGAAAGGAAGCCGTTCAGTGTCATGGGGGCTTTACGTGTATCACTGCTAAAAAAAATACTAGGATGCCACAGAGTATCTTCGTTATTCGTAAATGTATTTATTTAAGAAAAAATAAGGTAAGATTATAGATAAGAGTTTATTAGAAAAAGATCATGGATAAAAAGCATTTGAAAACCTTTTGGATCCTTGAAGGGTTAAAAGTCTACAGTAAGCGGCACTTAATTAAAGCAGGGAGATGAAGACATGATTTTACCACACGTCAGTGAGCTGTTGAATTCTAAGGTGTAAAATGCTTTAGAATAGATAAAACGACAAGGAAAAAATCTCCCTTTGTTAATCTACATTTGCAGGTCTTACAGGACCCGGTGTAACGTGACAGAGAGTCCCCTATGATAGAGAGTTCGCTTACCATTCATTAGCACAGGTGAGCTTCGCCCTGGATTTTGACCCACTTCGTCAGGCTAACCCTAACCATTATTACTAAATGGAGGGCGGACTTTCTGTACACCGGAAGTCTGGCACAACTAACACATCGGGTGAGCAATGGATCACATTCCTTAAACGTATCAATCACAGTCTAAGGCCGAGTTCAATCTTTTGATCATTTTCTACATATTGGACGAAAATATTTTGGTTACAAAGAATGTAATTCTACTATCATTTGCGCATTATATAAAATAAAGGTTATGTTGCAATCTTAGACTGTAATTTTAGATCGATCTAAGTATGGGAACCCAGTCTACTTCGCACCATCACATACGATTCGCTATTGATTGACCGTCCATAAAGAAACAATATGCACATGTAAATTTATAATTGTTAAAGCTAAAAATACTACTCGCGGATTATGCAATTTTTGCCTCGACACTTCTTTTTAAATACAAAACAATATTTGACCAATCTTTAAGGTTTTTAGATAAGAGTTGTTTCGACTGTCGCAAGAGCTAGGACTTTACTCAGTGGAAGTTCGACGTCATGATGCACATACATCCGCGTGCTTGAGGCATACCGCTGCTTCAAAGTTTCTTTGTTTTTCTCCAGTAACTCGTTGGTAATATCGTTTTCCATTGGTGAAAACATATCTACCTTGTCCCCAAAGGAAGCATTGTTAATTAATTTAGCCAACAACGCTTTCAAAATATCTGCCGATTCGCCATAAACGGGGCCAAGGAAATTTCCTTCGTCGCTCTTTTGAATGACGCCATACCCGACAATGTCGTCTGCGTCCGGTTTCGTTGCCACCAAGGTCAAGGTCAAATCTTTTTCTAACCAAACTTGCAAGAATTTTCTTCGTTCAGTTGTGTGGATTGTGGTGTCGTATTCTACTAAGCGATCAAATGATTCCTTGTGGAAAGGGACGATAGAAAATCCTACATTTTCTGAAAGCTGAAGGGACGTGGTATCTATGATTCCGCTGATGTGGCCTATCTTCCATGATTTGACGGAGTATCCCAACTTCAGATTCGGCTCCACTCGGGAGGCCACGGAATTGATGCCAAAGTTTCTGTCTCCAACGTGTTCCTTTCTTTTTTCCCACAGCTTGGTGCCTGTCACAGCAATAAAGCAAATCAATGCCGGCAATAGAAGATAACTTCAATTATTATTTTGGCGTAACTTTGTAAGCCATGCATGGATAGTCTATTTCATATTTACAATGGCGATTCTTTAAAAAATATAGCATTACTCGAAGTAGACCAGAGTTGTTGGGCTTAAAATTAAGAACAAGTTTCGATTACAGCTCTTTTGATAAATTGGTCTCAGGTATAAACGCACTAGAGAAGAACAACGTACCAATACGCTTTCCTCTAACTTCTTTACTAACAATCCAGGCACCTCCAAATGCTTCGGTTTCACTCAAGTTGGCTCCCATTATAACACCTGAAATGAACAAAAAGGGGGCTCTGTAAAACCACGACATGTGCCCAGTAATATTAAATAGATCATATTCAGTCACAACAAGGAAATGCAAAAATTACGGTGGCTGTGCAAAAAAAAAAAAAAAAAAAA
>NW_019775496.1:128269-201849 GCF_001039355.2 Lingula anatina
GTTCGGCTTCGCATCCGCGCCCCCCCCCCTTCAAATAATCCTGAATCCGCCCCTGGATATGCCCTGTGTTCGTGCCCCGCACCCGTTGATTTATAAACTCGCGTATCGTCACCATACCACAAACTACACTCCCATCAGTGAATCAGCCTTGGGCAAAAAAGCAGCCCTTTTTCGTCTAATATAAGTCAATATAATCACTAATATCGTGGCCTTATGTCCCACACGGGACGAAGAGCACTGAATCACTAATATCCTTAGGAGAAATCGACGATCAAATGACGAATGCGCTGCCCTCCATGTCTGACTATGGGACTTCTCGGCCAATGTTGAAATATTTTTGACTGTTCTATATTTATCCTGACTATATGTTTGTGATAAAACACTATCATCTCGCCAATATATGCCAAAATATCCGCGAGAGGAGTCCACGTCATACAGAATGTAATTCAAAACCGAATAAAACGTATAATGCCACGCTCACATAGCTTCTTTAAGTATGTATCTATTGAGAAAACAGCGATCAAGAAACATTTACGAGTTGCAAATGCCTACATTTGTCTATATTTACTGTTACGAGTGAAATGACTTCCTATCTACAGTCTTTGTCTCCATTACGATAAGAACTATAAATATGCTTTTGTAAATCGCTGTTTTGTCAACGGGGTCTAAATATGGTGGACAGGGTGTTCTAAAAAGGGATGAATGCCATCACTTCCAGAACATTATCTACTTTGTAATCTAAGGACCTAATTTTGAGCCTTGTAACCTACATTACTTTCCCGTATCTATCTCTGGACAATACTGTATGAAGCCATTACTCTTGGTAATTGCTTTTGACTGGGAACGTACATTATTGAACAGAAGATCAATATTGTATTCCCCTGTGAATGTATCTCGGTGAAACAAATGAAATGTTTTAGATCACGTCGCTAGTAAATTGTGCTACTACAGAACCTCCAAAATGGATAAATGGCCAAATGAAAAAAAAAAATAAATAAAAGAAGATAAATGTGAAATAAATAGTATAAAAGAATAAGTGATTATAGATATAGGTACAACCCCGTGCTACACTTTTTATGTAGCCTTAAATTGTAAAACTATTATCAACCGACAAACTCTATTCTCGTTATCGTTGGCTTAAACGGTAAAGGCCTGTATTAGATTGCTTTGATGGGTTTTTTAATAAATAAAAAGTGCAGAAACGGGTGCATATATTTACACGTACTCATATTGGACGCCGCAGGCTGTTTGCCAGTACCCAAAACCAGGGGAATTCACCGACGGCTTCTTTTCCGCCTAAAGCTCCATAATAATTCAATAAAAGAAACAAAGGGCTTACAGAGCAATAGGGTGATGTTTAAGTATCGATGAGCAACGATATGGATTATAACCAACAGAATGCAGCTGCCCTTGTCTGTACGATGCATGCTCTCCGGGGTTCATGTCAATTATTCTGGTATACTTATACATGTGCTAGAGTAATAGTGTGGTTCTTTGTGTGTGTGTGTGTGGGGGGGGGGGGGGGGGAGAGAGAGATCGGGGAGGGCGAAGATGTGAAAGGGGGATCATAAGTGTGACTGAAAAAATGCATTAATTTTCGCGTGTATTCGGTCGCACTCAAAACGAAGTGAAAAGGCTTTCAGAAGCAGAGAAAAGATCCGCTCTGGGTAAAAAATTGATCTAGATTCACGAAGGTTTCGTGGTACATGTAAAAGGTCCAATTGTCTGAAAAAAATTGCTGGCTACGAGGCCTGCTGAAAATATGCTTCGTTTTGTGGAATGGTAGTCCGCTAAGAACCGTTGTCCGTTCCCCATTACTTTGTACAGGTGATATTCGGCCCATTTACTATCCCCAATACTCCGACTAATCCTTTANTCCCATTTACTATCCCCAATTCTCCGACTAACCCCTTAACCTGTGCTACTCATGGGACCCCCGGCGTTCCATTCATAGGACTACCACTCCTGTCAGACTGGCTCGTGATTTTAAAATAAAAAAAAATTACACAGACTGTTATCATAACAATAAACAACATTTCACTCTCCCCCATTCAATACCATATGAACGTATTACTCTTGGTGGTTGCCTTTGACGAAAAAAAAGACATCATGGAATAAGATCAATATGCCATTCCCCTGTGAGTGAATTAATCTTTGTGGAACAAATAAAGCGATTTAGATCATGTTGCTAGTAAAATGTGCCACTACCAGCACAAAGGCTTTGAACCGAAGGTTGACTCTATGAAAATTTAAAGAGCATGTTGATAAAAATTATGGAAGAAGTGTATGAATAAAATAAATAAAGTTCTCGTTACTGCATTGAAACTTACATGTAACAAAACTTAGGCTGAGCGTATATATAATAAATAGCAAATACATTTATAATTTACATTTCAACCACAGTGAAAAAGTATAAACTGGCAACAAACGATAAATTTTCTATTATCAATGTAAATACTCCCAACCACTGTGCAGTGGAGTTGATTGAAAACGATCTACAAAAAAATGAAGTCTCTCTTTTTTTAAGTGCAATATTGCTACCCTCCGATGTCACAGGAGCCTCTGAAATATAGTACACAAAATACATAAAATAATATTGTAAGAGCAGACCCTGTGAGCAGAGAGTACATTATTGCTGAGGTGTTATCTGAGCACCGAAAAGCTACTAGTACTCTCTGACCACAGGGTTCGCTGGTGGTCTGATACAAAAATGTTGAAAAGCAGTGTGATTTTGTAATATAGTATTTTAGTGGGCCCCTGACATCAGAGGGTACCGCATTTAGAGGGGGGTCAGGAGGGGGGTCATGGAACCCCCCCCCCCCCCCCCCCGTCGATGGAAAAAAATCACACCTGTGGTCCCCGCTTGAAATTATAATTTTGACTACCTGAATCAAAGTTCTAATAAACCGTAACAAATGGTACATTTCGCCTTACAAAATACCATTTTTTCGGGGCCCTAAAGCGGTCCCCGAACCCCACGCCAAGGGGGGGGGGGGGTCGACTTCTTATCCTTTGACCCCCCCTTCAAATAATCCTTGATCCGCCCCTGGATATGGATTATTACATTGCCCACTGTCGGGATGGTTTTAGTTGGGCTGTGTGTGTGTGTGTGTGTGTGTGTGTGTGTGTGTGTGTGTAGGGGGTGTCATTCAGTGCGCATGTCATTGTGACAGAGAGAACGCATGAGCGTGTGAAATCAGAAACCTACCTGCCACGCAAGAGCGTGTAAGTTTGCATGCTCATGCGCGAGATGCACTGCACGTCTTGCAACATGCTGCCACGCAAAAGCCTGTCTTCCACCACGGCCGCAGAAAAATATTGAACTTTTCTCCGACTCGGTCCTATCTCTTTTGACCAAATGGAAGCAGTTACATCTGGGTCAGGTATAGAATTGTGTTATGAATAAAGCAAAGACATACCAGTATATGTGAATATATAGTGGAAAATCAATCTGTGACCCTGGTAGAGAATGGCAACACCCGGGTGTTAGTGAGAATGCCTTTTAAGGTCGACAGTGTGTGTGTGTGTGTTTGTGTGTGTGTGTGTGTGTGTGTGTGTTTGGAGAGAGAGAGAGAGAGTGAGAGAGAGAGACTTTCCCTTACCTACCACCTTATTCTCAAGCTCCGCAACAAACGAGCCGTCTTCGTTAGCCTGGAATAGCGCCCGCACCATCTCCATGCTATAATTCCACGACTCCAACTTAGTCAGCTGCCACACCGCCGCCACATCTGTAAGCTGCATCAACCTTACAGTTACCGAATCCGCCGACATCGTTTATAAACACAGGTAGAGAGAGAGATACAGGCCACAGATATCTAAAACACAGACTGGCCTCTACATCACAAACCGCATTACAAACGTTCACAATATGCAGTCCTTCTTGGCAGCCGTTTTGTAGGTTTTTTCCTCTGCTTTTTGCATGTAAGTGCCGTATACCTAAAGCCTGTAGAGCTATGTGCCTATTATACATATACCGATATCTTACATGCATGCCCTTCATGCGATTTAAATTAGGTCAAATCAAGGCTGAAGTCAGCGTGGCGTATGGGGCCGAAAAAGGGGCACTTGAAGTTATCTAACGAATCTAGATAACACTTGGGTTCTGATTAATATATTTCTAGCAATTATCGATTGTATGGAAGAAATTAAGATTTTTGGCCTAGCTTCTAAACACCGTAAGTTTTGTCACCCAAATTCAACTGTCACGTTCAAAAGAAACGCCTAGTTTTGGGCACATGACTGTTACAGTGTTTGTTCATTCACTGATACGTTTATCAGTTTGCTAAGCCCTTCAAATTGCCATTACACAAATCTTAGTAAATCATCCATGTGGTGACAAAAAATCGTGTTTGAATCACTCATAGTTTCAAAGATCATTGGAAATGCATCAGTACAATACACTTAAACTGGTAACGACATATAACTGCTGAGAGCAGTTAAGTCAGGAACTATAGTGAACTCTGACACTAAGTGTGTACATGTGTTTCGATCAACCGAACTCCGAAATAAAAATTGATTCTTGTACGTGCCTCTCTCTAGGGTCCTGAGTATCCTTCCCTTTAAAAAGACAAAACGAGGCAATTAATTTATCAATTCTACATGAAACTACATGTACCAGTATATCTCATTTGTCAAAATAACATTGTCACTTCCAAGCACGTACGTACCTATATAGATGTCATATTTTACGTACACACCAAAAGGGATTGTGTATATTAATAAACCTTTATTGTATTTTTTTTCTCCATTTGTTTAGCCAGCATGGTATTTGTTAATAAAAACAAGTGCGCAGGATGCTCGATTGTCTCAATTGCGCCAATAAATATAGGATAAAGCTGCACCGGATGGTAACTATAACGATTGTGGCAGGTGTGCGGACACAATGTGTAGCAATCAGGACCTGGTCGCCCTTTACAGGCCAGCAGAAGTTCTATTTCTAAAAATAATGATTTTAACTTTAAGCTTTCTAAGTCTTTTCTGATCCCAATCTAAATCAGCAATGCTCCTCTGAATTTAAGTACAGTGTAATTTCATTGAAAATATCAACCAACTTGGCATTAATTGGTTCAAGGGGTGCTGACATTTCAGTCTAAAAGCTAAAATCAACTTTTGGCGTATTATTAAAATTTTTGAAAAAGATTCCCCAAAGCTTGAAGACACCTGTAATAAGTGTAGGCGACTTGATCCGTTTGAGAAAACAGTAGGTCTAATTAATGCGTTTATTCTTAATATCATTAATGGAATTTGAACTTGATTAAATGACAATTGATATTACCAGTAAAGCGTCAAGGTCAGTTACATGTACCTGTACAGTACGCAGTGGCAGATGTAGAGGGGGGGGGGGGGGGGTCAGGGGGGTCCAGACTCCGTCCCCCTTCAATTTCTGAAAAAAAAAACCACACCAATGGTCCTCTCTTGAAATCAAAATTTTAAATAGATGAATCAGAGTTCTAAACCGTACCAAATGATAGCCTACCGTTCTCCCTTTAAAATACCAAAATTTTTGGGGCCCTTCAGCGGGCCTCGAACTCCACGCCAAGAGGTGGGGGAGGGGGGGAGGGAGGGTCGGCTTCGCATCTGCAGTCCACCCCTTCAAAAAATCCTGTATCCGCCCCTGTGTACGTGACCAACGTTCACAATCACTGCCACGTGATCATTATTAAATCGACAGGTGAAGGTTAGATTTTACATTATTTCTCATTTTTAAAGCCCAGGAAAAATACTGAAAGCATGGACTGAATGGGAAACCAGTTTAATGTAATGTAATATACATTTACAAAATAAAAAAGTTAAAGGATGTACAATGTTTAAATAGCGAGAGAAAAATATTCACGTCGGCAGGTATTGGTAATCAAATAAAGCACGGTAATTAGTCACCACTCTTTTGCTTACAGGATCGTTTTTCACGCTTTACCTGCGCTGACATTAAGTCAGCGGCACGCATTAAGTCTTTGTCTGGGCCTCCCCACCTGGCCACCAAAACGAGGCTCTATTATGTATACTTTCCCCTTAACCTGTCGCCATTTTGAATTTACCTGTGGATGCGAGAGGAATGAGGATTCGGTAAAGAGACGTTAAGACTTTGAAAAGAAAAAGATGGAGTCCTTGCTCGGAAATTGTCGCTTCTCAGGAATGATCTCAGCTCTTCTAGCTTCACTTCTTCTGATCGTACTCAGTGGAATAGACACAGGTGAGTAAGTAAACAGGTGTTAAAGGGCACAGCGTTGGAGAAAATTCAAATTTAAAGGGGTTTAACGACCACTGTACCCGTAATAAACAAGGCCTCTCGTTGAGCAGGGTGGGTTATAAAATGATAAGGCGGCTTTCATGGGCGTCGTAACCAGCACTAATATATACTGGTACGATAGTTTTTTCGTAAAAAGTTAGATTTACCGATTTTAATACTTAATCCGAAGAATTCACAATGGCACAATGCAGATGTGGACATGTGCTTCAAAGCTTGGGTGCAGTAAAGTTTGACCTTGTCTAAAACAAAATTTACAAGCTACAGTACAACGAGAGTTCTGAAACTTTGCAATTGATTTTATAAAGTAGCCCTTATATTTAAAACAAGTTCTTTAGAACTCAAATGGAAACAATTGGAGGTAACACAAAAGGACAGTTTAGATGAGGGGGTTCTCATTTACGTAACTTTGCCGCAGTGATGTTTAAAAACTCCCGAACATTCGAACTCCCATTTCGATGCGCCTCATATTAAATTCATATAGAATAAAGAACTTTGAGTTGACAACCAAACATTCCAATGCTAGGACCCATCACAATGGGCCCCCAAGTCCAGCAGTATCCTTCTTTGTAAAAATGCTAGTAATGCATTAGGATAATGATGACTAATGGAGCTTGGGCCTGTCTTGAGGATTGGTCAGGTGATTGGTATGTCCTCGCACTCGTTGTGTTCTCAACACAAACAAAGATGAGAGGTTTCGAAACATTTATAATCTCAATTTAAAAATACGATGTGGGGCTTTATTATATATTATATGTATATATGCTTCATGTACGAGTGTCTTCTTGAAAAAGTGAAAAAGTTGCCCTTTACAAGGAACGACACTTTCTACATGGGGTTAAAATAAATGAAGCTCTACATGTACATGCAGAGGTAAAAGTTACCCACCACAAGAAGGGCCCTGGCTATTTTCTTTCACCACTGGCTGAATCAAAACAAATTGGAATGTTTTTTTTAAGATGTATAAGTAGGAAGTATAGAAAGCATATTTCATATTTCAACTGTAACACAAGCAAGTTTGTCAATATTGTGTTACATACACCCATATCTTATTTTTAAACTGAGGATTTATATGTTTTAATCATATCATAAAGAATAAAAGAATGCACGAAAACAATAAAGACAGGTTCCTTAATGTAACTTTTACCCCCCTTTAATTGACCAAGCTTGACACATTTCACAGACCCCTAATCAAGTATTGACTCCAAGGGCATTTTTTCGGCTTTAAGGGGGGGGGAGGGGGGCTCTGAATCCCCAATCCCGACCACAGGTCTGGTAACTGGCCATATTTCCAATACTCATTATAATACAGTCTATGAAATCTATCTTTAGGACGTAAAGTGCTCTATAAAGTCTATTTTAAGGACAGTTAACGTCTGAAGGTAAACGAAAAGGATGATAAGATAACACTTAACAGTGTTAGTTTGTTACTCCTTCACTTCACCGTGGCTGGCAAGTTCTACCTATACAGTTATTTTCTGTAACCATCCATAGAGTTATTTTCTGACCCCCTCCCTTTTTTGAGACTAACTCCGGAGAGTAGACTGGTTGATCGTCCCCCCCCCCCCCCCCCCCCGCCATCTCCCTACTACGTCATCCCCCCAGTGATGAAGTCCTACCCTCTGATATGAGGGGCTCATAAAATAGAATACTAAATTTCAGTATGAGAAAGAATAATTTTGTAACAGGCTACCGGCACGCCCTGTGGTCCGAAAGAAAAGAAGTACTAACTTTAATATTTTTGTCTTTTAAACGTCAGAACAGGATGAATTATAACTTACATGTTGATATGAACAAGGACGTATAAGACAATAAACGTCCTTGATATGAAGGAGAAGCCTTTTAAGAGTCACAGAGAGGCTATTTTCTCTGGATATCCACTCCACCACCTGTACACATTTCTGTGCTGTGAATCCAGCGAGAATCTAAATCACAAAAAAGACCACATTACCTGGCCGATCTCTGGTAGATAGAGAGGAGTGGAGAATAAAATGGACATTTAATTGCATTTCACCTGTTTGCGTCCCAGTGCTGAAAACAGGTTTAATTCGACTGGCACTTGATGTCCCCTTAAGAATTCGTCGAAAACTGTCTGTAAAGATCAATGACAGTTGTAAATGATCGAAGTGGGTTTGATATATATAGAGAGGGCAGGCAGAAACATAAGGGTGCACATATCATAAATAAATGATAAATATACATGTATTGCAGGTCGTGCTATAATCTTATATAAGTAAAAGTAATTCTACCGTCACTGGTAGTGATTTTCATTCTCACACTTTGCTTAAACGTCTCAGCAATGTTTTTTTTCTTCTGGAACATAAACCTAGACGGGTGAAAGTTTTTACGATCATGCCTGATTGCAGGATTTTCAGTCTTCAATTTGATCCCTTTTATTTCAAAATGTTTTTAAAAATGCGATGAGGAATTGCAAGCTGCGTTTTCAGGATTTTCAGTTTTGACATCTTTCACCCATGTATCTTCGCGCAGGAAAGCCGTCACTTTCGCCCGGGGCAGAGGATTACGAGTTTTGCTTAACTAAGCACAAAACGCTACTTATGCACGTACATAATATCATGAATTAATTACTCCCTTTGGCAAAATAGGACTTTTTTGTGTGTGTGTTCGAAAATGTTTTTTTTTTTCATTTGGCTGAACATCAACGGTGGTAGTAAATGTTACAAACACTGGTAAAATTGTTGGACCAAGCTGGGGTCTGGGTTATAAGGCCAATGGGAGTGGAGGTTGATGTGACATATGAATGTAGAATGTGTCTTTCAAGCCACGCCCCTTCTTTTACAACTCGTGTCTATGCTAGTTTTAATCAGCCTCGGTTGTTTCTTTCTAAGAACTAATTTTTTTCATTGGTCTTTCAGTTTTCAGTGGACTTTACAACAAAAATTTGTTAACAAAAATGGGATTTTTTTAGTTTGAAAAAATAAAAACATGACCCCTGCAGCTTCTTTCCACGTTGGACCTCGGTCACTGATTGAACGCTCTCGATATAACCTTCATTGATAATGTCTCATATGACCCAAAAGTAGTCATTTTCTTGAAGCTACTGCCTTGACAAGACCATTACTCAGCAGATGTTTCTTTTTATTTTTATTTTCAGTTTCGTCCCAAATTCAGATCAAATTTGATCCCCAGCGCGACTGCTACAACTACTACAATCTAAAGAACGAGAAACTGTACGGTGACAGATGTGCGCAAGACCAAAAATGCTGTGGAACGTGTTACTACAGGTAGGCATGTCAGTTTCAGGGGCGGATCCAGAGCTATTTTCTGACCGTCGTCCAAATTATCTTTGTCGATCCATCCTCTATTTTTGACCGTCTTCCGAGAGAAAAAAATTAGATACCCGTCAATGTAAACTTGAAAATCTGACCGTCTTCCAGAAGACCCAGAACACGGCCTAAATCCGCCCCTGAGTTTAATCCTTAGTAGTTTTCGTCCTATGTTTTATATACAACACTGGGGACAGTCATTTCAAGGAATAAGAGCGCATTCAGGACAGCGGACTAGCAGATCCTCGATCAAATATAGCCGAACGACTTGAATGCTTGCTGCGTAATCCCCACATGGAATCTGTTCAGTTTCTAAACGGGAATTAAGCGGCAAGGATTTAAGTGAGTCGTCATATTTGATCCGTGGATGAGTTAGTTAGCTGTCCTGAATGGGCTCTTAATTATCTTCTTCCTTCGCCATTGCAACAACAAATGCCAGAGACCCATCAAACTTGAAGATAAATCTTACGTCTACGGAATATCGTTGGCCATTATAATGTTCTGATCTTATAATTTAAATGATCAATTAAAATTATTTTAAATTCTTTGAATATTTATGTTTCCAAGCGATGCAAAATATGCAATACGTATGCGACCATCACAATCAATTATCTAATAAGATTTTTAGGAAGTAAAATGAATTTGATTTTATCGTCTCATTCCAGATATTGTTGTAAGGAAGAATATGCAAGTTCAAAAGTCAACCAACTCCTCTGCACTAACAATGACGTCGAGGGAACGTATGCCACTGAAATGTGAGTTCACTGTTATATGTTTTTGACTATTAATATCTTTGTTTGTTCAGTTGTTTTTTTATTCAATGCAGGTGAGCAAAGGAAAGCAGTTAAAACATGACAAATTTAACTAGAAAAGCACTCCGAGAGCGCAAACCTCCGCCAAGGCAGCAAATTTTGATTATTATTGTTTATTGATTGATTTCTGATCCGGATCACCACCAAAAACTAACCATCTCTTCCTTGGCCCACTTCTGACAGTTTCTGAAAATTTCATCAAAATGGGTCCATAACTTTTTGAGTTATGTTGATGACAGACAGACAAACAAACAGACAAACAGGGGTGAAAACATAACCTCCTTGGCGGAGGTAATAAGTTGGTTGGTGTGTATATTGTATGTGTGATAATTGTCGGTAGACATAATTTTATTAATGCGTGTGATTCTTTTAAACAAGCACAGTAAAGGGTGTGTCGTTGTGCGTTTTTTCCCTTTAGGGATGAAGATAAAATTGATGTCTGGGCATTTAAAATGGGATTTCATACTTTCAGACTTTTTAGATTTGTACTGATAGAGTTAAAATCGTGGAACTGGCTGTGTCCCTGCGTTAAAATCAAAACAATTACCAAGCTGTATATTTTCTTTTAATATTTTTGAACTCTCTATCTGTCATGTTCTTTTATTAAAACGTTCCTATCAACTTTCTCTCTCTCTAACATACACACACACACACACACACACGCTCTCTCTCTCTCTCTCTCTCTCTCTCTCTCTCTATGTTGTAAATGCAATTTCATGTTTCATTAGTTCGTGCTTTTTCATTTGCCTCGCTGCTTCTCCTTTTCCTGGAGAACCACAACCCATAACCAAAACCCTCTTCACTGACATTTTACAATTTCCAGGAGCGGTCGCAATTTTCCCACTGTTTCCCTGTTTGTTATTTCAAATACAGAAATGGTTAATGGGTCTCTGTTTGCCCAGCTCTTACCCTTGGTTCTTATGAAAAACACGCCCGGAAGTCTTGAACAAAAGTCTTATCATTCTATCATACTGTGTATGTACATTAACCCTTGTAATTAACTATTATGCCAAGCCACGATGCGATTTATCTGAAAATACGGAAATCTTCATCGAAATCCCTGTTTCAGAAAATGTCATATTCGACTGCGTTGTGCACTTATTCAATTGGCAATTTAAACCAAAACACAGTTTGGTTACTCAGATAATATGCCAAGCTGTCCTTGCGAAGTTAAAATGTTCAGTCAGAAATACATGGATAAGTTTGAACAAAGGCATTGTTTCGGTGTCTTAAATATACTTACAACTTCCCAGTCCGAAGCCAGCAATTTCACGAGGGGGGGGGGGTCTTTTTTCTGAAAAAGTGGAGCTTTTATCATAAAACCTTCGTGTACCGATATCAATTTTTACCCAGAGTGGACCTTTTCCTGACAAAATGAGCTGTTCGCTCGAACCACCCTGGCTACGGATCTGCCAGTGTTACTGTAATACAGAGCCTGATAGAAAGTGGGTCGTTGATTCTATTTTCTACGCCTATGAATTCTGTGTGCTTTTCCCTGAAAATCGTTATGGGTGTCTTAACTCACCTTTTTGTTTATTTTGGTAATATCGGTTATAAAGAAGTAGCTGAAGTATTATGCCCACGTTTGTTTGTTTTGGTATACATAATTAAGGGAGGATTATTCCTGGGAGAAATTAAACTTAAACGTTCTATGTCATGTGTTTTGAGAGTAAAATCAACTTCCAATTTTTAATTTATAAATCGTATAGTGAAACGGGGCTAAGTGATAATGGGCTTATTTCAACAACAGCGCTCGGTTCTTGGTAACAAAATCGTACGGTAAATTATTTGTTCGCTCAACTTCACAACCTTTTTACATCCAGAAATGATTAGAAAAGTCCAAACGGATGATAACGCAGCTATAGAGTTTTTTAAAGGCTGCTTAGTGCTTCAGAAGTTCAAACAAAATTGTAGAAGTTTGACTACCAAATACAAAATACGAGAAAGTTGTTTGAAAAAGTGTAGTTGCATATAAAAACGTATGTTTTTTCATTCGCGTGTGTATGTTTCAGGTAACTACAATTTTCAACCTCAAAAACGCAATGAGAATGTGATAGTAAAATGGTGTTTAATTTAATGCTCTCCCAAATATTTTCTGTATTATCAAGGTGCGTTGAATCCATATTGACTTCATTGCTGTTCTGGGTATTCATATATGACCGCCAAGCAAATATATGGTTAACGACTCATTTGGTTGGAAAAGACGACCGATTTCTTTTCCAACTGCAGATCTTTTTGTGATATTGAATAGTTTTTTTTTTTTTTTGGGGGGGGGGGGGGAGGAAACGGCAACCGAATTTCTGGTTTCTCAGCCTTTGCACATGATGGTCATATTAGCATCCGAACAGCAATAAGTTAAATCTGATGCGAACGCACCTTGAAGTTGAGTCTGTAAGGCGCAGAAAAGTGTCTATCTAGACATGTCATATCCCAGCTTTGGTAAGGGGAAGTAGGCTATTATCGGTCCGCACGGGTCTGTCTAACTATTTTAGGCTAACTTAGTTGGCTTTATTTAGTACGAAGAAGGAATTGCATTAAATTCAATTCATTATCATTTAACCAATGTAAGTCATAAATTCAGTTTTTGCTTCAAAATTGCGCTTTCACCATTTTTGTTGAAATTCAGTGAGATGTAGCTTTGAGAAAAATACTAAACTCAGATTATGTGTGAGTTTTCAAATTGTTGCGTCAGATATTAACGCAAAGATTTAAGAAAAAAAAAACAAACAAGAAAGTTCAATGCCAGACCCCGTCGACCGAGGTTTGCCTAATGTAACTCCTACCAAATTTTTAAACGAAAAATCAAAATGAACAAAAATAAACAGACCCTTGCGAACTTGTTATAATAGCAGCGTCCTATTTTCCCTTCCAGGCCCCCGGGACTGGTGTATTTGACATACCAACAAATCGCCGCCATTATCGCCACGGCAGTTGTCGGACTAGCTGTTATTGTGACCTCGATTGTGCTAGTTGTGATGTGGCGGAAACGATCCGGTTGTTTCAACAGAGCAAAACCTTAAAGAGCATGCGCAGCTTAGCTATGTGGCCTTTGACCTAACTTCGTGACCATCAGGAAACTTCGTAGTGAAAACAAAAACAGCCAGTAGAGTCAGTGACTTCTATACATGTATAAATTAATGTAAATTTGTTTATCCAGGTAGATATCTAAATAACAAAGTTAAACTTTGTTGAAACTTACGGTATTTTTAAGGAGATTTTATTACTTTTATTAGATCTTTTATCCAGGGTTTACAAAGTTTAAATTTGTTTTTTTCCTGTTCATAAATGTACATTTGTATCAAAAAGTAATCACAAGATAGCAATAAGGAGAACAGTTTCAAATTGCTTGATTTTAGCAAAATTGTCACTTGTAGGCCTTTGTATTTGTGCACACTCTTTGGGTTTTGTTTATTTGCTATATTTGTCGTGTTTTTTATTGATATTTTTTGCTGTGTCCAATAGCAAAGACAACAAACCCACCGACGATTAGACCTCGAATCATTACATTCCAAAGCAAATAATTTTCTCTTTATACGTAAGGATGTAAGGAATAGTTTAATTCAGAAAGCAGTGCAAAATATAAGAGCTTTTCTGTGCTTGAGAAAAACTTGTGCATAGTTATGTTATATATTTTCGTACAGTTTGTCTTTTTTAAAAAGAATTTGTTTAGGTTGGTTTAGGTGGCCAAAGATTGCAACTTAAAAGATGATTTGATCAAGCCACCAATTTCGTTAATCTCAGCACGTACAACCTGTAAACAAAACATAAAATTATAACCTTTTACGCGACGTTTTGTACAAAAGGAAGTTAATTGATATTAAAAACTGGTCAATGAGCGTATTCTGTGCTGCGCTCGGAAGTTTGATATGTATATACACCTTAAAATGTAGTCGTGGTTCGTTTGCATTTCATTTGTTTGTTTTTAAGATAACTTTTATATTTGCAAGAATAATGGTTATATAATAATCATTCTTATCTGTTTCGCACAGAAACGTAATGAAAGTAGATAAAGTGAAAGTAGATATATTGTAGGCTGGCAATACTGTTATTAACCTTGTGTCATCACCAGTGTTCTTGAAATGTTTTTCATCCATCAAATTTGCAGTCACGGTCAATGTTTAAGGCCAATTTAATGGGCATTTAATAGGTTATGAAACTGTATAAAATACGATCTCTTAAAGACAGCTGTTTGAAAAAATACTTTTGTGATGCTGTATTGGAATCTGTTCATTTCCATTTAAGATATGAAATTGTTTGCATAATAATTTGCACATTATGTTTGGAGTAATTATGTTGCTGGACTAGAATTATTTTCATTTTCCTGTGGATTTTTTTTTAAATATAATTTCAAATTGGGCAAGAGGAAATCTTTTCCTGTGACATCTAAAGCCTGAAGTTAAATTACTGTTTATTTGATATGCCTATTGCTTTTCATGTTTTACAGTTTTCTTTTTACATCCTGCTTATTTTTTAGTGTCGACAAGTGATCATAGATCAAGTATATTAAAAGTATTTTTTCTAATTGTACAAATAATTAGTTTACATGAAAATGGACTGAGGGATCTGCTATTTTATTATCTATTGTTTACATACACAATTGCCAAATACTGTTTTTCTTTTAAGTGTTGGTGTCAATATAAATATGTTAATGAAATTGTCTTGTTTGTGACCTTTTAAACCTTTGTTTCTTCACTAACTGTTTTATTCATTGATAAAGTTTAGATAGAGACTTTTAGTTTGTATTTCTTGTTTGATATCAAACCTAGATATATATTCTCAGCGCGGGACTCTTTTTATCACGGTATGGTTGGCATGGCAACCACTGGCAATGGTAACCATACGGAATTCATTGCGACTTAGGCAGTTAAGCTTATGATAAAAATGAGAACAATAAAAATAAATTATGGAACTTACGAAAGAGTAGTTTAATTCTCACTATGAATGTTAGTGCGAGTTGTTAAACGCAAGCGCGAGGGATAATTACGTCCCCCTTTTTCGTTGGTGTGAACATTATAATAATACCCGAAATCTAGTAATTATACCATTCCCCCACGTCTTTGTTTCATGTTCACACGCTCTTGCTGACAAAATCTTCGATTGTTCAGCCACACCCACACGAATCCTACTCTCTGACCACAAAGTGTGCTAGTAGCCTGTCACAAAATCATTGTTCCCCTGATACTTAACTTTGTATAAGCCCCTGATACCAGAAGGTATCAAATGCTTAGGTGTTCACCGGATTTTTTTTAATTTTTCGGCGACGGAGACCTTTTTTACATCAAGCGGTTCAGTTAAGTTCAGCAACTGTACCGGTACACTTTGAGACGTCCTAACATGTAAGGCCGCATTCTCAACAGCGAACTTACTAGTCCCCGGATCTAATATGGTCGCCCCACTTGAATGCTTATTGCATTATCCTCGTGTGTGGGGGTCTATTCAGTGTCTTTTAGGCAAGCTTTTGAATGGGTCGCCATATTTGATCCGTGGACTAGTTAGTCCGTTGTTTTGAATGCGGCCTAATTTTGCCACATGTGGGCGTTGTGTTGTTAAGTTATTTGTCTTGTCGTGTCGAGCGCGTGGGTTGAGGCCAGACAGCCATTTACGTAATGACCAGTCTGTCAGCCCTGTCTCTCAAAGCGTAAGAACTCAGTCAGGTTGTGAAAAGGTCTTCAATCTGTGAATCTTGACTTGTTTGTTCTGAATTCCCACTATTTCCCGCTGCACGTAAACACTGATGACCCTTTTAAACAGACTCATCGTGCTGTTTGAAATAAGATTGTCGTATCATGATATTCGACATTTATGTGCATTCATAAGTCTACTCCAAATGCTTTAAGAATTTTGCATATCTTTGATAATTCTTCACCTTTTAAGTAGGCCTACTCCTTTCGCTTTTAGTTTGATATTTTTTGATAAGTTTTCAACCGGCATTGAGTTGCATGATGGCAATGCCTTGTCGACGAGAGTGAACTATAGAAAATATCCAAAGTAGTAAAAAGCCTAGAATACATTGGTCTAGATTTCTGACTTTTCCTTGCATGGTCTATTACAGCGCCACCTATAGTTTAGCACCGTCCTCCCTGTTTGTGTTTTTCAGGCCCCCAATCATTAACGTTCCGGGCCTCCTTGCGGCAGTCCTTGTTATAGTACCGCTCCTGGTGACTGGAATCGTGATTCTGGTGTGCTACAAGAAAAAAGTCTTCTGCTTCAAAGGACGAAAATACCAGCCCCCGGGAGCACCCGTTGAGACGGTCCACAAGGAAAAAGAACCTCTCCCTGAGGACGACGATGATGAAGATGCGCACGCCAAGGCACATCTAAAACGGGAAGAAGACAGTACGGTGTGATCAAAAACTATTTTACTGCTTTAAGACTTTGTTTATATCAATCTGTTTCATATAGGATAACGCCATAGCAAACGGAATAGGATTTCCTCCTCGCGTTTTTTTTTCATTCAAGAAAAAAGGAACTCGAGTTACCCCAGGCTATAATTTTGTGGATTTCATGTAAAAACCTTAAAGAATTGAATAGTGTAGATTCATTCGATTAGACGGTTTAGGTTTAGGTTCGGAAATGCCACAGCACCGGCGACGATTGCCTCTTCTAGAGAACAGAGCCTACAAGTAGATCACGTAAATGAATGTTAACACGTAAATGAATGTTAACGGCAGAAAGAAAAAACTTTCTCTTTGGTTTTCGTTCTTAGATACAACCCTATTCTGTCTTATGCAGTGAACAACTATGATATACATAACATTTCCTTAGCTTTATAGCTTTGGCTGATCTAGAATAGAGATGCAGTTGAAGAAGAATGCCTAATATCACTGCCATGTTTTTGAATACCCTTGAACGAACAATATGTAATTTTCTAAGTGGGTGCTAGACTTTTCCTTGAGCACCGTTCGCCTTGCCACTGATATGAAACAAACGAATTAAAGAAAATAATGTCACACAAATATCATTTCTGGAGGAGAAATGATTGCAAAAACGTTTCTTTGGGGACATAATTAAGCTTGTGAAAAGGTTGTGATTGAAGGTTGTTGATACCAAAGCGGCGAAGTTTTGTCGTCCGAATGAAAAGTCAAGCGGCGGAATCAGGATGGGGAGAGGGGGGGTATAGACCACACCCCTTCCAAATCCGCCTTTGAATGGGACCAAAGTACATAGTTTCAGTTGCACAATGTACAGGATTTATTTTGCATCTTTTGTTGACGCAGTGTATTTACAGGACTTGTATAATCACAGATGTTTATATCGTCACGTGCTTGCAGAGCAGTACACTAACTATGCATTCAATGTTCATGCCAGACATCCGATTACTAAATCATTTCAAAGTAGTTAAGTCCACTTTGATGTATACGATTTTTTCATCTTACAAAAACCACACAGTCACTTATTAAAAATTTATTATTTTAGGAATTTGTAATGGTTATGACATAACCAATTAAAACACTTCAGTTATGAAATAATAGCAAAATTGAAAGCTTGGCGTCGCGTTAAGTAGATGATCCTCTCTAGATATTTTTTAAATATTTGCATTCCAAAATATTACTTTTGATACGTATATAATCCAAGAAGGCATGCTGTGTAAGATAATAGGGGCGCAGTTTTGTAGTCAGGGTAGAATTTGCTTTATACCCCACTTTTACAATCGGGACCAAGGGTAACAGATATTGAATACCTGTGAAAATACATAACATGTACTTGTATACTCGTCTAATTTTTATCACTCCACCGTACAGACGGAAGGGTTAACGTAGGCCTTTTTGTGTTCCAGGTGTTAAAAGATACTCGTTATGTGATTGTCATATTATACAATATATCTTTTAGACATTTTATACTGTGTAACACATTCGCCATACTGGACGCATTTGTAGATGTTGAAACAAAGTTTGCCAGAGAAAAGAGTTGGTACACGTTTTAAATATTCCAATATTAAAAGAATTAGTATGATACAGATGATTGGTTGTTTTTTCTATGAGTGAAGTGTGATAATGTATATATTAGGAACGTATGACAAAAATAAACTATATGAAAAAAAGAAATGTGGTTGATATTTGCTTTCTAGTTTATTTCACATGAATAATTTGTAAGTAATTCTACACGTGCATGTTTGCGTGCGTCATTAGCATATATATATATATATATATATATATATATATATATATATATATTCACGTCCACGATACTGGGTAACAACATTGGATCATGTGCAACATAGCGTCGATCTTGGGTGCAAGCTTTCCGCTTAGAATATGCATCGTATTTTGCTTAATATTCATGAATTTTGGAAAATGTAAGAAAGAGTAAACTTAACTTCATAGAGTTGGGAAAGTACGCTGCGATCCTGAATCGGCGGTTAAACAGCGACGACATGAAATCGTCTCTTACGTGCACGCCCTCCGTGTATAATATGCATCGTAGTTTGCTACATGTTCTTAAAGTATGGAAAATATAACATAAAACACAAAAAAATATCAGGAAAGAGTACGCAGAGTTCATGGATTTGGGAAAGCTCGCTGCGATCCTAAATTTATTAACATAATTTTTATCATAATCATTTATTTGAATCATATCTTGATTTAAGAACATAGATGCGAAATCTATATTTTTTGCAAATCCAGTTACCATTGTCCTTTTAATATTCGAGTTTCTGTTTAAAAATAAAACTCTTAGCAAAGAAAGTGACTTTAGTCTTTTATGTTATCTAAACCAAAATTTCTAAATGCAAATAGGCCCCTAATAAAGTCCGGCTTCATCGATTTTACAGAGATCAAAACTTAGATCTACCTTGTAGTGATTGCAGATTGGGGGTGAGGTGAGCAACAGGTATTAGTGCTATTACTGAATGGAAAAAGGAACGGAATTAATTTTTTTAACGATACATGTATGTATATACTGTATGATTCTTATTCACACCTGCTTGCAAGTAAATTTTGAAAGTCATTTCACAGACGGAGCCTGTTGGTCCAAAATTACAGTTTAACTTTTGAATCATTACAATAACCTGAGAGTGACGGCTTACAATATACATATATACACTTGGTACTTTATAACTACTGCTTCAAACACCATTAAAGGTATCCCTGTACTCAGAGTCTCTCTATATACGGGCTTTTTCCCTCGGTGAAAAGTGAACGGGTCCCATATAATTAGTACAGATTAGGGTTGGTCGGTGTGATTGGGTTAGCATATGGGAGGAATGTCACCTGCACAAAGTACTAGTAATGGGGAACTAGCAATGGACTACGGTTCGTAGCGGACTGCCATTCCTGTCACACCGGTGTAACATGACAGAGTCCCCCATGGTAGAGAGCCCGCTTCCCAATCATTTGTACAGGTTAGCCTCGCCCTAGATTTGAACGCACTTAGGTCAGGCTAACCCTAACCATGATAACTAAATTGAGGGCGGATTTTCTGTTACGTCCACAGTTTCGTCACTTCCTGTCTCTGCTCGTATAGGCGGATTCCTATCTTCCTCAGAGATGTAAACATAATATTTCTTCATGAAATAGTCACAACTTAAACTCGTACATTCTATTCGGTTCCATTTTATGCGTAGACAATTGCGTCGATCTAAACACCGCCATTTCCCCCTACGTGTTATATATCCCTGCATTAAAATAGGTTGCCTGTGTTTGGTTTTGTGGTGGTTACTCTCTTGCTTTCGGCGGCACGATATTTCTTTTTATAATTTCTTATTTATTAATTTTGTCATCTTAATTCATTTATTTTTCATCAAATCACTTTTACGGTTGATATACACGATCCCAGTTAGAAACGTCCTACACATTTCATAATCCCCTGTTACAGAAACACCCCTATGTCCGATACAGTCTCAAATCATTATGTCTGCTTGATCAATCGCAAAGCCTCAAACAAACAAAAATTAAAACAACCTCACGCAGCTTCCACGTCACCCATTCCCGTCATCCCCTTGAGTTCCATCATGGCCGCGACCACCTCTGCGGCGGTCATAGAGCACCGCCCCTCCGCCATTTTCGTCATCACCTCCGTCATCACTTCCGTCGTCACTTCCGTCATCACTAGGGATGGGAGAAAGGCGGTCGTATGCGATGAAATCGTTGTCATTCATCAGATCGTCCTGTGACAAGAACGTGGCGACGGTAGAACCGGAACTGACGTGAACGTTACTGTTGTAGACGACACGTGGCAGACCAAACCTTCGTCTGACCTGAGGGTGACAACACGGACCACCTTGGGGCAAAAAAAGGAGTTATTTTATTTTTATTGATTTTAAACAATATGTAACGATACAATACAAAAGACTACTAACACAATTAGATATGGAATAGAAAAGGCAATGTCGCATTACACTTTTTATTCCATAGCGGAACACAGTGCTTCATGTAAGATAGTACAATACATTATGGCATTCAAAAGTCCCCCCCCCCCCCCCAACACACACACACACAGAGGACGTTATACTAATAGTCTAAACAGAGACATGGTTGATCTTGCTGTTAAATAATATGAACTAAAGAGATATAGTTACAAACGATACCAAATTGATAGTTTGGAAATCGTTTGGTCTTGGTTTGTCTGTTCAAATTATTATTATTATTTTATTTAAGGGGAAGTGTTTCCAACTTTCTGGGTCCGAAACACACACAAACACACACACACACAGAGAGAGAGAGAGAGAGAGAGAGAGAGAGAGAAGGGGGGTTGATAAGCATTTTTAATTATAATTAGCACAAACGTGTTTTCGTGATCTAACCAAGAAAAAGAATAATTTGGTTCAATGGGTC
The DNA here is from genome assembly GCF_001039355.2 of Lingula anatina. The sequence continues at coordinate 149,385 of NW_019775496.1, forward strand.
GTGAAAGATATTCCCACGGAGCAAAATCATAATATCTGCAATAACTTTGGGAAAAAATCATTTACCGAAATTAAATTGCACAATATGTGAACCCTGTATAGGTACACTACCTGCAATACAAATAAAGCAGCTGTGTTCGTTCCATCCTCTTCGTCCAGGTCCTCCGCGAATCGGCGGTAAAATAGACGTGGTCGTTACCATGGCACCGCAGTGGTAGCACGGGCTGGCAGTGCCCATCTGGGCCCACCCTCTGAAAATGTCCCAGTTTGACAACTTTGAATGTCGGCTGTGATTATTATCATCGATATTTTCACTTTGATACCGACAGGCCCGTAGCCAGCAATTTCGAAAAGGGTTTAAAAAAAAAAAAAAAATGGACCTGTTACAATGAAACCTTTGTGTACCTAGATCAAATATTACCCAGAATGGACCTTTCTTTCGAAGCCACCTCTCTCCCCCCCCCCCCCTCCCCGGCTACATACGTGGGTGGGATACATAAACGCATGTATAGATAAATAAATACAAAAGAATAAAGAGCATAAAGGAGCAGCATATGAGTGAAAGGTCGTTCGCTGCCTGCACATACTGTCGTAATAACTGTGGATTGACCTGTCTCCCAGGAGATACGGTTTAGATTTCTGTCACGCCTATTGAAGCTGCTGGGGTAATTAATCATCGTTCAGCAGCTTCAGTAGTAGTGCCAGACATCTAAGCAGGTTATAATTAATTCCTTAACCTCGCTTTTGACAAAAGAAACTGTGCTATATCTTCCACTTTTTGATGTATAAATAATTACTATTAATATGAAGGTTTGCAATTCGAACGCAATTAAGCGAAAAACCTCTCGGAAATCCTGCTAAATCGATTTAGGTATGGGACCCCAGTCTTAGACTGTTGGTGCAAAGTAGCTGACAGAGAGAGAGAGACAGAGGGAAAATTAAAGGCAGCCATACTCTGGAAAATGTTTCAGTTTTAAAGAATAAGACTCACCTAAAATCATGCCCACACTCATTGCAATGAAATTCTGCATAGCCCCACTCTCGATCTCTTGGTATAGCATCGAATTTTACTCTACAGCCATAACACTTTGAAACCTACAAAATAATGTCATTTGAGAAATAATACAAGATCGATTCTGATGGGTTATAGTTAAAATCATTTTTTTTCTTTTTTTTTCATTGCTGTATCATTACTTTATTCATAGGCTGAGTAACCATACCTAAATCTATCTTACAGGATCGATTCATTTCCTGCGGGTTCTCGCTTAAGTGCTTTCAGCCTAAGCGGCTTAGATGTATGGCACGCCCACTGAAGCTGCTAAACGATAATAAATTACCCCCTAGCAGCCTTAGTAGGCGTGATGGGCATCTAAGCCGCTAAAGTTGATTGCAATTTAGCGGGAATCCCCTTGGAGATAGATCGATCCACAATTAGTACGATAGGACCAGTCTCAAACATGTATTGTTTGAGGTTGTTGTTTTGTGAAATGACGTTAAATGCCGGAAAAGGAGATGTCGGAAATGAACCCTGGGCGTCAGGTACCGCTGCGACCTGTCTTGTACAATAGCGCCTCTTTACGCACGAAGAGAGACTAATATTTCTATCTGAGAGGACTGGCCACAAGCAAGCTAAGACTGGATTACCACAGATTTAGATCGATCCGTCTGGATCGACCTAACTCCCTGGGGGTTCACGCTAAATTGCTGTCAGCTTCTGGGAGTCGAGCGCGCACAAAAGTTAATTACCCCCTTACAGCTTTTGGTAGGCTGGACAGACATTTAAGCCGGTCAAACTGACAGCAATCTAGTGAGACTCCCCAGGGGGATAGATCGATCCAAATATCTGTGGGAATGGTCTCTAAGGCCCAGCATAACGAAAGGGGGCCGTTTAATCTCACTGGTATGAAACTTACTAGTTTTCTTGCAGGGACTCGTCTCCACCAGGATTTGTCACAGGCTTGACACGCGAATTGTCTTATCTCTACAGAGAGGCGTCCTTTTTTAGCCTCACTTGTCCGAGGAATAACTTCGATCTGCAAGTATTTAGATGTGTTTTGATAGTGTGCGTGTGTAGGGAGGGGGGAGCAGGGGTGAGAGAGAGAAAGACAGAGAGAGAGAATGTGCGGTTGTGAAAGGAAGGCAAGTGACGGAGAAAAGAGATGGATAGAGCTGATAAACAGGAAATATATATTTGTAAAGCATATAAGAAGGTCGCTTTCTCTCTCTCTCTCTCTCTCGCACGCACACACACACACACACACACACACACACACACACAGGCGCACATCAAATAAGAATAACATTAATTAATAACCGAAATAAATATCTTTTGCCAACTTAATCTGTGAAATACTATCCAGTTACCCAGCTTGCGGCCTCTTCTTGTATTTCCCGTCTCAAATCCTCAGGCGTTGCTAAAACAGAAAACCAAATATATGACTGAAACAGAAATATTTTGTTTATTAAAACTCAACGCATTTTCAAAACTAATTTGTTTATTTTACTTGGCCTGTGCTTTTGATCCGAGAGTTTGCTGCTTTTAAAAAATCAACAAAATGATAAACATTATGGACTTTTAGATAGATAAATTGATAATAACAAAAAAAAAACATTATTATTGACTAGATATCATTCCGTTTACAAGCATTTGTCTCCACTCACTTTCGAATACATAAGAGGCCGCCTGTTTAATATCGAAATCAAATTTCTGAACAAGATATCCAGCTTCGTTTTCAGTGAAACGTCCTCGAAAAAGTTCGCGGAATGCATTGAGCTGAAATCAAAACATGTATCATACGTGAGCATGAAAAAGTCAATTTATTACACGAATTAAACAACATTATGTTTTTATATGTAGTACTTTAATTTGTGTGAGTAGTTTAACATCAAAATAACGCACAGGACATCTTGTTTTATACCTGATTACATTTTCTTATAGGATATTGCAGGTGATGGACTTACATACCCTATCGGAACACGACAGAGAAAAAATGTGACAAAATCAGGCCTAACCAACTACCAGACTCGGCACCTAAGGATCCTGAATTAACCGGTATATCGGGCCACACTACCCGTTTTCAAGGTGTGTGTCAGATCGTATTTCGGAGTATCATACCCAGAACAAATTTTGTAGGACGACTGCGAGCTCATCCACGCTCGACTGAACAACCTGAAAAAGNTAACTTTAATATTTTTGTCTTTTAAACGTCAGAACAGGATGAATTATAACTTACATGTTGATATGAACAAGAACGTAATAAGACAATAAACGTCCTTGATATGAAGAAGAGTCACAGAGAGGCTATTTTCTCTGGATATCCACTCTACTACCTGTGCACATCTTTGCGTCGTGAATTCAGCGAGCATCTAAATCACAAAAACGACCACATTACCTGGCTGATCTCTGATAGATAGAGAGGAGTGGAGAATTAAATGGACATTTAATTGCATTTCACCTGTTTGCGTCCCAGTGCTGAAACATGGCCAGAAATGTGCAGCATTTACGCGATACGCGAGGGCGCAACAGTAGGGCTTCACGTGACTCAACTAACCAATCACAGCACAAGAATGGCATCGCACACAGACTCTGTGATAAGTGCTCAGCCCATTGTCAAGTAGTGTTAGTTCATGGTAACAAGCGTCTGATATGTGCAGAGAAGTTTATTATTATAATATATATTGTTCTTATTGTTACATTATTAAATTTAACTCTGTATCCAAGTAGTAACTATACTGTACCAAGTCAGGTACTGATGATGTACAGAGGTCATATATTCCAGAACAAGCCACACTGATTTATAACTTTCATTTTTGTTTAATATGTTATTCATGAAAGAGTTCATGAAAGATTATTTTAATTTGTTAAATCGTGATCTTATTATTTTTATATTCAAATAATTGAATACTGTGGGTAAAATTGGTCATCCACTTCTTATTTGCATTTTTCCTTTATTTAAAGATTTTTTTGGAACAGTTGCAGCATTAAAAATTTAAATAAATAGCAATCTTAAAGAAGAATTTTGCATAATTATTAAATGATGATAGGAATTTTGGATTAAGAGATTAGTTAAATACTGAGTAGTGATATGGTCAGTCAATTTATGTAGAATCTGATAATATGATTGAATATACTGATTGAATTCTTGGCCTTGCACTGGACAGTTTTACATTTGTGCCAAGTGCTCTTTTTGGACTCCATTGTACAGTGGTAAAAAATCTTCAATTGCCATGAAATTTTTTAATCAGACTCTGTATGTTACTGCTATCAGCTGGTGCTATCGGCAACGAATCAATTTCCCTCTGTTTCTGAGTGAATCTACCGTCTAAAATCACTATAACTGAAAATATTTGCGTTTTGCTGAGGGTAGTCTAGGCAATATACGGCAAACTTCTTAGTACGTGTGTACAACAGAATTTTTTTAAAAACTCTAGCGATATTTGGTCAGGAGTTGCTTGAAGCATAGCACAGCGTTGCTGTCTATCGGCATCAGGCCGTTAGTTTGTCAATTCTCACGAATTACCCACGAATCGCGAACCCATTCATTTTCCTATGGCAATCTAGCAACTCATTAAAAATGCACGCATGCGCAGTGGGCTAGGCGTGACGTCATGCAGTGCATTTCTGGGGATGAACAGGTTTAGTTTGAACTGGCACTTGACGTCCCCTTAAGAATTCGTCGAAAACTTTGTGAAGATCATTGACAGTTGTAAACGATAGAAGTGAGTTTGATATAGAGAGGACAGGCAGAAACATAAGGGTGCACATATCATAAATAAATGATAAATATACATGTATTGCAGGTCGTGCTATAATCTAATATAAGTAAAAGTAATTCTACCGTCACTGGTAGTACTTTTTATTCTTACACTTTGCTTAAACTTTTCAGCAATTTTTTTCTGGAACATAAATCTGCACGGGTGAAAGTGTTCACGATTATGCCTGATTGCAGGATTTTCAGTCTCCATTTTGATTCTTTTTATTTCAAAATAGCTATTAAATGCGATGAGGAATTGCAAGCTAGGTTTTCAGGATTTTCAGTTTTGACATCTTTCACCCATGTATCTTCGCGTAGGAATGCCGTCACTTTCGCCCGGGGCAGAGTATAACGAGTTTTGGTTAACTAAGCACAAAACGCTACTTATGCACATACATATCATGAATTAATTACTCCCTTTGGCAAAATAGGAGTTTTTTTGTGTGTGTGTTCGAAAATGTTTTTTTTTCATTTGGCGGAACATCAACGGTGATAGTAAATGTTACAAACACTGGTAAAATTGTTGGACCAAGCTGGGGTCTGGGTTATAAGGCCAATGGGAGTGGAGGTTGATGTGACATATGAATGTAGAATGTGTCTTTTATATGTCACGCCCCTTCTTTTACAACTCGTGTCTATGCCAGTTTTAATCAGCCTCGGTTATTTCTTTCTAAGAACTAATTTTTTTCATTGGTCTTTCAGTTTTCAGTGGACTATATAACAAATATTTGTTAACAAAAATGGGATTTTTTTAGTTTGAAAAAATAAAAACATGACCCCTGCAGCTTCTTTCCACGTTGGACCTCGGTCACTGATTGAACGCTCTCGATATAACCTTCATTGATAATGTCTCATATGGCCCAAAAGTAGACATTTTCTTGAAGTTACTGCCTTGACAAGATCATTACTCAGCAGATGTTTCTTTTTATTTTTATTTTCAGTTTCGTCCCAAATTCAGATCAAATTTGATCCCCAGCGCGACTGCTACAACTACTACAATCTAAAGAACGAGAAACTGTACGGTGACAGGTGTGCGCAAGACCAAAAATGCTGCGGAACGTGTTACTACAGGTAGGCATGTCAGTTTCAGGGGCGGATCCAGAGCTATTTTCTGACCGTCTTCCAAATCATCTTTGTTGATCCATCCTCTATTTTTGACCGTCTTCCGACAGAAAAAAAATTAGATACCCGTCTATGTTAACTAGAAAATCTGACCGTCTTCCAGAAGACGGCCTCAATCCTTAGTAGTTTTCGTCTTTGTTTTATATACAACACTGGGGACAGTCATTCAAGGAATAAGGGCGCATTCCGAACAACAGACTAGCGGATCTCTGATCAAAATAAGGCCGACCCACTTGAATGCTTGTTGCGTAATCCACGCAGGCAATCTGTTCAGTTTCTAAACGGGAATTGAGCGGCAAGGATTTGAGTGAGTCGTCACATTTGATCCGCAGATGTGTTAGTCAGCTGCCCTGAATGGGCTTTTAATTATCTTCTTCCTTCGCCATTGCAAGAAATGCCAGAGTGAGGACCCATCAAACTAAAAGATAAATCTTAGGTCTACGGAATATCATTGGCCATTATAATGTTCTGATCTTTTTATTAAATAACCAATTAAAATTCTTTAAAATTCCGTGAAAATGCTTTGAATATTTTTGTTTCCAAGCCATGCAAAATATGCAATACGAATGTAATTATCACATCTAATAAGGTTTTTGCAAAGTAAAATGAATTTGATGTTATTATCTCGTTTCAGATATTGTTGTAAGGAAGAATATGCAAGTTCAAAAGTCAACCAGCTTCTCTGCACTAACAATGACGTCGAGGGCACGTATGCCACTGAAATGTGAGTTCACTGTTATATGGTTTTGACTATTAATGTCTTTGTTTGTTCAATTGTTTGTTTATTCAATGCAGGTGAGCAAAGAAAAACAGTTAAAGCATGACAAATTTAACTAGAAAAGCACTCCGAGAGCGCAGACCTCCGCTAAGGCAGCAAATTTTAATTATTATTGTTTATTGATTGATTATTGATCCGGATCACCACCAAAAACTAACCATCTTCCTTGGTCCACTTCTGACAGTTCCTGAAAATTGCATCAATTTCGGTCCATGACTTTTTGAGTTATGTTGATGACAGACAGGCAGACAAACAAACAGACAAGCAGGGGTGAAAACATAACCTCCTTGGTGGAGCGAAAAATCAGACTTTTCAGATTTGTACTGATAGAGTTAAAATCGTGGAACTGGCTGTGTCCCTGCGTTTAAATCAAAACAATTACCAAGCTGTATATTTTCTTTTTATATTGTTATACTCTCTATCTGTCATGTTCTTTTATTAAAACGTTCCTATCAACTTTCTCTCTCTCTCTCTCTCTCTCTCTCTCTCTCTCTAACATACACACACACACATGCTCTCGCTCTCTCTCTCTGTTGTAAATGCAATTTCATGTTTCATTGGTGCGTGCTTTTTCATTTGCCTCGCTGCTTCTCCTTTTCCTGGAGAACCACAACCCATAACCAAAACCCTCTTCACTGACATTTTACAATTTCCAGGAGCGGTCGCAATTTTCCACTATTTCCCTTTTTGCTATTTCAACTACAGAAATGGTTAATGGGTCTATGTTTGCACAGCTTTTACCCTTGGTTCTTATGAAAAACACGCCCGGAAGTCTTGAACAGAAGTCTGCTCATTCTATCATACTATTTGTGTACATTAACCCTTGTAATTAACTATTAAGCGAAGCCACGATGCGATTTATCTGAAAATACGGAAATCTTCATCGAAAACCCTGTTTCAGAAAATATCATGTTTGACTGCGTTGTGCACTTATTTCCCCAATTAGCAATTTAAACCAAAACACAGTTTGGTTACTCAGATAATATGCCAAGCTGTCGTTGCGAAGTTAAAATGTTCAGTCAGAAATACATGGATAAGTTTGAACAAAGGCATTGTTTCGGTGTCTTAAATATACTTACAACTTCCCAGTCCGAAGCCAGCAATTTCACGAGGGGGGGGATCTTTTTTCTAAAAGAGTGGAGCTTTTATCATAAAACCTTCGTGTACCGAGAACAATTTTTACCCAGAGTTGAGCTATTCCTCACAAAAAGAGCGGATCGCTCGAACCACCCTGGCTACGGATCTGCCAGTATTACTGTAATACAGATCCTGAAAGAAAGCGGGTCGTTGATTCTATTTTCTACGCCTATGAATTCTGTTTGCCTTTCCCTGAAAATCGTTATGGGTGTCTTAATTCACCTTTTTGTTTATCTTGGTAATATCAGTTATAAAGAAGTGGCTGAAGTATTATGCCCACGTTTGTTTGTTTTGGTATATATAATTAAGGGAGGATTAATCCTGGGAGAAATTAAATTTAAGCGTTCTATGTCATGTGTTTTGGGAGTCAAATCAAATTCCACCTTTTAATTTAAAAATCGTATATAGTGAAACGGGACTCGGTGATTATGGGCTTATTTCAACAAAAGCGCTCAGTTCGTGGTAACAAAATCGTACTGAAAATTATTTGTTCGTTCAATTGCACAGCCTTTTTACATCCAGAAATGATTTGAAACGGATGATAACGCACCTATAGACTTTTTTTTAAAAAAAAAGGCCGTTTAGTGCTTTAGTTGTTCAGACAAGATTGTAGAAGTTTGACTACCAAATACAAAATACGAGAAAGTAGTTTGAAAAAGTGTAGTGTAGTTGCATATAAAAACTTGTTTTCATTCACGTGTGCGTGTTTCAGGAAACTAGAGTTTTTCAGTCTTAAAGAAACGCAATAAGAATTTGATAGTAAAATGGTATTTTATTTATTGCTCTTCCAAATATTTTCTGTGTTATCAAGGTGCGTTAAATCCATATTAACTTCATTGCTGTTCTGGGTATTCAGATATGACCGCCAAGCAAATGTTTTGGTTAAAGACTCATTTGATTATGAAAGACGACCCATTTCTTTTCGAACTGCAGATCTTTTTGTGGTATTCTACAAAAATTTCTTTTTTGGGGGTGGGGGGGGGGGGTAGAGGGGAGCAACGGCAACCGAATTTCTGGTTTCTCAGCCTTTGCACATGATGGTCATATTAGCTTCCGAACAGCAATAAGTTAAATCTGATGCGAACGCACCTTGAAGATGAGGCTTTAAAGCCCAGAGAAGTGACTATCTTGACATTTCATATCCCAGCTTTGGTAAGGGGAAGTAGGCTATTATCGGTCCGCACGGGTCTGTCTAACTTTTTTAGGCTAACTTAGTTGGCTTTATTTAGCACGAAGAAGGAATTACATTAAATTCAACTCATCATCATTTAAACAATGTAAGCCATAAATTCAGTTTTTGCTTCAAAATTGCGCTTTCACCATTTTTTGTTGAAATTCAGTGAGATGTCGCTTTGAGAAAAATACTAAACTCAGATTATGTGTGAGTTTTCAAATTGTTGCGTCAGATATTAACGCAAAGATTTAAGAAAAAAAAAACAAACAAGAAAGTTCAATGCCAGACCCCGTCGACCGAGGTTTGCCTAATGTAACTCCTACCAAATTTTTAAACGAAAAATCAAAATGAACAAAAATAAACAGACCCTTGCGAACTTGTTATAATAGCAGCGTCCTATTTTCCCTTCCAGGCCCCCGGGACTGGTGTATTTGACATACCAACAAATCGCCGCCATTATCGCCACTGCAGTTGTCGGACTAGCTGTTATCGTGACCTCGATTGTGCTAGTTGTGATGTGGCGGAAACGATCCGGTTGTTTCAACAGAGCAAAACCTTAAAGAGCATGCGCAGCTTAGCTATGTGGCCTTTGACCTAACTTCGTGACCATCAGGAAACTTCGTAGTGAAAACAAAAACATCCAGTAGAGTCAGTGACTTCTATACATGTATAAATTAATGTAAATTTGTTTATCCAGGTAGATATCTAAATAACAAAGTTAAACTTTGTTGAAACTTACGGTATTTTTAAGGAGATTTTATTACTTTTATTAGATCTTTTATCCAGGGTTTACAAAGTTTAAATTTGTTTTTTTTTTTCCTGTTCATAAATGTACATTTGTATCAAAAAGTAATCACAAGATAGCAATAAGGAGAACAGTTTCAAATTGCTTGATTTTAGCAAAATTGTCACTTGTAGGCCTTTGTATTTGTGCACACTCTTTGGGTTTTGTTTATTTGCTATATTTGTCGTGTTTTTTATTGATATTTTTTTGCTGTGTCTAATAGCAAAGACAACAAACCCACCGACGATTAGACCTCGAATCATTACATTCCAAAGCAAATAATTTTCTCTTTATACGTAAGGATGTAAGGAATAGTTTAATTCAGAAAGCAGTACAAAATATAAGAGCTTTTCTGTGCTTGAGAAAAACTTGTGCATAGTTATGTTATATATTTTCGTACAGTTTGTCTTTTTTAAAAAGAATTTGTTTAGGTTGGGTTAGGTGGCCAAAGATTGCAACTTAAAAGATGATTTGATCAAGCCACCAATTTCGTTAATCTCAGCACGTACAACCTGTAAACAAAACATAAAATTATAACCTTTTACGCGAAGTTTTGTACAAAAGGAAGTTAATTGATATTAAAAACTGGTCAATGAGCGTATTCTGTGCTCCGCTCGGAAGTTTGATATGTATATACACCTTAAAATGTAGTCGTGGTTCGTTTGCATTTCATTTGTTTGTTTTTAAGATAACTTTTATAGTTGCAAGAATAATGGTTATATAATAATCATTCTTATCTGTTTCTCACAGAAATATAATGAAAGTAGATATAGTGAAAGTCGATATATTGTAGGCTGGCAATACTGTTATGAATCTTATGTCATCACCAGTGTTCTTGAAATGCTTTTCATCCATCAAATTCACAGTCACGGTCAATGTTTAAGGCCAATTTAATGGGCATTTAATAGGCTATGAAACTGTATAAAATACGATTTCTTAAAGACAGCTGTTTGAAAAAATACTTTTGTGATGCTGTATTAGAATCTGTTCATTTCCATTTAAGATATGAAATTGTTTGCATAATAATTTGCACATTATGTTTGGAGTAATTATGTTGCTGGACTAGAATTATTTTCATTTTCCTGTGGATTATTTTTTAAAAATATAATTTCAAATTGGGCAAGAGGAAATCTTTTCCTGTGACATCTAAAGCCTGAAGTTAAATTACTGTTTATTTGATATGCCTATTGCTTTTCATGTTTTACAGTTTTCTTTTTACATCCTGCTTATTTTTTCGTGTCGACAAGTGTATATACCAATCATAGATCAAGTATATTAAAAATATTTTTCTAATTGTACAAATAATTAGTTTACATGAAAATGGACTGAGGGATCTGCTATTTTATTATCTATTGTTTACATACACAATTGCCAAATACTGTTTTTCTTTTAAGTGTTGGAGTCAATATAAATGTGTTAATGAAGTTGTCTTGTTTGTGACCTTTTAAACCTTTGTTTCTTCACTAACTGTTTTATTCATTGATAAAGTTTAGATAGAGACTTTTAGTTTGTATTTCTTGTTTGATATCAACCCTAGATATATATAATCTCAGCGCGGGACTCTTTTTATCACGGTATGGTTGGTATGGCAACCACTGGCAATGGTGACCATACGGAATTCATTGTGACTTAGGCAGTTAAGCTTATGATAAAAATGAGAACAATAAATATAAAGTATGGAACTTACGAAAGAGTAGTTTAATTCTCACTATGAATGTTAGTGCGAGTTGTTAAACGCAAGCGCGAGGGATAATTACGTCCCCCTTTTTCGTTGGTGTGAACGTTAGAATAATCCCCGAATTCTAGTAATTATACCATTCCCCACGTCTTTGTTTCATGCTCACACGCTCTTGCTGACAAAATCTTCGATTGTTCAGTCACACCCACACGAATCCTACTCTCTGACCACAAAGTGTGCTAGTAGCCTGTTACAAAATCATTGTTCCCCTGATACTTAACTTGTATAAGCCCCTGATACCAGAAGGCATCAAATGCCTAGGTGTTCACCAGATTTTTTTTCCCCTTTTTTTCGGCGACGGAGACCTTTTTTACATCAAGCGGTGCAGTTAAGTTAAGCAACTGTACCGGTACACTTTGAGACGTCCTAACATGTAAGGCTGCATTCACAAGAACTTACTAGTCCCCATATCAAATATGGCCGACCCACTTGACTGCTTGTTGCGTTATCCCCTTGGGGGGTCTATTCAGTGTCTTTTAGGCAAGCTTTTGAATGGGTCGCCATATTTGATCCGTGGACTAGTTAGTCCGTTGTTTTGAATGCGGCCTAATTTCGGTATAGTGGCTTTTACTCACTTCCACATATGGGCGTTGTGTTGTTAAGTTATTTGTCTTGTCGTGTCGAGCGCGTGGGTTGAGGCCAGACAGCCATTTACATAATGACCAGATTGGAAGGTCTGTCTCTCAAAGACTCAAAGTGTAAGAACTCAGTACAGGTTGTGAAAAGTTCTTCAATCTGTGAATCTTGACTTGTTTGTTCTGAATTCCCACTATTTCCCGCTGCACGTAAACAATGATGACCCTTTTAAACAGACTCACCGTGCTGTTTGCAATAAGATTGTCGGTATCATGATATTGGACATTTATGTACATTCATAATTCTACTCCAAATGCTTGAAGAAATTTGCATGAGATATCTTTGATAATTCTCTTCACCTTTTCAGTACTCCTGTCGCTTTTAGTTATATATATATATTTGCATGATGACAATGTCTTTTCACGAGAGTGAATTAAAGAAAATATCCAAAATAGTAAAAATCCTAGAATACATTGGTCTAGATTTCTGACTTTTCCTTGCATGGTCTATGACAGCGCCTCCTATAGTTTAGCACCGTCCTCCCTGTTTGTGTTTTTCAGGCCCCCAATCATTAACGTTCCGGGCCTCCTTGCGGCAGTCCTTGTTATAGTACCACTCCTGGTGACTGGAATCGTGATTCTGGTGTGCTACAAGAAAAAAGTCTTCTGCTTCAAAGGACGAAAATACCAGCCCCCGGGAGCACCCGTTGAGACGGTCCACAAGGAAAAAGAGCCGCTCCCTGAGGACGACGATGATGAAGATGCGCACGCCAAGGCACATCTAAAACGGGAAGAAGACAGTACGGTGTGATCAAAAACTATTTTACAGCTTTAAGACTTTGTTTATATCAATCTGTTTCATATAGGATAACGCCATAGCAAACGGAATAGGATTTCCTCCTCGCGTTTTTTTTATTCAAGAAAAAAGGAACTCGAGTTACCCCAGGCTATAATTTTATGGATTTCATGTAAAAACCTTAAAGAATTGAATAGTGTAGATTCATTCGATTAGACGGTTTAGGTTTAGGTTCGGAAATGCCACAGCACCGGCGACGATTGCTTCTTCTAGAGAACATATCGACAGAGCCTAGATCACGTAAATGAATATTAACACGTAAATGAATGTTAACGGCAGAAAGAAAAAACTTTCTCTTTGGTTTTCGTTCTTAGATACAACCCTATTCTGTCTTATGCAGTGATATACATAACATTTCCTTAGCTTTATAGCTTTGGCTGATCTAGAATAGAGATGTAGTTGAAGAAGAATGCCTAATATCACTGCCATGTTTTTGAATACCCTTGAACGAACAATATGTAATTTTCTAAGTGGGTGCTAGACTTTTCCTTGAACACCGTTCGCCTTGCCACTGATATGACGCAAACGAATTAAAGAAAATAATGTCAGCGTAATGATTCACACAAATATCATTTCTGGAGGAGAAATGATTGCAAAAACGTTTCTTTGGGGACATAATTAAGCTTGTGAAAAGGTTGTGATTGAAGGTTGTTGATACCAAAGCGGTGAAATTTTGTCGTCCGAATGAAAAGTCAAGCGGCGGAATCAGGATGGGGGGGGGGGGGGGGGGGGTATAGACCACACCCCTTCCAAATCCATCCTTGAATGGGTCCAAATGTACATAGTTTCTGTTGCACAATGTACAGGATTTATTTTGCATTGTTTGTTGACGCAGTGTATTTACAGGACTTAAATTATCACAGATTTTTATATCGTCACGTGCTTGCAAAGCAGTACACAAACTATGCATTCAATGTTTATGCCAGACATATTACTAAATCATTTCAAAGTAGTTAAGTCCACTTGGACGTAGACGGTATTTTCATCTTACAAAAACTACACAGTCACTCAGTATAAATTTATTATTTGAGGAATTTGTAATGGTTTTAACATAACCAATTAAAACACATTTCAGTATTGTATCATATCAAATTGAAAGCTTGGCGTCGCGTTAAGTAGATAATCCTCTCTAGATATTTTTTAAATATTTACATTCCAAAATATGTTTCTTTTGATACGTATATAATCCAAGAAGGCATGCTGTGTAAGATAATAGGGGTACAGTTTTGTAGTCAGGGTAGAATTTGCTTTATGCCCCACTTTAACAAACGGGACCAAGGGTAACAGATATTATATACCTGTGAAAATACATAACATGTACTTGTATACTCCTTCAATTTTTATCACTCCACCGTACAGACGGAAGTGTTAATGTAGGCCTTTTTTGTGTTCCTTGTGTTAAAAGATACTCGTTATGTGATTGTCATATTATAAAATATATCTTTTAGACATTTTATACTGTATAACACATTCACCATACTGGACGCATTTGTAGATGTTGAAACAAAGTTTGCCAGAGAAAAGAGTTGGTACACGTTTTAAATATTCCCATATTAAAAGAATTAGTATGATACAGATGATTGGTTGCTTTTTCTATGAGTGGAGTGTGATAATGTATATATTAGGAAAGTATGACAAAAATAAACTATATGAAAAAAAGAAATGTGGTTGATAATTGCTTTCTAGTTTACTTCACATGAATAATTTGTAAGTAATTCTACACGTGCATGTTTGCGTGCGTCATTAGCATATATATATATATATATATATATATATATATATATATATATATATATATATATATATTCACGTCCACGATACTGGGTAACAACATTGGATCATGTGCAACATAGCGTCGATCTTGGGTGCAAGCTTTCCGCTTAGAATATGCATCGTATTTTGCTTAATATTCATGAATTTTGGAAAATGTAAGAAAGAGTAAACTTAACTTCACAGAGTTGGGAAAGCACGCTGCGATCCAGAATCGGCGGTTAAACAGCGACGACATGAAATCGTCTCTTGCGTGCACGCCCTCCGTGTATAATATGCATCGTAGTTTGCTACATGTTCTTAAAGTATGGAAAATGTAACATAAAACACAAAAAAATATCAGGAAAGAGTACGCAGAGTTCACGGATTTGGGAAAGCTCGCTGCGATCCTGAATTTATTAAAATGATTTTTATCATAATCATTATTTGAATCATATCTTGATTTAAGAACATAGATGCGAAATCTATATTTTTTGCAAATCCAGTTACCATTGTCCTTTTAATATTCGAGTTTCTGTTTAAAAATAAAACTCTTAGCAAAGAAAGTGACTCTAGTCTTTTATGTTATCTAAACCAAAATTTCTAAATGCAATTAGGCCCCTAATAAAGTCCCGGCTTCATCGATTTTACAAAGATCAAAACTTAGATCTACCTTGTTACATGCACTATGACAAGAATCATCTTTGAGAGAAGTGATTGCTGATTGGGGTTGGGGAGAGCAACAGGTATTAGTGCTATTACGTACTGAATGGAAAAAGAATTAATTTTTTTAACGATACATGTATGTATATACTGTATGATTCTTATACACACGTACTTGCAAGTACATTTTGAAAGTCATTTCACAGACGGAGTCTGTTGGTCCAAAATTACAGTTTAACTTTTGAATCATTACAATAACCTGAGAGTGACGGCTTACAATATACATACACTTGGTGCCTTATAACTACTGCTTCAAACACCATTAAAGGTATTCCTGTACTCAGAGTCTCTCTATATACGGGCTTTTTCCCCTCGGTGAAAAGTGAACGGGTCCCATATAATTAGTACAGATTAGGGTTGGTCGGTGTGTTTGGGTTAGAATATGGGAGGAATGTCACCTGCACAAAGTACTAGTAATGGGGAACTAGCAATGGACTTCGGTTCCTAAGGGAATGCCGTTCCTGTCACACCGGTGTAACATGACAGAGTCCCCCATGGTAGAGAGTCCCCTTACCATTCATTTGTACAGGTTAGCCTCGCCCTAGATTTAAACACACTTAGGTCAGGCTAACCCTAACCATGATAACTAAATGGAGGGCGGATTTTCTGTTACGTCCACAGTTTCGTCACTACCTGTTCTTGCTCGTATAGGCGGATTCTTATCTTCCTTAAAGATGTAAACTGACGTGTTATATATCCCTGCATTAAAATAGGTTGCCTGTGTTTGGTTTTGTGGTGGTTACACCCTTGCTTTCGGCGGCACAATATTTCTTTTTATAATTTCTTATTTATTAATTTTTTAATCTTAATTCATTTATTTTTCATCAAATCACTTTTACGGTTGATATACACGATCCCAGTTAGAAACGTCCTACACATTTCATAAATTCCCTGTTACACAAACACCCCTATTTCCGATACAGTCTCAAATCATTATGTCTGCTTGATCAATCGCAAAGCCTCAAACAAACAAAAATTAAAACAACCTCACGCAGCTTCCACGTCACCCATTCCCGTCATCCCCTTGGGTTCCATCATGGCCGCGACCGCCTCTGCGGCGGTCATAGAGCACCGCCATTTGCGTCATCACTTCCGCCATCACTTCCGTCATCACTTGGGATGGGAGAAAGGCGGTCGTATGCGATGAAATCGTTGTCATTCATCAGATCGTCCTGTGGCAAGAATGTGGCGACGGTGGAACCGGAACTGACGTGTACGTTACTGCTGTAGACGACACGTGGCAGACCAAACCTTCGTCTGACCTGAGGGTGACAACACGGACCACCTTGGGGCAAAAAAGGGGTTATTTTATTTTTATTGATTTTAAACAATATGTAACGATACAATGCAAAGGCTACTAGTACAATTAGATATGGAATAGAAAAGGCAATGTCGCATTACATATCGCAATTTTTTTATTCCATAGCGGAACACAGTGCTTCATGTAAGATAGCCATAATAGCCATAATACATTATGGCATTCAAAAGCCCCCCCCCCCCCCCCCCCCCCCCCCAACACACACACACACACACACACACACACACACACACACACTCGAACGCACGCAGAGGGCGTTATAGTCTAAACAGAGACATGGTTGATCTTGCTGTTAAATAATATGAACTAAAGAGATATAGTTACAAACGATACCAAATTGATAGTTTGAAAATCGTTTGGTCTTGGTT
This sequence comes from Lingula anatina, assembly GCF_001039355.2. Next base: position 166,460 of record NW_019775496.1, read on the forward strand.
TGTCTGTTCAAATTATTATTATTATTTTATTTAAGTGTTTCCAACTTTCTGGGTCCCAAACACACACAAACACAGAGAGAGAGAGAGAGAGAGAGAGAGAGAGAGAGAGAGAGAGAGAGAGAGAGAGAGAAGGGGGGTTGATAAGCATTTTTAATTAAAATTAGCACAAACGTGTTTTCGTGATCTAACCAAGAAAAAGCATAATTTGGTTCAATGGGTCGTGAAAGATATTCCCATAATATCTGCAATAACTTGGGAAAAAATCATTTACCGAAATTAAATTGCACAATATGTAAACCTGTATAGGTACACTACCTGCAATACAAAAAGAGCAGCTGTGTCTATTCCCTCCTCTCTGTCCAGGTCCTCCGCGAATCGGCGGTAAAATAGACGTGGTCGTTACCATGGCACCGCAGTGGTAGCACGGGCTGGCAGTGCCCATCTGGGCCCACCCTCTGAAAATGTCCCAGTTTGACAACTTTGAATGTCGGCTGTGATTATTATCATCGATATTTTCACTTTGATACCGACAGGCCCGTAGCCAGCAATTTCGAAAAGGGTTTTTTTTCAAAAAAAAAAAAAAATGGACCTGTTACAATGAAACCTTTGTGTACCTAGATCAAATATTACCCAGAATGGACCTTTCTTTCGAAGCCACCTCTCCCCCCCCTCCCCGGCTACAGGCCTGGGTGGGATACATAAACGCATGTATAGATAAATAAATACAAAAGAATAAAGAGCATAAAGGAGCATCATATGAGTGAAAGGTCGTTCGCTGCCTGCACATACTGTTGTAATAACTGTGGATTGACCTGTCTCCCAGGGGATACGGTTTAGATTTCTGTCACGCCTATTGAAGCTGCTGGGGTAATTAATCATCGTTCAGCAGCTTCAGTAGTAGTGCCAGACATCTAAGCAGGTTAATTCCTTAACCTCGCTTTTGACAAAAGAAACTGTGCTATATCTTCCACTTTTTGATGTATAAATAATTACTATTAATATGAAGGTTTGCAATTCGAACGCAATTAAGCGAAAAACCTCTCGGAAATCCTGCTAAATCGATTTAGGTATGGGACCCCAGTCTAAGACTGTTGGTGCAAAGTAGCTGACAGAGAGAGAGACAGAGGGAGAATTAAAGGCAGCCATACTCTGGAAAATGTTTCAGTTTTAAAGAATAAGACTCACCTAAAATCATGCCCACACTCATTGCAATGAAATTCTGCATAGCCCCACTCTCGATCTCTTGGTATAGCATCGAATTTTACTCTACAGCCATAACACTTTGAAACCTACAAAATAATGTCATTTGAGAAATAATACAAGATCGATTCTGATGGGTTATAGTTAAAATCATTTTTTTTCTTTTTTTTTCTTTGCTGTATCATTACTTTATTCATAGACTGAGTAACCATACCTAAATCTATCTTACAGGATCGATTCATTTCCTGCGGGTTCTCGCTTAAGTGCTTTCAGCCTAAGCGGCTTAGATGTATGGCACGCCCACTGAAGCTGCTAAACGATAATAAATTACCCCCTAGCAGCCTTAGTAGGCGTGATGGGCATCTAAGCCGCTTAAGTTGATTGCAATTGAGCGGGAATCCCCTTGGAGATGGTTAGTACGATAGGAGCAGTTTCGCACATGTATTGTTTGAGGTTGTTGCTTTGCGAAATGACGTTAAATGCCGGAAAAGGAGATGTCGGAAATGAACCCTGGGCGTCAGGTACCGCTGCGACCTGTCTTGTACAATAGCGCCTCTTTACGCACGAAGAGAGACTAATATTTCTATCTGAGAGGACTGGCTACAAGCAAGCTAAGACTGGATTACCACAGATTTAGATCGATCCGTCTGGATCGACCTAACTCCCTGGGGGTTCACGCTAAACTGCTGTCAGCTTCTGGGAGCTTAGCGCGCACAAAAGTTAATTACCCCCTTACAGCTTTTGGTAGGCTGGACAGACATTTAAGCCGGTCAAACTGACAGCAATCTAGTGAGACTCCCCAAGGGGATAGATAGATCTATCCAAATATCTGAGGGAATGGTCTCTAAGGCCCAGCATAACGAAAGGGGGCCGTTTGTTCTCACTGGTATGAAACTTACTAGTTTTCTTGCAGGGACTCGTCTCCACCAGGCTTTGTCACAAGCTTGGCACGCGAATTGTCTGATCTCTACAGAGAGGCGTCCATTTCTAGCCTCACTTGTCCGAGGAACAACCTCGATCTGCAAGTATTTAGATGTGTTTTGATATGTGTGTATGCAGGGGTGGAGCAGGCGTGAGAGAGAGAAAGACAGAGAGAGAGAATGTGCGGTTGTGAAAGGAAGGCAAGTGACGGAGAAAAGAGATGGATAGAGCTGATAAACAGGAAATATATATTTGTAAAGCATATAAGAAGGTCTCTCTCTCTCTCTCTCTCTCTCTCTCTCTCTCTCTCTCTCTCGCACGCACACACACACACAGGCGCACATCAAATAAGAATAACATTAATTAATAACCGAAATAAATATCTTTTGCCAACTTAATCTGTGAAATACTATCCAGTTACCCAGCTTGCGGCCTCTTCTTGTATTTCCCGTCTCAAATCCTCAGGCGTTGCTAAAACAGAAAACCAAATATATGACTGAAACAGAAATATTTTGTTTATTAAAACTCAGCGCATTTTCAAAACTAATTTGTTTATTTTACTTGGCCTGTGCTTTGATCCGAGTGTTTGCTGCTTTAAAAAAAATCAACAAAATGATAAACATTATGGACTATTAGATAGACAAATTGGTAATAACAAAAAAAAAAACATTATTATTGACTAGATATCATTCCGTTTACAAGCATTTGTCTCCACTCACTTTCGAATACATAAGAGGCCGCCTGTCTAATATCGAAATCAAATTTCTGAACAAGATATCCAGCTTCGTTTTCAGTGAAACGTCCTCGAAAAAGTTCGCGGAATGCATTGAGCTGAAATCAAAACATGTATCATACGTGAGCATGAAAAAGTCAATTTATTACACGAATTAAATAACATATTGTTTTTAATATGTAGTACTTTCATTTGTGTGAGTAGTTTAACACCAAAATTACACACACAGGACTACTTGATTTATACCTGATTACATTTTCTTATAGGATTTATTCTAATGACAGATCGCAGGCCCGTAGCCAGCAAATTCGAAAGGGGGGTTCTTTTTCTGAAAAAGTGGACCTTTTAAAATAAAACTTATGTGTACCTAGATAAAATTTTACCCAAAATGGACCTTTTCCTGACAAAAGGGGCGGTTCTTTCGAACCCCCCCCCCCCCGAACCCCCCCTGGCTACGGGCCTACATCCAGATATTGCAGGTGATGGACTTACAAGTAATTGTTCATGTCCCTATCGAATACGACAGAGAAAAAATGTGACAAAATAGGCTTTTGATTATCCATAAGATATTACAGGGGCGGATTTAGGGCGTCTTCTGGGTCTTCCAGAAGACGGTCAGATTTTCAAGTTTACATTGGCGGGTATCTAATTTTTTCTGTCGGAAGACGGTCAAAAATGAAGAACGGATCAACAAAGATAATTTGGAAGACTGTCAGGAAATAACTCTGAATCCGCCCCTAAGATATTCACAGATATGTCATTTTCTCATGGGATTCTACCGACACATCCAGATATTGCAGGTAGTGGACTTACATATAATGTAATATAACTTACACAGTATGTCATGGAGTGATGGAGTAAAGAAAATTCTCGTAGAAAATGGGTTTGGAGATGTGTGGCTTAAACAGAAAGCAGACAAAAACTTCATGAAAAAATTTTAGTGTTAAACTTAGAGACAGTAGTATACAACTTTGGCATAGTAGGATATCACAAGAAAATCTCAATATGAGAACGTATAAAACTTTCGAACTTCATTTTGAGAAATTATTTAGCACCAACAAAGCGATACCTAGCACTAACATTTAAATTTACGCCTGCCAGGTACAGTGTAGGTGGTGTATGTTGGTCGTAGCTCGTTTTCCACTATGGCTAGGCTGGCACAGAGAGAGTTTGATGACAATTAGCATAGTTTACGACATTTGCCCAATTATACCACTCACATTTTGCTGGGCAGTGATGTAACGAAGCGTTACTGGGACTTAGTTAAGACGATCATTTTTTGCTATCATTTTTGGTATTTTAGGGGGCAGGCGGTGTCTTTTGGTACGGTTAACAACTATGATTCAGCTAGTCAAAATCCTTGTTTCCTATTTTCAAGTGGAGGCCTAAAACAAGCAACTTAAGATATTCTAGATCATTTAACAACTCCCCCCTGCCGCCCCCCCTCCCCACCGAATCATCTAGACTTCATTATCGCAGCTAGCTGCTCTTAGTATTTGCCTAATCAGATACGTTTTAAGAACTACACAAAGTAAGTAGCACATCTTTGATAAACGAATATCAAAAACAGAGAAAGTTTTCGTATATCAGGGGACCCCTCTGAGCTCCGAACATCGTAATTGCTACAGATGTAATTTAAATTGCATTTTATATCTTGTGCCCCTCTCCCATCCCATGCACACACAAAATCCCGGATCTCCTAATGGAGAACAATTTGAACAAATGTACCTTTTTTTCGGCGTCCTCTTCAACATCAGCCATATTCTGTGACAGGTGTTCTTCCCCCACGGGTACTTACATACAACTATATTTGTCAGTACAGCGGGCACATTTTGTAGGAGGTTTCACTTCTGGTTATTAACGAGTGACGTCATTGTCGACCCAGATATTTTCACGTGACAGAAATGTCATTAAGGGCATTGCGATATGGCTAAAATGATTTGCTTAACATCAGTACTGCTTTTTTTGCCCCTTTATGGCTTATATCCCCTACTTAGTTGTATAAGCCCCCTAATATGTTTGAATTTTTGAATGATTTTTAAAAAAAGTTTTGGAGGAGTAAAGGGTCTGCTAGGAAATTTGTGGCAAATTCTTATTTATTTTTGATGATTGTAGTCACAAATATGCATGTGTAGGCCTATACCTAACCCGTGCGTATAACGTATATTTGTGGGAATTTCTGTGGGAATGGTCCCTAAAAGTATGTCTGTCTGTTCTCTCTCTCTCTCTCTCTCTCTCTCTCTCTCTCGTTTTCATGCTACTAGCACGTGCTGGCTTTTTAAAATAAAAAATTAATGTTAAATAAAGACAAGAACGCCAGTTTTGTTGTCACAACCCTATATCTATATGCTTTGCGGTTGACCTGGGCCCCGTATTTCAAAAGCTTCGCAAATCGCGGCCGTGCGCTTATAGCGAAATCACCATCAGTTTCGAGGCTATTACAGTGTATTTGCGGCTAGTCGCAAAGGCTTCTGCGTATGCATAATTCGTCATTTTAATGTGTCTTTCATGTTATTAAACATGGCGGCAAGCTTGGGTTGCTAGTCATAATAGCATATAACTAAAGCTATAACAAAAAAATGTAAGCTTATAAAAGAATGAATCGCTCGGTACCTCTGATAGATAAATATTCACCTGAAGAATGCTAAAGTCATGTTTTTTGATGCATAAACATTTCAAAATTGAACATTTTATACATCATTTTAATATTTTCTGATAAATATAATTCGTCTGTGTAGTCTACTAAAAATAATCATAAATTTAAAAGTGTCATTTTGTACACAAAATAAAAAAGCAGAAACAAGGCATTCGGTGACCTTCCTCAGTGTCTATTGTGAGACTGGACAAAGCTCCCCAATGCGTCAGTAAGTGTGTCAGTCCAAGCTTCGCTTATTGAATTGTTTCTTTGACATTTTATTGGTGTCAAACACTTCAAATGTCAGTATTTGTAATTATGATATTCCTATATATAAAAACAACCTCTTGATTGGCGTCATGGTTTAAAAAATTCATTTTTTGTAATTTTATGTAATTCATGTAATTGTGTTATGACGTCTTCAATTTATGCGGCAATCGAATTTTAGTAGAGTTTGAGATTATAATAAAGGGTACCGGAGAAGACTGATTGTGCCCTGAAGTGACGTGTAGTGGTGTTAGAAGCGAAGCTGAGTGGTCATTTTAAGCTGGAGGTGAACGGGAGAAAAGAAGGGGAGTCGGAGGAAAAAGAAGTATTCCAAACAACATGGTAATATAACACTTTTTCTTTACGCATTTTAGACAGAGAATACTTGTAAAAATAATAGGTGCATGATATGAAAACGTGACACGGAACTTGAAGGTGCAAAATCGTGCTTTATTTACTGTCAATTTGTTTTGAAATACACGCTGCATCAACAGCCAGCGCGTCAAGGGAAAAGAATTCCCGGGAGTCTATAAATCGTTGTCATGTGGAATTTAAGCATTTAATCATTTCCGACGTCTCATTTTCCGACATTTAGCGTTATTTCGCAAAGCAACATTGACCTCAAACAATACATGTGCGAAACTGGTCCTGTCGTACGAAACTGGATCGATCTATGTCCGGGTGGATTCTCGCTAAATTGCAATCAACTAAAGCGGCTTAGATGTCTATCACGCCTACTAAGGCTGCTAGGGGGTAATTAATTATCGTTTAGCAGCTTCAGTGGGCGTGCCAGACATCTAAGCCACCATCCCCAGAAATGCACTGCATGACGTCACGCTTAGCCCACTGCGCATGCGTGCACTTTTAATGAGTTGCTAGATTGCCATAGGAAAATGAATGGGTTCGCGATTCGTGGGTAATTCGTGATAATTGACAAACTAACGGCCTGATGCCGATAGACAGCAACGCTGTGCTATGTTTCAAGCAACTCCTGACCAAATATCGCTTGGGTTTTTGAAAAAATTCTGTTGTACACACGTACTAAGAAGTCTGCCGTGTATTGCCTAGCCTACCCTCAGCAAAACGCATATATTTTCAGAAATAGTGATTTTAGACGGTAGATTCACTCAGAAACAAAGGTAAACTCATTCGTTGCCGATAGCACCAGCAGATAGCAGCACCATACAGAGTCTGATTAAAAACTCATGGCAATTGAAGAACTTTTACCACTGTACAATGGAGTAAAAAAAAAAGCACTTAACACAAATGTGAAACTGCCCAGTGCAAGGCCAAGAATTCAATCACTATTTTCAATCATATTATCAGATTCTACATAAATTGACTGACAATATCACTACTTAGTATTTAACTAATCTCTTAATCCAAAATTCTTATCATCATTTAATAATAATGCAAAATTCTTCTTTCAGATTGCTGTTTATTTATTTAAAATTTCAATGCTGCAACTGTTCCAAAATAATCTTGTATTAAGGAAAAATGCAAATAAGAAGTGGAAGACCAATTTTACCCACATTATTCAATTATTTGAATATAAAAAGAATAAGATCACGATTTAACAAATTAAAATAATCTTTCATGTACTCTTTCATTAATAACATATTAAACACAATTAAAGTTATAAATTAGTGGTAATGGCTTATTCTGGAATATATGACCTCTGCACATCATCAGTACCTGACTTGGTACAGTATAGTTACTACTTGGATACAGAGTTAGATTTAATAATGTAACAATAACAACAATATATATTACAATAAACTTCTCTGCACATGTCAGACGCTTGTTACCATGAACTAACACTACTTGACAATGGGCTGAGCACTTATCACAGAGTCTGTGTGCGATGCCATTGTTGTGCTGTGATTGGCTAGTTGAGTCACGTAAAGCCCTACTGTAGCGCCCTCGCGTATCGCGTGAATGCTGCGCATTTCTGGCCATGTTAAGGTGAAAGCAATTTAGCGAGAAACCCCCGGGAATGGATCGATCCTGTTAGGTCGATCTAGGTACGGGAACCCAGTCTAGGATGAAGGCAATGACACAGAAAAATAAAAAAAAACAAATATTTTGAACTATAACCCATCAGAATTGATCTTGTATTATTTCTCATAAGACAAAATTATTTTTGTAGGTTTCAAAGTGTTATGGCTGTAAAGTAAAATTCAATGCTATACCAAGAGATAAAGAGTGGGGCTATTCCTTTGCGAGTGTGGACATGATTTTAAGTGAGTCTTATTCTGTAAAACCTGAAACAGGTTTTCAGTGTATGGCCGCCTTTAATTCTCTCACTCTCTCTCTCTCTCTCTCTCAGCTTCCTTACACCAACAGTTTATGTGGTGGGAACGAACAACCTTGTCACTCATATGGTGCTTCTTTGTGCTCTTTATTCTTGTGTCTGCATATTTATTTACCTATTCATGCCATTATGTATCCCATCCAGGCCCGTAGGCTCGTGGGGTTCAAAAGAAAAGGTTTATTCTGGGCAATATTTTCCATTACAGTCTCAAATCCTCATGGCTGCTTGATCATTCCCAAAGCCTCAAACAAACTAACAAATAAAAAACGGTCTCACGCAGCTTCCACGTCACCCATTCCCATCATCCCCTTGGGTTCCATCACGGCCGCGACCCTCCGCCACTTTCGTCATCACTTCCGTCATCACTTGGTATGGGAGAAAGGCGGTCGTATGCGATGAAATCGTTGTCATTCATCAGATCGTCCTGTGGCAAGAACGTGGCGACGGTAGAACCGGAACTGACGTGAACGTTACTGCTGTAGACAACACGTGGCAGACCAAACCTTCGTCTGACCTGAGGGTGACAGCACGGACGACCTTGGGGCAAATGAAAAGCAGTTATTTTATTTTTATTGATTTTTAACAATATGTAACGAAACAATACAAAAGGCTACTAACACAATTAGACATACAGCAATGTTACATTACATATCGCAATTTTTTATTCCGTAGCGGGACACAGTGCTCCATGTAAGATAGCACAATACATTATGGCATTCAAAAGCCCCCTCCCCCCAACACACACACACACACCAGGGGCGGATTTAGGGCGTCTTCTGGGTCTTCCAGAAGACGGTCAGATTTTCAAGTTTACATTGGCGGGTATCTAATTTTTTCTGTCGGAAGACGGTCAAAAATGAAGAACGGATCAACAAAGATAATTTGGAAGACTGTCAGGAAATAACTCTGAATCCGCCCCTGCACACACACACACACACACACACACACTCGAACGCACGCAGAGGGCTAAATACTAATAGTCTAAACAGAGACGTGGTTGATCTTGCNATCTAATTTTATCTGTCGGAAGACGGTCAAAAATGAAGAACGGATCAACAAAGATAATTTGGAAGACTGTCAGGAAATAACTCTGAATCCGCCCCTGCACACACACACACACACACACACACACTCGAACGCACGCAGAGGGCTAAATACTAATAGTCTAAACAGAGACGTGGTTGATCTTGCTGTTAAATAATATGAACTAAAGAGGTATAGTACAATACGATAAGTTGGAAAATAGTTTGGTCTTGGTTTGTCTGTTCAAATAATAATAATTATCATTATTATTATTATCAGTATTATCATTAAAGGGGGGGCGAAACAATTCCAACTTTTCTGTAGGCCCTATCCGAAAAACACACAGACACACACACACACACACACACACACACACACACAGAGAGAGAGAGAGAGAGAGAGAGAGAGAGAGAAGGGGGGTTGATAAGCATTATCACAAACGTATTAATTTGATCTATTCCCAAGAAAATGAATAATTTTGGTTCCGTGGGTCATGGAAAATATTCCCATGAAGCAAAATCATAATATCTGCAATAACACTGGGAAAAAATAATTTACCGGAATTATATTGCACAATATGTGTATATGTATAGGTACTTTACCGTTCATACAACAAGAGCAGCTGTGTCTGTTCCCTCCTCTCCGTCCAGGTCCTCCGCCGGGGCTGTAGCGAAGCGGCGGTAAAATACACGTGGGCGTTACCATGGCACCGCAGCGGTAGCACGGGCTGGTAGTACCCATCTGGGCCCACCCTCTGAAAAATTCTCAATTTGATAATGTTAAAATGAAACCTTAGTATACATACCTGTAGATCAATGGACCTTTTCTTTCAAACCCACCCCTGGCCTGGTTGGGGTACATAAATGCATGAATGGATAAATAAATATACAAACAAAAGAATAAAGAACATAAAAGAGCACCATACTATATATATGTGACAAGGTTGTTCGTTCCCTCCACATACTGTCGTACTAACTGTGGATCGATCTGTCTCCGAGGGGATTCTAGCTAAACTGCAATCAACTTAAACGGTTTAGATTTTATGTCACGCCCATTGAAGCTGCTGGGGTAATTAATTATCGTTTAGCAGCTCCAGTAGGCGTGACAGACATCTAAGCAGCTTAAACTGAAAGCAATTTAGCGAAAAAACCCTCGGAGATGGATCGATCCTGTCAGAGCGATTTAGGTATGGGAACCCAGTCTTAGACTGCGGTGTAAAGAAGCTGACAGAGAGAGAGAGGCAGAGAGAGAGTAAGAGACAGAGAGACAGAGAGAGAGAGAGAATGAGAGAGAATTAAAGGCGGCCATACACTGATAGCCTGTTTCAAGTTTTAAAGAATAAGACTCACCTAAAATCATTTCCACACTTATTGCAATGAAATTCTGCATAGCCCCACTCTTTATCTCTTGGTATAGCATCGAATTTTACTTTACAGCCATAACACTTTGAAACCTACAAAATAATTTGTCATTTGAAAAAATAACAGGAGATAAATTCTGAATGGTTATAGTTCAAAATATTATTTTCTTTTTTTCTTTTCTGTATCATTCTTTAAGCTTAGACTAGGTTGCCATTCCTAGATCGACCTGACAGGATCGATTCATTTCCGGGGGGTTCTCGCTAAATTGCTTTCAACTTAAGCGGCTTAGATGTCTGGCACGCTCACTGAAGCTGCTAAAAGATAATTAATTACCCCCCCCCCTAGCAGCCTCAGTAGGCGTGATGGACATCTAAGCCGCTTAAGCTGATTGGAATTTAGCGAGAATGCCCTCGGAGATGGATCTATCCACCGTTAGTACGATAGGACCAGTTTCGCACATGTATTGTTTGAGGTTGTTGCTTTGCGAAATGGCGCTAAATATCAGAAATTGAAAAGTCGGGAATAAACCCTGGGCGTCAGGTTCCGCTGCGACCTGTCTTGTACAATAGCGCCTCTTTACGCATTATGAAAGACTATGGCGCATTCAGAACAGCGGATTAACAGATCTGCGGATCAAATATAGCCGATCCACTAGAATGCTTGTAAAGTAATCCCTGCGGGGTATCTATTCAGTGTCTAATCGGCAATTAAGCGGCAAGCTTTTTAGCATGTCGCCATATTTGATCCGCAGCTCTGTTAGTCCGCTGTTCTGAAGACACTCTAATATTTCTATCAAAGCAGACTGTCTACAAGCAAGCTGAGGCCCAGCATAACGGACGAGGGCGGTTTGATCTCCCTGGTATGAAACTTACTAGTTTTCTTGCAGGGACTCGTCTCCACCAGGAGTGGTCACAGGCTTGGCACCCGAACTGTCTGATCTCTACAGAGAGGCGTCCTTTTTTAGCCTCACTTGTCCGAGGAATAACCTCGATCTGCAATTATTTAAACGTGTTTTGATAGAGTATGTGTGTGTGTGTGTGTAGGGAGGGGGGAGCAGGCGTGTGCGTGAGAGAGAGAAAGAGAGAGAGAGTGCGGCCCGTAGCCAGCAATTTCAGAGGGGGGTTCGTTTTCTGAAAAAGTGGACATTTAACCATAAAATCCTCAAGTACATACATCAAATTTACCCAGAGTGGACCTTTTCCCAGCAAAAAGGGTGGTTCTTTCGAACCCCCCGAACCCCCCCTGGCTACGGGCCTGGAGTGTGAATGTGCGGTTGTGAAAGGAAGGCAAGTGACGGAGAAAAGAGAGATGGATAGAGCTGATAAACAGGAATATACATGTTTGTAAATGAAGCATAGAAGAGGATCGCTTTCTCTCTCTCTCTCTCACTCTCTCTCTCTTTCTCTCTCACACACACACACACACACACACACACACACACTAAATAAAAACAACTTCAATTAATAACCGAAAGAAATATCTTTTTCCAAGTTAATTTGTGAAACACTATTAATTTACCCAGCTTTTGGCCTCTTCTCGTATTTCCCGTCTCAAATCATCGGGCTTTTCTAAAATAGAAACAGAAAGCCAGATATACGACTGAAACAGAAATATTTTGTTTATTAAAACTCAGCGCATTTTCAAATTCATTTGTTCATTTTAATTGGCCTATGCCTTTGATCCGAGTGTTTGCTGCTTTAAAAAAATCTACAAAATGATAAACATTACGGCCTATTAGACAGACAAATTGATAAAAAAAAATCATTGTTGACAAGATATCATTCTGTTTACAATTGTAGGTCTCCACTCACTTTCCAATACATAACAAGCCGCCTCTCTAATATCGAAATCAAATTTCTCGACAAGATATCTAGCTTCGTTTTCAGTGAAACGTCCTCGAAAAAGTTCGCGGAATGCATTTAGCTGAAAAAGCATGAAAAAGTCAATTTATTACACGAATTAAATAACATATTGTTTTTATATGTAGTACTTATCATTTGTGTGATTTGAGTGATTTAACACCAAACTTACAGGACTTCTTGTTTTATACCTGATTACATTTTCTCACATTTACTTAAACATTTTCTACTGACACATCCAGATATTGCAGGTAGTGGACTTACATGTTATGTGATATAACTTAGGCTCTGTTCTCACAACTTTTAGATCGATCTATCACCGCGGGGAGTCTCACTAGATTACTGTCAGATAATCCCCCTTAAGTGTCCGTCCCCGCCTACTACAAGCTTTAAGGGGTAATTAACTTTCGTGTCCGCCCGGCTGACAGCTATTTAGCGTGAACCCCCAGGGAGTTAGGTCGATCCAATGTAGGTCGATCTAATCTATGAGAATGGGGTGTTACATAGTATGTCATGGAGTGAAGGAGTAAAGAAAATTCTCGTAGAAAATAGGTTTGAAGATGTATGGCTTAAACAGAAAGCAGACAAAAACATCATGAAAATTTTTTGGGTTAAACTTAGAGACAGTAGTATACAACTTTGGCATAGTAGAACATCACAAGAAAACCTCAAGTTGAGAACGTATAAAACTTTAAAACTTCATTTTGAGAAAGAAAGATATCTTGATATACAAGATAAAGAAAAACGTCAAACCATAACCAAATTTAGAATCAGCAGCCACAATTTGCACACTGAAACAGGTCGCCATGTCAAAGGTAAATCAACACCATTTGAAAAAAAGAAAATGACAAATCTGCCACTCTGGAGTTATAGAGGATGAAGAGCACTTTTTAATTACCTGCCCCCTGTATACAGAATATAGAAATAAACTATTTCAAATAGTGCAAAGCGCCCATACATATTTTACACATTTAAACAACAGAGATAAATTCTCCTTCAGAATGAACAACCCAAATGAGACGGTGATAGTATGTTTGGTTAAATTCATTAACCTCACTTTTGACAAAAGAAATTGTGCTATATCTTCCACTTTGTGATGTATAAATACTTGCTATAAATATGAAGGTTTGTTTCACATAGTAGAAAATGGATCTTGCATAATTAATAGGCCCCCTATATAAATCTTAGTCACGTATAAAATACTTGTAGTGTGATGCTAGCGTATGATCAGTGCTAATTCATGACAAGATTTTCTGCTGTGAAGAAAAAGGGCATGAATTAAACTGCTGGGCTGTTGGAATGTTTGTTTCTCCTATATAAGCCTTTATAAGGCCTCATAAACGAATTAGGCGTTTACTAAGACTATATATACCTGCAGATCTCAACGTCCATATTAGCCACTAAACCCACGAATTAACCAACACACCGTACAATTATTTAGCACCAACAAAACGATACTAAGCACTAACATTCAAATTTACGCCTGCCAGTACAGTGTAGGTGGTGTAGGCCCTATGTCGGTCGTAGCTCGTTTTCCACTATAACTAGGCTGGCACAGAGAGAGTTTGATGACAATTAGCATGGTTTACGACATTTGCCCAATTATGCCACTCACATATTGCTGGGCAGTGATGTAACGAAGCGTTACTGGGGCGTAGTTAAGACGATCAGTTTTTGCTATCATTTTTGGTATTTTAGAGGGCTAGCGGTGTCATTTGGTACGGTTAACAACTATGATCGCATTCACAACGAGTTGAGCTAGGCTTTACAAATCCTGGGGACTAAATATGGCGGACGTACATGAAAAAAAACCCGCCTAATCTTTTAATAGTCTCTCCGCCTCTCACACGCCTCCCCACACGTCGTGCCTGCGGGGGGACAGTCATTAAATCTCGGCTCCATTGGGACGACACATGGGGATGATTCAGCTAGTCAAAATTCTTGTTTCAAGAGGAGACCTAAAACAAGCAACTTAAGAAATCCAGGATCATTTAACAACACCCTCTACCACCCCCCACCCCCCCCCNCAAGTGACGTCATTGTCGACCCAGATATTTTCACGTGACAGAAATGTCATTAAGGGCATTGCGATATGGCTAAAATGATTTGCTTAACATCAGTACTGCTTTTTTTGCCCCTTTATGGCTTATATCCGCTACTTAGTTGTATAAGCCCCCTAATATGTTTGAATTTTTGAATGATTTTTAAAAAAAGTTTTGGAGTAGTAGGGTCTGCTATGAAATTTGTGGCAAATTCTTATTTATTTTTGATGATTGTAGTCAAAAATATTCATGTGTATACCTAACCCGTGCGTATAATGTATATTTGTGGGAATTTCTGTGGGAATTAATGGTCCCTAAAAGTGTGTCTTTCCGTTCTCTCTCTCTCTCTCTCTCTCTCTCTCTCTCTCTCTCTCTCTCTCTCTCTCATTTTCATGCTACTAGCACGTGCTGGCTTTTTTAAATAAAAAAAATAATGTTAAATAAAGACAAGAACGCCAGTTTTGTTGTCACAGCCCTATATCTATATGCTTTGCGGTTGACCTGGGCCCCGTATTTCAAAAGCTTCGCAAATCGCGGCCGTGCGCTTATAGCGAAATCACCATCAGTTTCGAGGCTATTACAGTGTATTTGCGGCTAGTCGCAAAGGCTTCTGCGTATGCATAATTCGTCATTTTAATGTGTCTTTCATGTAATTAAACATGGCGGCAAGTTTGGGTTGCTAGTCATAATAGCATATAACTAAAGCTATAACAAAAATATGGAAGCTTATAAAAGAATGAATCGCTCGGTAGGCTACCTCTGATAGATAAATATTCACGTGAGGAATGCTAAAGTCATGTTTTTTGATGCATAAACATTTCAAAATTGAACATTTCATACATCATTTTAATATTTTCTGATAAATATAATTCGTCTGTGTAGTCTACTAAAAATAATCATAAATTTAGAAGTGTCATTTTGTACACAAAATAAAAAAGCAGAAACAAGGCATTCGGTCGCACCGTGACCTTCCTCAGTGTCTATTGTGAGGCTGGACAAAGCTCCCCAATGCGGCAGTAAGTCCAAGCTTCGCTTATTGAATTTTTTTTTTTTTTTTTTTTTTTTTTTTTTTGACATTTTATTGGTGTCAAACAATTCAAATGTCAGTATTTGTAATTATGATATTCCTATATATAAAAACAACCTCTTGATTGGCGTCATGGTTTTTTGTAATTTTATGTAATTCATGTAATTGTGTTATGACGTCTTCAATATATGCGGCAATCGAATTTTAGTAGAGTTTGAGATTATAATAAAGGGTACCGGGGGAGACTGATTGTGCCCGGAAGTGACGTGTAGTGGTGTTAGAAGCGAAGCTAAGTGGTCATTTTAAGCTGGAGGTGAACGGGAGAGAAAACGTGTAGTCGGAGGAAAAAGAAGTTTTCTAAACAACATGGTAGAATAACACTTTTACTTTACGCATTTTGGACAGAGAATACTTGTAGAAATAA
The DNA here is from genome assembly GCF_001039355.2 of Lingula anatina. Next base: position 182,266 of record NW_019775496.1, read on the forward strand.
TAGGTGCATGATATGAAAACGTGACACGGAACTTGAAGGTGCAAAATCGTGCTTTATTTGCTGTCAATTTGTTTTGAAATACACGCTGCATCAACAGCCAGCGCGCCAAAGAGCGTCAAGGGAAAAGAATTCCCGGGAGGCTATAAATCGTGTCATGTGAAATTTAATCATTTAACCATTTCCGACGTCTCTTTTTCCGACATTTAGCGTTATTTCGCAAAGCAACAACCTCAAACAATACATGTGCGAAACTGGTCCTATCGTACGAAACTGGATCGATCTATGTCCGGGTGGATTCTCGCTTAATTGCAATCAACTAAAGCGGCTTAGATGTCCATCATGCCTACTAAGGCTGCTAGGGGGTAATTAATTATCGTTTAGCAGCTTCAGTGGGCGTGCCAGACATCTAAGCCACCATCCCCAGAAATGCACTGCATGACGTCACGCTTAGCCCACTGCGCATGCGTGCACTTTTCATGAGTTGCTAGATTGCCATAGGAAAATGAATGGGTTCGCGATTCGTGGATAATTCGTGATAATTGACAAACAAACGGCCTGATGCCGATAGACAGCAACGCTGTGCTATGTTTCAAGCAACTCCTGACCAAATATCGCTTGGGTTTTTGAAAAAATTCTGTTGTACACACGTACTAAGAAGTCTGCCGTGTATTGCCTAGCCTACCCTCAGCAAAATTATCTTTGTAGGTTTCAAAGTGTTATGGCTGTAAACTAAAATTCGATGCTTTACCAAGAGATAAAGAGTGGGGCTATTCCTTTGCGAGTGTGGACATGATTTTAAGTGAGTCTTATTCTGTGAAACCTGAAACAGGTTTTCAGTGTATGGCCGCCTTTAACTCTCTCTCTCTCTCTCTCTCTCTCTCAGCTTCCTTACACCAACAGTTTTTGTGGTGGGAACGAACAACCTTGTCACTCACATGGTGCTTCTTTGTGCTCTTTATTCTTGTGTCTGCATATTTATTTACCTATTCATGCCATTATGTATCCCATCCAGGCCCGTAGGCTCGTGGGGTTCAAAAGAAAAGGTTTATTCTGGGCAATATTTTCCATTACAGTCTCAAATCCTCATGGCTGCTTGATCATTCCCAAAGCCTCAAACAAACTAACAAATAAAAAACGGTCTCACGCAGCTTCCACGTCACCCATTCCCATCATCCCCTTGGGTTCCATCACGGCCGCGACTGACTTTGCAACGGTCATAGAGCACCGCCCCTCCGCCACTTTCGTCATCACTTCCGTCATCACTTGGTATGGGAGAAAGGCGGTCGTATGCGATGAAATCGTTGTCATTCATCAGATCGTCCTGTGGCAAGAACGTGGCGACGGTAGAACCGGAACTGACGTGAACGTTACTGCTGTAGACAACACGTGGCAGACCAAACCTTCGTCTGACCTGAGGGTGACAGCACGGACGACCTTGGGGCAAATGAAAAGCAGTTATTTTATTTTTATTGATTTTTAACAATATGTAACGAACAATACAAAAGGCTACTAACACAATTAGACATACAGCAATGTTACATTACATATCGCAATTTTTTATTCCATAGCGGGACACAGTGCTCCATGTAAGATAGCACAATACATGATGGCATTCATAAGCCCCCCCCCCCAACACACACACACACACACACACACACACACACACACACACACTCGAACGCACGCAGAGGGCTAAATACTAATAGTCTAAACAGAGACGTGGTTGATCTTGCTGTTAAATAATATGAACTAAAGAGGTATAGTACAATACGATAAGTTGGAAAATAGTTTGGTCTTGGTTTGTCTGTTCAAATAATAATAATGATAATTATACAACAACTATACAACACATAGTTTGGTCTTGGTTTGTCTGTTCAAATAATAATAATTATCATTATATTATTTGAACAGACAAACCAAGACCAAGCTATTTTCCAACTTATCGTATTGTACTATACCTCTTTAGTTATCATTATTATTATTTGAACAGACAAACCAAGACCAAACTATTTTCATTAATTATCATTATTATTATTATTATTATCAGTATTATCATTAAAGGGGGGCGAAACAATTCCAACTTTTCTGTAGGCCCTATCCGAAAAACACACAGACACACACACACACAGAGAGAGAGAGAGAGAGAGAGAGAGAGAGAGAGAAGGGGGGTTGATAAGCATTATCACAAACGTATTAACTTGATCTATTCCCAAGAAAATGAATAATTGTGGTTCAGTGGGTCACGGAAAATATTCCCATGAAGCAAAATCATAACATCTGCAATAACACTGGGAAAAAATAATTTACCGGAATTATATTGCACAATATGTGTATATGTATAGGTACTTTACCGTTCATACAACAAGAGCAGCTGTGTCTGTTTCCTCCTCTCCGTCCAGGTCCTCCGCCGGGGCTGTAGCGAAGCGGCGGTAAAATACACGTGGGCGTTACCATGGCACCGCAGCGGTAGCACGGGCTGGTAGTGCCCATCTGGGCCCACCCTCTGAAAAATTCTCAATTTGATAATGTTAAAATGAAACCAAAGTAAACATAGATCAAATATTAACCAAAATGGACCTTTTCTTTCAAACCCACCCCTGTCCTGGTTGGGGTACATAAATGCATGAATGGATAAATAAATATACAAACAAAAGAATAAAGAACATAAAAGAGTACCAAACTGTATATGTGACAAGGTTGTTCGTTCCCTCCACATACTGTCGAACTAACTGTGGATCGATCTGTCTCCGAGGGGATTCTAGCTACATTGCAATCAACTTAAACGGCTTAGATTTCTGTCACGCCTATTGAAGCTGCTGGGGTAATTAATTATCGTTAAGCAGCTCCAGTAGGCGTGCCAGACATATAAGCAGCTTAAACTGAAAGCAATTTAGCGAAAACCCCCTCGGAGATGGCTCGATCCTGTCAGAGCGATTTAGGTATGGGAACTGCGGTGTAAAGAAGCTGACAGAGAAAGAGAGAGACAGAGAGACAGAGAGAGAGAGAGACAGAGAGACAGAGAGAGAATGAGAGAGAATTAAAGGCGGCCGTACACTGATAGCCTGTTTCAAGTTTTAAAGAATAAAACCCACCTAAAATCATTTCCACACTTATTGCAATGAAATTCCGCATAGCCCCACTCTTTATCTCTTGGTATAGCATCGAATTTTACTTTACAGCCATAACACTTTGAAACCTACAAAAATAATTCGTCATTTGAAAAAATAACAGGAGATCAAATCTGAATGGTTATAGTTCAAAATATTATTTCTTTTTTTCTTTTCTGTATCATTACTTTAAGCTTAGACTAGGTTGCCATTCCTAGATCGACTGACAGGATCGATTCATTTCCGGGGGGTTCTCGCTAAATTGCTTTCAACTTAAGCGGCTTAGATGTCTGAAGCTGCTAAACGATAATTAATTACCCCCCCCCCCCCCCAGCAGCCTCAGTAGGCGTGATGGACATCTAAGCCGCTTAAGTTGATTGGAATTTAGCGAGAATGCCCTCGGAGATGGATCGATCCACCGTTAGTACGATAGGACCAGTCTCGCACATTTATTGTTTGAGGTTGTTGCTTTGCGAAATGGCGCTAAATGTCAGAAGTTGAGAAGTCGGAAATGAACCCTGGGCGTCAGTTTCCGCTGCGACCTGTCTTGTACAATAGCGCCTCTTTACGCATTATGAAAGACTATGGCGCATTCACAACAGCAAAGTAACAGATCTGCGGATCAAATATAGCCGATCCACTAGAATGCTTGTAATGTAATCCCTGCGGGGTATCTATTCAGTGTCTAATCGGCAATTAAGCGGCAAGCTTTTTATCATGTCGCCATATTTGATCCGCAGATCTGTAATTCCGCTGTTCTGAAGACACTAATATTTCTATCAGAGCAGACTGTCTACTAGCAAGCTGAGGCCCAGCATAACGGACGAGGGCGGTTTGATCTCCCTGGTATGAAACTTACTAGCTTTCTTGCAGGGACTCGTCTCCACCAGGAGTGGTCACAGGCTTGGCACCCGAATTGTCTGATCTCTACAGAGAGGCGTCCTCTTTTGGCCTCACTTGTCCGAGGAATAACTTCGATCTGCAAGTATTAAGACGTTTTGATAGTCTGTGTGTGTGTGTGAGGGGAGGGGGAGGGAGGCATGCATGAGAGAGAGAAAGAGAGAGAGAGAATGTGCGGTTGTGAAAGGAAGGCAAGTGACGGAGAAAAGGGAGATGGATAGAGCTGATTAACAGGAATATACATGTTTGTAAATGAAGCATAGAAGAGGATCGCAGCTCTCTCTCTCTCTCTCTCTCTCTCTCTCTTACACACACACACACACACACACACACATGCACACACACACACATACACACACACTAAATAAAAATAACTTCAATTAATAACCGAAATAAATATCTTTTTCCAAGTTAATCTGTGAAATACTATTAATTTACCCAGCTTTTGGCCTCTTCTTGTATTTCCCGTCTCAAATCATCAGGCTTTTCTAAAATAGAAACAGAAAGCCAGATATACGACTGAAACAGAAATATTTTGTTTATTAAAACTCGGCGCATTTTCGAAATTCATTTGTTCATTTTAATTGGCCTATGCTTTCGATCCGAGAGTTTGCTGCTATAAAAAATCTACAAAATGATAAACATTACCGCCTATTAGACAGACAAATTGATTAAAAAATCATTATTGACAAGATACCATTCTGTTTACAATTGTAGGTCTCCACTCACTTTCCAATACATAACAAGCCGCCTCTCTAATATCGAAATCAAATTTCTCGACAAGATATCTAGCTTCGTTTTCAGTGAAACGTCCTCGAAAAAGTTCGCGGAATGCATTGAGCTGAAATCAAAACATGTATCATACGTGATCATGAAAAAGTCAATTTATTACACGAATTAAATAACATATTGTTTTTATATGTAGTATTATCATTTGTGTGAGTCGTTTAATACCAAACTTACACACAGGACTGCTTATTTTATACCTGATTACATTTTCTCATGGGATTCTACCGACACATCCAGATATTGCAGGTAGTGGTCTTACATATTATGTTATATAACTTACATAGTATGTCATGGAGTGAAGGAGTAAAGAAAATTCTCGTAGAAAATGGGTTTGAAGATGTATGGCTTAAACAGAAAGCAGACAAAAACTTCATTTTTAGTGTTAAACTTAGAGACAGTAGTATACAACTTTGGCATAGTAGAATATCACAAGAAGACCTCAAGTTGAGAACGTGTAAAACTTTCAAACTTCAGAGAGTTATCTTGATATAATTCAAGATAAAGAAAAACGTCAAACCATAACCAAATTTAGAATCAGCAGCCCCAATTTGCACACTGAAACAGGTCGCCATGTCAAAGGTAAACCAACACCATTTGAAAAAAAGAAAATGCCAAATCTGCCACTCTGGAGTTATAGAGGATGAAGAGCACTTTTTAATTACCTGCCCCCTGTATACAGAATATAGAAATAAACTATTTCAAATAGTACAAAGCGCCCATACATATTTTACAAATTTAAACAACAAAGATAAATTCTTCTTCAGAATGAACAAGAGACGGTGATAATATGTTTGGTTAAATTCATTAACCTCACTTTTGACAAAAGAAATTGTGCTATATCTTCCACTTTGTGATGTATAAATACTTGCTATAAATATGAAGGTTTGTTTCACATAGTAGAAAATGGCTCTTGCATAATTAATAGGCCCCCTATCTAAATCTTAGTCACGTATAAAATACTTGTAGTGTGATGCTAGCGTATGATCAGTGCTAATTCATGACAAGATTTTCTGCTGTGAAGAAAAAGGGCATGAATTAAACTGCTGGGCTGTTGGAATGTTTGTTTCTCCTATATAAGCCTATATAAGGCCTAATAAACGAATTAGGCGTTTACTAAGACTACCTCCAGATCTCAACGTCCATATTAGCCACTAAACCCACGAATTAACCAACACACCGTAGGGCCTACAATTATTTAGCACCAACAAAACGATACCTAGCACTAACATTCAAATTTACGCCTGCCAGTACAGTGTAGGTGGTGTAGGCCCTATGTCGGTCGTAGCTCGTTTTCCACTATAACTAGGCTGGCACAGAGAGAGTTTGATGACAATAAGCATAGTTTACGACATTTGCCCAATTATACCATCCACATATTGCTGGGCAGTGATGTAACGAAGGGTTAAAGACGATCATTTTTTTGCTATCATTTTTGGTATTTTAGAGGGCAGGCGGTGTCTCTTGGTACGGTTAACAACTATGATTCAGCTAGTCCAAATCCTTGTTTCAAGAGGAGACCTAAAACAAGCAACTTAAGAAATCCAAGATCATTTAACAACACCCCCTACCACACCCGCCCCCAACCGAATCATCTAGGCTTCATTATCGCAGCTGCTGTTAGTATTTGCCTAGCAAAGAAAGATTGATGAATGTCGTGAGCGTTAAATGAGAAAATTTTCGCAGGGGTTGTATATCAGGGGACCCCTCTGAGCGCCGAACACCGTTATTGCAAAAGATGTACTGTAACTTAAATTGCTTTGAATATCTTTGTGCCCCCCCCCCCCCTCCCATGCACACACAAAATCCCGGATCTCTTAATGGAGAACAAATGTACCTTTTTTTCGGCGTCCTCTTCAACATCAGCCATATTCTGCGCCAGATGTTCTTCACTCACGGGTATCGACTTGTCCTTCGTCTGAACACGGCAAATAAACACATATTTAAAACCTTATCGCCCTCCCAAGGTGAAGGCTAAACGAGCACGTTGATATAAATTTGAACTATACCAGGTCAACTGCACAGTATATATATAGGCTATAGAGCTGTGACAACAATGCTGGCGTCCTTGGCTTTATTTAACATTATTATTTTTTTTTTAAAGCCAGCTTGTGCTTGTAGCATGAAAACATCTAGCACTTGCCCTCANATCTAGGTACACATAAGTTTTATTTTAAAAGGTCCACTTTTTCAGAAAAAGAACCCCCCCCCCCTTTCGAATTTGCTGGCTACGGGCCTGCGATGTGTCATTAGAATAAATCCCATGAGAAAATGTCATCAGGTATAAAACAAGAAGTCCTGTGTGTAAGTTTGGTGTTAAATCACTCAAATCACACAAATGATAATACTACATATAAAAACAATATGTTATTTAATTCGTGTAATAAATTGACTTTTTCATTCTCACGTATGATACATGTTTTGATTTCAGTTCAATGCATTCCGCGAACTTTTTCGAGGACGTTTCACTGAAAACGAAGCTGGATATCTTGTTCAGAAATTTGATTTCGATATTAGAAAGGCGGCCTCTTATGTATTGGAAAGTGAGTGGAGACCTATACTTGTAAACGGAATGATATCTAGTCAATAATGATTGTTTTTATGTTATTATCAGTTTGTCTATCTAATAGGCTATAACGTTGATCATTTCGATGATTTTTTAAAAGCAGCAAACACTCGGATCAAAAGCACAGGCCAATCAAAACGAACAAATTAATTTTGAAAATGCACTAAGTTTTAATTAACAAAATAGTTCTGTTTCATTCATGTATTCGATTTTCTATTTTTGTTTTTAGCAACGTCTGAGGATTTGAGACGGGAAATACGAGAAAAGGCCAAAAGCTGGGTAAATGAATAGTGTTTCACAGATTAACTCGGCAAAAGATATTTATTTCGGTTATTCATTGATGTTTTTTTGTATTTTATGTGCGCGCGCGCCCGCGCGCGCGCGCGTGTGTGTGTGTGTGTGTGAGAGAGAGAGAGAGAGGGGGGGGAAGCGACCCTCTTCTATGCCTCATTTACAAACATATATGTTTCCTGTTATTCAGGTCTATCCATCTCTCTTTTCTCCGTCACTTGCCTTCCTTTCACAACCGCACATTCTCTCTCTCTCTTTCTCTCCCTCACGTACACGCATGCCCCCCCCCTTCCCTCACACATGCAAACTATTAAAACACGTCTAAATACTTGCAGATCGAGGTTATTCCTCGGACAAGAGAGGCTAAAGAAGGACGCATCTCTGTAGAGATCAGACAATTCGCGTGCCAAGCCTGTGACCACTCCTGGTGGAGACGAGTCCCTGCAAGAAAACTAGTAAGTTTCCTTCCAGCGAGATCAAACCGCCCCCATTCGTTATGCTGGGCCTCAGCTTGCTTGTAGATAGTCTGCTCTGATAGAAATAGTTTAGGATTAAAATGATTATGCAGAAAAAAACAAGAAAAATACTTTGATTAATAACCCACCAGAACTAATCTTGTATTATTTCTCAAATGACAAAATTATTTTTGTAGGTTTCAAAGTGTTATCGCTGTAAAGTAAAATTCGATGCTTTACCAAGAGATGAAGAGTGGGGCTATGCAGAATTCCTTTGCGAGTGTGGACATAATTTTAAGTGAGTTTTATGAAACAGGTTTTCAGTGTATGGCCGCCTTTTTTTATTTAATTCTCTCTCTCTCTCTCTCTCTCTCTCAGGTTCTTTACACCAACAGTTTATGTGGTGGGAACGAACAACCTTGTCACTCATGTGATGCTTCTTTGTGCTCCATATTCTTGTGCCTGCGTGTTTATTTACCTATTCATGCCATTATGTATCCCACCCAGGCCCGTAGGCTCGTGGGGTTCAAAAGAAAAGGTTCATTCTGGACAATATTTGATCTAGATACACAAAGCTTTCATTGTAAAAGGTTCACTTTTTTTTTTTTTTGTAAAATGCTGGCTACGGCCTGCGGCATCAAAGTGAAGATGTCGATGATAATAATCACAATCCACATTCTAAGTTATCAAATTGGGACATTTTCAGAGGCTGGGCCCAGATGGGCGCTACCTGCCTGTGCTACCGCTGCGGTGCCATGGTAACGACCACGTGTATTTTACCCGCCGCTTCGCTACAGCCCCGGCGGAGGACCTGGAAGAGGACGGAGAGGAAGGAATGGACACAGCTGCTCTTGTTGTATTAACGGTAATGTATATACAGGGTTCACATATTGTGCAATTCAATTTCGGTAAATGGTTTTTCCAGTGTTATTGCAGGTTTTGTGATTTTTGCTTCATGGGAATATCTTTCGTGACCCACTGAACCGAAATTATTCTTTTTCTTGGTAAGATCGCGTCAGCTAACACGTTTGTCCTAATGCTTATCACCCCCCTTCTCTCCCCCACGGCTTGGTCTTGGTTTGTCCATTCAAATTATTATTATTATTATTATTATTATTATTATTATTATTATTTAACAGGGGGGGAGCAAAACGGTTACATCCCCGAAGTTGTTCCAACTTCTCTGGATCCGAAACACACACAAAACCCAAGCGATTTTCCAACATATGGATATCAGTATGGTAGGCTATCTTATGTTACTATACCTCTTTAGTCCATATTATTAAACAGGGGGAGGGGGGCTTTTGAATGCCATAATGTACTGTGCTATCTTACAACAAACCTTTTGTTCCGCTATGGAATAAAAAATTGCGATATGTAATGCAACATTGCCTTTTCTCTTCGATATCTAATTGAATTTTGCATTGAATCGTTACATATTGTTTAAAATCAATAAGAATAAAAAAAATTCTTCTCTTTTGCCCCAAGGTCGTCCGTGCTGTCACCCTCAGGTCAGACGAAAGTTTGGTAAGCCACGTGTTGTCAACAGCAGTAACGTTCACGAAAGTTCCGGTTCCACCGTGGCCACGTTCTTGCCACAGGACGATCTGATGAATGACGACGATTTCATCGCATACCCACGCCTTTCCACCATCAACGAGGGAAGTGATGAAGGAAGTGATGACGGAAGTGGCGGAGGGAGTGGCGCTCCATGATCGCCGCAGAGTCGGTCGCGGCCATGATGGAACCCAAGGGGATGACGGGAATGGGTGACGTGGAAGCGGCGTGAGGCCGGTGTAACGTGGCAGAGAGTCCTTCATAGCAGAGAGGATAAAGCCCGTATATGGAGAGTACAGGCATACCTTTTACGTGTTTGAAGAAGTAGTAAAGTACTTAGTGTTTTATTGTAAGCCGTCACTCTCAGTTTCTTGTAATAATTCGACAGTTAAACTGTTATTTGGACCAGCAGACTCCGTCGGTGACATAATTTTCAAAATTTTCTTTCGGGCAGGTGTGTATAAGAATCATACAGTTTATACATATATCGCTCAAAAATTGTTTTGATCTCAATGTTTTCAGTATGGCGCCTGTTGCATGATAACGTATTTGCCTGACGTAACATTAGCATCACCCCCCACGCCACACGGCCATCGTTCTTTAAACCTCAACGATTTCTTCTTGATTCATTTATGTAGAATTTAAATACGGTTTGAAATAAATCATTGCTTAGCAATCTCAAGTTTTGCTGCTTTTTATTTTTGTTAATCACCAGATGTACCGATTTTGGCACACGTTCTTGTTGTGGTACGACACCCTGATTTGAATAAGAACAAAATTCTGGTATAAACGTTATTATTTTTAGTGAGAGAAGCCTCACGTTTAGGACTTTGCTGCATTGTGACGCGTTGGTCATATATATACATATATGCATATATGCATAGGTATCCTTTCGTATTCGATTCTACCTTCCTTTATTTACTAGAATACGTGTAATTTTGTTTGATACATCCTAATTTAACTTGCCACATGGAGAAAAATGTTAAAAACTGTGACCAAAACAAGATTCGACGAGGATGAGATTCGAACTCACGCGGGGAGACCCCAATGGATTAGCAGTCCATCGCCTTAACCACTCGGCCACCTCGTCACGTTGGATAATAGAAAATGGCCTAGATACAGGTAACCGCATATAAAGAAATATCGTTATTCTGTTTCCTCCATACGTAATTGGGATTTCTTAATTTTTCCTTTCGGTTTTACATTTATAACAGATGGCATTTGCTTTTTATAAAGGTGATAAACATTCAATTATTCATAAGAAGAGCTCGGTCACTTATCAAAGTTCAAACCTCTCTCTTTAATGATGGATATCATTTGGCCTAACGCAAGTTGTTCTCTCATTGTCATTGAAAGACTACATGTATGTGGCGACTTCAATGATAAATTCAATGGAACACTAACTTGTGTATAAGAAAGAGAAAGAGGACAAATCCATGTTTTCGATATATAGACCCGTTTGGCCGAGTTGGCAGGCAAAAAGACGACGAATTTCCAATAATATTTCGCCCAAAGTAATAAATAAATAAATGAATTTTTATGAAGAGCGACAGAAAAACAAAATAAAAAAGACATATTTGAGAGTTCCAAACAGACTTACTGTAGATAGATGGATATTTTTATTTATTCTGAATTGTGAGGAGAAGAACAAAAAATAAAGAAAACATCTCGCTCTAACATGAGTTTTTTTTAGCAAAAAAAGTGATCTCTTTTTTTAAACTGCTGATAGTTTTCTTAACATAATGATCAAAAACGTATGAACATTCATCTGTGACAAAATTACCTACTTTAAGGGGATAGCAACTCTTTGAATGAAATCCATATTTCACTACAAATACATTGAAAACAATTCAGATATATAATTAATTCTATTTTACCACCAAAACGGCGGTCATCGCAATTATTCTGGAAGCTATGTTTGCCATAGGAGCACGTGACCTCCATAGATGGCCACCTTCTGTACATAATAATCTCTTAAAACCAAACTTTTAAGGGAAAAAGAGACTAATCTGGATGTCAGAACAGATTCATTGACCGTTGGTAAGTATGGGAAAATTTTCGATTACCCCAGGAAAATCCATTTTGGCAAAAATGAACAGTTTTGTCCCTTAAATTCTGTGCACTATGATAGAGGTCCTGATACCACATGTTATCTTCACCCCTGAGGTGGTCGTTTGACTGGGAGCTGTTCGAAGGTTCATTGGTCCGAACAGGGAATTATATCCGATATAATTCCCTGGTCTGAAAACCGTTATGCGCGCGCCTCTGATGAACAGGCCCGTAGCCAGGGGGGGTTCAGGGGGTTCGAAAGAACCGCCCCTTTTTCTTGGAAAAGGTCCACTCTGGGTAAAATTTGATCTAGGTACATGAAGTTTTTATGGAAAAAGGTCCACTTTTCCAGAAAAAGAACCCCCCTTTTGAAATTGCTGGCTACGGGCCTGATGAACTTCATTTTATTATTGCCAGTACACTATACACCTTAATTAGACATTTATTCACGCTATCAGACTTTCGGACCAATGAAACTTCTATTGCTACGACCCCTCCTGAATTTACCCCTTGCTGTCGTCGTAGATGATTGGCTGGATGTAGGCTTTCTTCTTTCCAGTGTTGTAATAAGCCTCCGGCTCCCCGGCATCGCAGTACGTATCTCCTTGTTGGCCGCTCTTATCAAACGAGATATAGTCATCGGCGGAAGGTCTTGGCTCAGCTTGCATAGCAGCGCCCATGTTGGCATCGCCCTTCAGGCCGTGCCCAATGGCTTGTTCAATTTTCATTGGTGCGTGTTGGATTTGAGCAGTCGCGCCACCTGCCGCAGGCTTTGTATAAGTAGTATCTTCATATTCATCAGATTCGGGGCCTTTTTGGAAAGTGACGGTGTAAGGTGGCGCCATCTTGTTGCAGGCAACTTTAGGCGCGGTTTGCTGACTGGGAGCAGACTCCCTCACGCCCCATTTGAGTCCGGTGTAGCCTTTAGCCGGCTTGTCCGTGGGTTTTGCTGACAACTTTGACATACGTTTCAACGATGTGTAAGGATTTTCTGTTAATGCTTCTTCCCCGCTTAATAAGGCGGTAACGCTACGGCGTTGTCGTCGATTACAAGTGAAGATAACAAAAACAAGAATCGAGTTAATGGCCGCCATTATCAGGGACACCGTGACAACAATGTGCCAAGGGTCTTCAAAATTGGGAGATGTTCCATTGCCAGCTTGATTACTGTAGTTTGGGGGCACAGAATCAACGCGGGGGCAACCTTCGAAAGCCAATTCCTCTTTGGAGCATTCATCTGTGGGGAAATCCCCAATTGCCATCCCCTTAAACCTTATTGGCGAGTGGCAAATTGCTTTGCTGATGTCGAAGACTGTGAAGATGGATTTCTGCGACACATGCTGTATCCAAGCAAGAGAACAGTCGCAATGGAGAGGGTTTCCGCTTACCGTGAGTTGCCGTAGAGCCGAGAGCCTCTTAAACGTGCACTTGTCTAAGGTTCTTATCTTGTTGTTGTTCAGGCGCAGAACCTGCAGGCTTTTCTCAATCCCGTGAAAGCCGGGTTCTGAGATGATGAGAATTTTATTGTTGCTGACATCTAGGTGACTTAGTTTGTCACAGCTCTGTAAGGCAAAGGGCATCAACGTGGTTAAAGTGTTATGCTGCAGGTGGAGTTGCCGCAGCTCGGGCAAATGATCCAGGTCCAAGGGCCAACTGTCGAAAAAATTCTTACTGAGGTTCAGAACTTTTAAATCATGCAGGTCATGGAGAAAGTTTCCGAGGGTGACCTGGCTTAAGAGGTTGCCACTAAGGTCCAGAAATTCCAAGTGTTCTAACCCATCCGCCGAAGCAATGTCGATGCGACGACTTAACTTCACCGCGCTCAGTCGAAGGGTTTTGAGCTGAGAGAATTGTGCCAAGGCGCTGGGGAAGAAGTTTATGGTATTTCCGCTCAGATCCAGGGACTCCAGCGTACGTGGCAGGTATTTCAAGGAGTCGATGGTAGCTTGGGTCCGATTAACGTCACTGCTGGCTATACTCATCTGGATTTGGTTATTGGCCATGGACAGGTGTTTCAGTGGCAATGGTCTAAACTCTTTAGGTATTCCCTGGGCATTGTTGTCGTCAAAGTTCAAAACTTCCAGAGAATCCCATTTATGGTTCCCGATTCCCCTTTCAACTGACTTCTCCGTGTAGTCGTTGGAGCTGAGGTCCAACTCTCGTAGACGTGTAAATCGGAGACTTGCCGAAGCCGCTTCTATGGGCAGAACTGGGAGCAAGTATGTGAGGGAGTGAAGACGCAGAACCTCCACGGAGTTCATTACGGAGTACAGAAACCCAAACAGCTCTGTAGAACATTTATACATGAATCTCGAATAGGAGAGATCGATCGATTTGATGGCGCTGGTCGGAAAGTTGCAAAACTTCAAACTGTGTTCCAAAGTTGTGCACAGATTAGTTTCCCTGAAGTTGTAATGGCGGAGATCCAGATGACTCACCGGCACACGGAGGTGCTGAAAATCGTGACATATGACACCCTTGGTGAGTTGTGCAGCGTTTGGACATTCATAAATCCAAGGTGTCGTCTGCTCGTCTTTCCAATCGCCAGGTTCCCGGTAGCACGTCTCGCACGCGGGGACGGGGGGACACGACGTAGACACCTGCTGCACGAGGGCGATAACAACTAACAGATGGTGCACCTTTCGGAAGAGCAACAGCAACACGCTGAAAAATAAATTTTTATTTTGTATTTGTATTTGTGTATTTCATTAAAATCGTACGCCAAATAAGCGATTTAAATTCTGATTTTATATACAGTACAATAAAAACTGAATAAAATCAGGAGCAAAACTGATTTTTACATTTCAGATGCTTTGTATGATTGTTTGTGTGTGTGTGCAAGCGCGCGCGTGTGTGAGAGAAGGATGGAGAGAGAGAGAGGTTTCTCGTCTGATCGTCGGAATGGCCTGAACGGAGCATATTCTTCAGAAAACATGCCCAACTAACGATATATTTATCCAAATACACTAATTAAAAGCTCATATTGTAAATTTTGGGCTTAAAAAAAACGTCATTTTTGCTCGGCCTGGGAGTTAATGAGCTACGTGGTCACGTGGTCCGGTGACGTCAATCGTGCCACCGCAGGAAAAGTCGAAAAGGGTACACGCCAAGCAGCGTGTTTAGCTGTTAAACTGAGCTGCATTGTCTACCTGTAAGATGACCTTTCTGACTCCTGATAAAAGTTCATACTCATTTAAATCTCTTACCCGAGGGGTTTCAATCCGTGTGAAGTCATTTTCCCGTCTATTCAGTTCTTTAACTAGTGTTTAATTACGGTAATCCCAACTGGTATAAATTACTGCATTCGAATGACTTGAGGGTACTTTTGAACATTCGATATGAGGTCAATGTTACTTGTGAAATTCAATTTATTAAACCCTTGCGCCCTACGGCTCATCAGAATGAAATGCAATAAAAATATAAAGTCATAAAAACAACAATAATACAACTACAAGTAGTAATGATAAAAACTCATCAGACTGACGTTAATCTTATCTCCGATACACATTTTAAGTACTTTCATAAGTTGTTTAATTGTGAAACATTGTTAAGTGATAACAATTTAATTAGCTTGAAAACACTTTGCATTGTGTAATAAATTTTTTGATGTACTTCTGCCTAATCGTTCTGTAGCAAAGACATTTTTAAATTCTTAAAAGAATAAAATGAAATTCATCCTCGATGTCATCTAAAATACATAGTTTACAGGTTCTTAATTCTTATTTGTGTCTGTTTACCTTCCAGTTTCTACAGCTAGATTATGTGATGAAAGTCTAAATTTGGCAATTTCAATTGAATTTAATTAAAATTCCTCATATTTCTGTCAAACTGGCTTATTTAAATAGAATTTCACTGTAAAATTATTAACAAGATGTTGGTAATAATAGCTCTTTACTCCTTGTGGATATTTCTCCAGTCAATGTTTGTCTAAAATTATATTTCAATCTTTACTCTATCAAGGATGGTATCAAATTATCAGACATATTTTCGTGAAAAATTAATAACAAGGCAATTGTCTCCAGTTCATTCCGTACTCAAATTACCCAATCAAAATTTTTTGTTAAGTAGATCTTTATAGCACGCTGTTATAATACAATTTTTCGAGGAGCGGATTTAAATCAATATTAAAAAAAAACGTAGCTTTATATTTAAAAGAAGTGGGTATCTCCCGGTTTCACATTATACTTAGTTATGTACAATGAAGTTATCACTAGTTATCACTAAGTTATCACTAGTGCTCCTTTTTCACCCAACATTCTTTTAAAAAATCCGTATGTGCCTTTTGAATATCCCTTACCATGTTTTAAAAAACTTCCATGCATAATTTAAAATATACTAACGTGCGTATCAAATACTGCACATTTAGTGAACACATTAAAAGTTATGATTTTTAACATGCTACTAATAGCAAACAATGCTTTTTTTTACCTTGTTCTGCTATATGTTTTTAGGTTTGGCAAAACTTGCACATTTGCAAAAAGTTTTGCGTGCAGGCGCAGAACTTGCGTTTCAAATAATTTTTTTTAATTACCTAATATTTTAGTTGAAATACCCTTCAGAAACAAATTCTCAAAGCACACAACGCTTTATTTTGTTAAACGAAGTAAGATTACGAATCATTACAGCAGTTCCCATTCTTTTTTCTTTAATATAACCGCTCTTATTCTAGTTCTTCCTCAACCGCGGTTTCTTCCACAGAAGTAATGCCTGGGTATACTACGCAATGCTTCAAGATACCCTGAGAGCAATCACTTACATTTATGTTCGCGACCGTGTTTGCACTCACTTGTTTAAATATCAATATTAAACGTCATATAAAAATACCAATAACATTACCCTATGAAATAAAAGAGATATATTGAAAAAATATTAAAGCCAATCAATAATCAGACAGGTCGAGTTACCTGTTATTACCTGGCTTGGGAAGTGCGGCGGTGCGCAATAAACAGGATTTATTGTTAACGAGCTCTTGGTCAAGTACCATGCACTTAAAATGCATCAGCAATTAGTAAGCTTGTCAACTGATGACAGTTAAGTTGAAAGACTATCAGCTTTTGATATGATCTTAACCAACTGAGGCGACCATAATCTCGAGCATCATATCTATTGTAAACGAAGTTAGTAAATAAGTCACGGAAGGCCGTCACAGCCAAAGAAAGAAGATTGTCAACGAATGCTGCTTTTTGGGTGAATCCCACGGCAACACACTGAGGCAGTCTGTGCCAAAAACTTTTTAGACTACTAGCCCTTCGGGCTAGCAGACTCTCAAACTTTACTAGCCCAAACCAAAAAACACTAGCCCAATTTAAACAATTCATCTTAAAAGTTTAAGCAGATGTTGTAAAGAGTTGTGGTACCATACTGTACTTTCTTGTAAACCTTATTATAGAAGTAGAGCAAGTGAATAACAAAGTCAATCAGGTTAATTTTCAGTTGATGGGGTGGTAAAATTGATTTAAAATATATTTAATTATTTAATATTGAAAAAATTCCCTTTTTTAATATGTAATACTGAATATAGTTACCCTTACTTTTCATATTTTTATAATACCTTTATTTCCATTTTTTATATGCAATCAAAATTTATTTTAAATTCCTATTCTTTTTATTGACAATGGCTCTTTTCTGACAATTTATTTCCAATTACATCGGTATAAAATGCCACTTCTAATTTAAAATACATAGGTGCTGTAAGGGTAATTAAACAAACGTCTTGCAATTTTTTTGGTTACAATTCTTTTGGTTATATATTTGTAAAAACAACTTTTCAAGGACTTTACCAGGACAAAGTGTGGAGGGGTAGCCATGGCATAAACCGAACTATCCCACATTGTCAAGAATAGTTTATAGGGTATTTATGTTACATGTAACTGCCAGGGTCTTATTGTTTTTAAAAGGCAATAAGCAAAGGAAAATGTATAAACCTGTGACTATTAAAATTATAAATAAAAAATATAAACAAAAAAGGAAATAGAATACTACACCCCTCAGTCTGCTAAGTGGTCCTAACCCAAATGTTCTACATGTATGAGATAATGCATTCATTACACTTGCTTCGGAGACAGTGTTGTTTTGACAAAACCTGTTGCTAGTACCAAGGAATTCCGGTCTGATCCAGTTTCTTGATTGACAGCAATTTAACAAACTGGTCAAATAAAAAGATGCCGACACGCTGATCAGACAGACTGCTGCTATAAATAACTACAGTGAAGGTATTTATAGCAACTAATCAATATTCAGTAGTTAGAGCTAGGTGTGAGTTTTTTTCAACTGAGAGGTATATTATACTATCTAGAAACGTCAAATTAGAGGCAGGAACAAAAAAGACTGGCGACTTATATTTTTGAAATCTTACTGAGTGTTACAATAGGCTCAACATTTCAACTAGCCCGTTCGGGCTAGTGCTTTATAAAATTTCAACTTTTTTACTAGCCCGGTGCCACTTTAGGTGGGCAATTGCCTCGGGCTAGTGCCTAACGTCGCAGACTGCTGAGGCATAACGAAAATAGCCCAACCCCGTTCAACACAACTTTCCTAAATTTCTCTGTCTGTATTCAGCATGCAGCTCAGCTGAGTGTCAAAGACCTTTATCATCTTTGTCGTCACAGTACCACGTGACCCAGATCTGTTGCTTTATTTTTGCAAATTGAGGTGAGGTTAACTAAAAAGCTTTTTTTTACTAATAAATTGTTTTTATACTTTTTTAAAGGCGGTGATCGATTAAAACATATCTCTAGTGTACGGATTTAGTGCTGAATCTTTAAAATTCGAGAAATTGATTTTGACGTGAAATTCTAAAATTTTAAAATTCTTAAAAGGACCAGTACCTGAGAACGGAGACTGCCATTTTCTTCGTATAACGTCAGTTCACCGCTATCATCGTTGCGTCCCGCTTCCAACTGTGTGCAGTGTTAGAACATACACACGTACAAGAATATTATCAACCCTCTAGCAATATCTGCCCCATAGTTATCAGATAACTAATCACTGATATTAACTTTGTTGACGACATTGGATAGCATTCGGGATAGTACTACATGGAAAGTAAGTTGGCAATTAATCCAATATAGAGGTGCAAATGAGGTCACAGGCATGTTCTTAAATATATTTAGTGCACAGAGTGCAAACTATGTTTGTTAATTATAGGACCCCACATGAAGAATTTTGTATCAAACTTTTATTCCCCTGGTATAATAAAAAGTTATTCAGCGCCTAGCCCCCCCCCCAAAAAAAAAAAAAGAACATACATTACTACCTTAAATGCAAAACCTCCAGTTGTGAAAAGTTTTACTTACTTTAAAAATACAGTTTAAATATTTATTTAAAAAAAACATCCTTACGTCATGTATAATTTACCATGACTGTATCACTACAAAACATATCGGAACGCAATATAAAAATCAAAATTAAATGACCTGGAACATACGTTACCATACGTTACTGGAACATACGAACACAACATTTGGGGCTCCTTACATAATGTAAAGACATGGTGAAATTAAAAGTTAAATTAAAATTGAGACAGCCCTGAATTTTTGTTCCATACGCATTAAAAAAAAGGAATTCAACTTAGAATTCTTTCAATTTAATTTTTTTCTTTTTTGACGTCTCAGCATGTGAAATGTAACTCTATATTGGGTTTGGGTGTTGGTCCTTTGATTAATAGCTACTTTCACTAGTTATAAATTAGTACAATTCTTTAAGCCCGTATTTCG
This sequence comes from Lingula anatina, assembly GCF_001039355.2. Next base: position 201,692 of record NW_019775496.1, read on the forward strand.
TCCAAGTTAAACTTAACTAAAACGTTACTATAACAAAAACCTGAATATGTTCCATACCTAGTTTCTAAGGTCACTAGAAGTAGAAATCTACTAATCTATTATGCGCATGCCACTATATGAACGGTGTCCGCAGAGATTCGGGAGGGGGGGGGGGGGGG
>NW_019775496.1:202067-222863 GCF_001039355.2 Lingula anatina
GGGGGGGGGGGGGCGGCACGCTTACCGTGCCCGTCTATGTACTGGTAAACACAAACATATGAGTTATCAGTTCTATTGTTATCTGGTCATGTACTACATGGATATATCAAATAGTTACCCTCCTACAGTACAGGAGTCTGGTCCCTGCAGTTTGAATGTTATACAAATGTAGTTTCATTCAATTTTGTAACAAACCACAAGGACCTCTGTTGGAGGGCATCGCTAAGTCCAGGATCATATGAATTACAAGAGAGTTCCCGCCGATTCAGTTCTCTCTGTGCCAGTTGATTAGTACTACGACCCACCCTATGTGTTGACCCACTTAGAGTACGTAAAGGTAACCCCTACCTATACAAACCAAATGGAGGGTGGACTCTGTTCAGGCCCGTAGCCAGGGGGTTGGGGAGGGGGGGGAGGTCGAAAGAACCCCGGCCCTCTTTTGCTGGGAAAAGGTCCCCACTGGATAAAAAATTATCTACAGGTAGGTACGTAAACGTTTCATGGTAAAAGGGCCACTTTTTCAGAAAAAGAACCTCCCTTTTGAAACTGCTGGCTACAGGCCTGCTGTTTGACACGGACTCCATTTTACTTTGTTTAAAAGTTAGGAATATGATTTCAGTACCTAGCTGTACTAGTATATAGCAACGACAATAAAGACTCCTATAGGGAATTCCCTTAAGGGAAATAGAAATGGATAAATAATTTCAATTAATTAAAAGTAATAAAACATTTAATTCAACATGTACTTTATTACATATCTTCCAGATTTTCAATTTAATACAAGAGTTCACTAATGGAACGCAGTAGAAGCAAGTCCCTACACATTTTTTGCTAAAATTAAATTACACAGGTGTGCCTTAGTTCACAAACTTCCATGCCTATAACAATCAAAAATATCCCCCTGAAAAATTACAGCATTCTGACCATTAAACAGATTTTTTTGAAAATAAAGGGCTATACATGACTACAAAATTATCATGGAAGGGACTAGTTTTAATATCAATTTACAAATCAAGGCATAGACATAGTATATAACATGTTCATAAGGGACTTAAAAATAAGAATTATAAAAAAAACTCTAAACAAATGCACATTTAATTTATAGTCTCCTAATGGTTTGCATTGCATGTAAGTCATTATTTTTGTGGGCAAATTTTGACTGTATTTTAACTTTATTTTGCAATTGTACAACAAATACACTTACATGTATCATCTATTTACCTACAATAAGCCCACTTATAGCAGTGTTTTCCAGAACCAAATAGCAAGATGCCAGTGAGCTTAACAATTGGTACCCTCCCTATAATAATAATAATAATAATAATAATAATAAAAGTTGCCACAGAAATAATGATTATATATGTACTTGGTAACAACAATAACAAGTAATTATGCTATGAACCAAGGTAAATAATAAATATTAGATTTCATATAATGTTTGTTTGCCCCATCTAAATTTTTGGCAAATGTGAGCAATGCTATTCATCTGCTTAAATTTCCCACTAATGCTGACTTCAGTCTTCCTAAATTCTTGACCAGATTTAATTGCTCCTGCTCTATCAGAATGGACCAGTTGGTCAAAAGAACAATATAGATTTTGGGCACCATTGTATCCCTGTAGTTGATGATTAAAATTAATATAATATATTTTTTCTCTTGCATAAAACTTGTTTCAGACTATCCTAACAAGGATGTAATCTGCTCAACAGAAATATCAGAACCTTAACCTAATGAAAGTCATTATGTACAGTAAGAACATTAAAGTAAACAAAACATTCATAAAATACAAAAATGATAAATATTCCACCAATATCTAACAAATTTCAAATGTTTAGGGGCATACTTGTTCTCAGTATTTGAAAATGGCTGGTTGGTATCTATTACCATTCAGATTTTTATTTCTGATAGCTTGTTATCTAAATGGATCTTCATAAATGAGTCAAATTAAAAAATAAAAACATCTGGGCAAAATATTTCAGCACTTGTGTCGGCAGCTCACAAATGGTGTTCCAGCTTATTCACTCTGTCCATACATGTATTTTTTTTTTTACTTAAATGAATTAAATGCATTTGGTAAACTTTGTTTAATGAAGAAATTGAGGAATGCTGTCGAAGAGTCATAAATATCATTTGTTAGTTTTTGTAACTGAGTAATAAGTTAGAGTAATATCATTTCACTTAAAAAGGCAATGGTATTCAGTAACTGAATGAGGTAAGGTTTCTTCTGATAGAAAAATCAAAAGATCATTGTTATAGAGTAAAAATGCAATTTACAACGTGGATAATAAACATAACTAAATTATAGTAAATGTGCCCACAGTTACTACATATGCAACAGTAATTGTTACATGTACTTCAGGTATTTGAAATCACTTGAACAAAAGTAAATGCCATAAGAAAACCCAATATAGGATGTTTAAGCCCATCAAACATTCATAGTACATTATGTAATTGTAAGCCAACAATTAATCTTTACAAGAGTTTTTTCCCAGTTCATACTTATATTTCTTCTTTTCTGTTATATAAGCATGCAGGTAACAATTCCCTTCAACATGCATAGTCCAAGAGTTCATACCAGGAAAGTCTTGCTGAAAAAAAGTAAGTCCCAAAAATGGCCAATGGTACACACTCTTTGGTCTCAGGCATGTGGCAGTTCATCGAATTATTCGACCAAGTTAAATTTATTCATTTTTTAAAATACAAGTTTAACAAATACAGTACATTGGCTGCATAACAATTGAAAACTGTTGCCTAAACTCATCTAAAACTTCAGGGAAGCATGATCTTTCCCAACACTGAGTTCAACTTATAAATAAGTATTGATGTCTATTATTTTGCATTGTCTGGCATCTTTTTAGATTCTTAACAATTTTTTTGTGGAAATTGTTTTTCAATGTTTGAAGTTTTATTATCTCCTCTGCCTGACACACTGATTCCCATTATCTCAATCAAAAGTTCCATTTAGCAAAATTCTTACGGATTACATAAAATACATGGGCTGTATTTCATTTTCACCCTAACAAATAACAAATATGTGCTTGAACATCTTTTAAATTCTTTGGGTCTGAGACCCATCAACACAAGGAAATAACAAAAGTCATGGGCCACGCAAGACAAGGCAAAGTCTCATAGTCCGTTGTCATGGTTTAGTCGTACACACCTGCTGATTGGCTGGCCTGTCAAAAAGTAGGTCACCATGTCCCCTTTACCTTTGACCTTGACAATCCCCCTGCATTCCAACTGGTAACCCAGGGGATTGAGAATGTTGTATATCTCTTGGGTCACCTGAGGTAATGAAAATATCGTAACTTTAATTGATTTAAAAAAAAGCACTGGTATTGATTTTTACACATACAGTACATGTACAATGGTAGATGCAGTCATATAAAATATCCTTTAGAATATGCTTCATGTTTCAAATTGTTTACAAAAAAAAAACAGTGTCTTGGAACATTACACCACAGATGTTCACATGTTCCATCTGTACACAGTTTATTACTTCCAATCTTTGTTAATACCCTCATCTCATTTCTATGCCTCAACAACCTCTGAAAAGTGGCAACTACATGGGAAGATAAATTTCAGATTTACCCTCTTAAAATAAAGCTTAATAAATAAATAAATAAACAAAAATGCACTTCTTAGATAATGCTGAAATACCACAATCAATGTGGTCTTCAATTAAATTAGAAAATTTAATAAACAAACAAATAAAAAAATAAACAAACTGATAAAAAATTAAGTAGCACTCAAGCCAGCAATCCAATACAAGAAAATATAAACATTAAGGGTGATTACAGACCTGTATATGATTGGGGAGTCCAGTGCTATCCATTCTACTGGCCACATTAACAGCATTGCCCCAGATATCATACTGGGGTTTCCTGGCACCTATTACACCTGCCACCACAGGGCCTATGTTGATACCTGTGACAGAATTAAGAACATAATAAAGCATAAAGCATAAGTTTTATGATAAAAAAGACGGCACTTAAATAATTATATTACATGCAAAATTTTAAATTTGTTTTGAAGTAATTAGAGTAATTTTTCTCTTTTCATTTCATTTCATTCATAGAAAGCAGACATAACATATGTCCATCATTTACAGGACCTTAAAATTAATGTACTTTACACATAAAAACTCAATAAANAAGTTTTTATGATAAAAAAGACGGCACTTAAATAATTATATTACATGCAAAATTTTTAATTTGTTTTGAAGTAATTAGAGTAATTTTTCTCTTTTCATTTCATTTCATTCGTAGAAAGCAGACATAACATATGTCCATCATTTACATTAAAATTAATGTACTTTACACATAAAAACTCAATAAAGTTAGGAAATTCAATTTTAACAATATGACAACTGATTAGTAATTAATAAAAAATAATACAGAAAAGAACAAAGAACAAGTAACTGTAAAAACGTGAAATCTGCCAGGGATTTTCATACGCCTACACTTTGATTGCAATCAAATACCGACCTACCTATTCTTATCTTAAAACTGTTGAATGAATGCTCATTCACATAGGCCAGCTGCTCTTTCATAGCAAAGGCAAAGTCCACCAAAGCCAGGACATGGTCCAGTTTGGGGGAGTTAGTTTGTTCCGTAAGGCCTGATGCAGCCATGTATGTAGAACCTATTGTTTTAATTTTCTCACAGCATTTAAACTGCTCTTTTTCTAAAATCTGGAAAAGATGAATTTTAATCAAATTGTAATTCCACAAGTCTTTTTATATGTTTGGCATAGCTGTTCAAAAGAAGTTGAAAGGGCACCTATAAATAAAATTTTAACTTAATTAGCTAGTCTGATGTACGGTATTTGTGGAGAGAGAGAGAGAGAGAGAGAGAGAGAACTTGTCTTATAATATTACCACCAGATATAATTTACCACAAACCTCATCAAAATCTGCAATGATTTCATTGAGCAACCTGAGACACTCCACCCCTTCATTGTTGCCTTCAAGCTCTATGTAAAACTCACTGAAGTTAGGTATTGAGGCAAACATCACACACACATTATCACAGCCCTGGTAATACAGATCCTGAAATGTGGTAGAGAAGACAATATAAAATGTGGTAGAGAAGATGGCATAGTCTAATGTGGCAAAAATGTATAAGAGATGAAAAGAAGAATGTCTATGCATTTAATAAAACCAAAAACAAATACTTAGGGAAAAAAAATTCAGCTTAAATATATATTCTCTAAAATCAGCAAAGGAAATTCTCAGAGCTAAATTTCTATTCTGAATTATGGAGCAAAATCTAAAATCCACTAATTAGTTGATAAAAATTATAGGCTAAGTTACCTCATCTTTTTTATTTTGACTTTTAAGGAAATGTTCAGCAACATGAAGTGGTAAAATATTGGCAAGAAGCTTCATGTTGTACGCTCTCAAATTTTCCATTTCTTCTTTTTCCTCAGTTGCCTAAAAATATTAAGGAATATTTTCATGAAATAAATTCATTGTTTCTTTTTCATATCTTTAAGCCCTGACACATTATCAATATGAAAAGTGGTCTGCATCTTGTATATTTTTGTCTACTGGAACTGAAATATGACAATAACAAATCCAGGTTTTTAGTGTCCCAAAGATAAAAAAAACACAGGGTAAAGCTACAGTAATTACTTAATCTTCTAAATGGGAGAAAATTCTGAATTTTACAGACACTATTGTATCAAGTCATAACTTCTTGCAATACGAAAATTCCTACTGAGTGGCAGCAACAAAACGGAAAAGCAGGCCACCTTGTATTTCTATTCTCTACAGTAAAAACACCACAAATGCTACATAAAAATAATTTATGATTCCAAACTTATGTATCTAAAAAATACATCATTTTTCCTCTTTGAAAAGATTTTTACATTACAGTAATGAAAATGTAATTTTAAAACAGCATCCAAAGTTTCCATTATTCCCATTAGACCAGTTACACCCAAAAATCTAATTTATTTTCACAAGTCCATTCCCACATCTGTTGACCAATTTAACTCAAAGCATAAACTAATGGTTTGGATTGCACACATAAAGTGATCTACAACAACAAGTGGATATAACTGTACGAAATGAAATTAGGTCTACATCTTTATGACATCACCTGTTTGATATCACTTAATATATTATCATTCACTTTTCATACTTAAATTCACAGTTTAACATTCAGCCATAAATATCACTTATTACCTGTATTTTAGCATTCAACCATTACCTGTAACTTCCACAGGAAGTCCAGCCTGGCAGTGGACTCTACGATTTGTGCATGTATGCAGAGTGCGATAACGAAAACGAGTAGAATGATAACAGTCACCCACTCTATTGGAATGGTCGTACTTGGATCTGAGGTCTCTTGGCTGGAATAGAAAAATCAATGTAAAAAATATTCATTTGTATGTGCAGTAATGATAGTTCTTAAATTCAAAACAGCTGTATCCCTCAAGTTTCACTGCATAATCACACTAAGCGATAATTTGAAAAGAAATCAAAAGAGCACATTTGTACTTATAACAATTTTAATTTCTAAAAACAAAATAATGCAACTCTGTTTTACTTCTAATTCAAAGAAATACAGGCCCGTTGCCAGGGGGGTTCTGGGAATTTGAAAGAGCAGCTTTTTTGCAGGGAAAAGGTCCCCTCTGGGTAAAGTTTTATTTATTACGAAGGTTTCGTGGTAAAAAAAAAGAAAGAACCCCCTCTTTTGAAATTGCTGGCTAAGGGCCTGAAATGAGTCAATTCTTTGTGATGGATGTGTAAAGTCTTAATTGTGACAGAGCAGTGTGTTAGCAGTGACGAAGAAGTGTGTTAGTTGTGACAGAGCAGTGTGTTAGCTGTGACAGAGCAGTGTGTTAGCAGTGACAAAGAAGTGTGTTAGTTGTGACAGAGCAGTGTGTTAGCTGTGACAAAGAAGTGTTTAGTTGTGACAGAGCAGTGTGTTAGCTGTGACAAAGAAGTGTGTTAGTTGTGACAGAGCAGTGTGTTAGCTGTGAAAAAGAAGTGCATTAGTTGTGACAAAGAAGTGTGTTAGTTGTGACAACAGTGCCAAATGTGACACACTCTAAAACTCACCCACTATGAGCAAACACAATGAAGTCTCTATTCCTGAACAAGTTGATGTGGGTCACCAACACCAGCACTGTGTAGCACAGACCCATCAGCAACAGTAGCACCAGTTTCAGTATGCTGCTTGCCTGGAGAAACACTGCACTGGATATCATGGCAAGAGCCACACAGAATGTGTAGTACTGGAGAGAAAAATGAAAAAAAAATTTTCTTTAAAAACATGCATAATAAATAGTAATGACTCTATCTTTTCAGTGGGGAAAAATTGTGAATTTTACACTTGCTGTATTTCTTAAGTCATAAATTTTTAAAATATCGAGTGGTAGCAACAAAATTGAAAAGTAGACTGCATTACAGTTCCATTCTTTGCCATAAAAGCAAATGTTACAAATGTTATAGGGTTATATATTTTAAACAATTCTAAAATAATGTATCTGAAAGATTATCATACATATGTGAAAAAATAATATTACATACTGCAGCAATGAAATACTATATTTATTACTATTATCCAGAAAATTCAAAGTTATAAAAAGAACTGTTAAAATTATATTCTTTGAATTTATCTATTGTAAAACCTTCATAAATAAATTTAAAACATGGATAGGACAAAAACGATCTCACCACCATTGATAAACATCAGCTATGAAAAGATGACCCTGCACAAACATTAAGCACTGGCATCAATCACATGCTGGTAAGTGCAACAACTGCACTGAAGTGAATACTAAACAAAATACTAACCGAAGGAATCACAAGTCCACCTACCTCTGGATAATATGTAGTTGGCATCACATTATGGCAAATATTATTGAAGTCCAAGAAAGAGATATTCATTTCAAATAAGTGCGTCCTATTGACAGTGTCTTCAGAGATATTGAGGTAATTGGCAAGGCAAGAGTACAGGCTAGACGTATCAACAGCAATCTGGAACAGCATGTATATTGTGTTAGCTGTGACAAAATAATGTGTTGGTTGTTATATTATTAGGATAAAAGCTGCTGGCTGAAACAGCATGTAAATTGTGTATCAGTTGTGACAAAAATGAGGTGCTGGTTGTGGCAGTAATGACTGTGGCTCTACTGTCAATAGAATTGTTACAATATCTGAACTTGATTATTTCACATAATTTATGTTCATAAAAATTCACCTTACATTACAGAGAACAACAAAAATGTTATCAACTACTTCCTCATAGAGTTGTCTGTGATAAAAATTGATAAAAATATTTCATCATTTAGTGCTGGTAGACATTTAAAAAAATCACACAGGACTGTTATTAAATAAGGAAATATTTGTGATAGTTGAAAAAACAATGGAAATCTTAAGCTTGACAGTTGGTACTTGAAAATGACAAGCATCATCTAACTATCATTTGAAGCATACAACAGATTCCATATCCCCACACCTTTTATTAAAATAGCTGATATTGTATAGCATATGTACCAAATGTTTTGAGAGGTGTTATGTTTGAGGACCTTTAAGGCATTAAAATGAAATAAATATCCCCACTCTCCAAGTTTAAAATATTAAACTAGTAGGAATCAAAAATGAAGCCAAATGTAATATTTTCATAGTTTGATCATCAAGTAACAAAGTTTTTCAATGTATCCATACTCACTATTGAAAAGCACCCTGCTGCGTAGATAATGATCACTGTGGTTGCCGTGACGGCATGAGCCAACACTCTGTTCACTGCTATTTTAGTAGACAGCATTCTGACACTTTTTGGAGAAAACTAAAAAGTACGACAGCAGTTTAAATTGTAAATATAGAAATACTGACCAAAGACTGGATCTCATCACGGGGAATTACTTAGAGAATAACAAAATTTTCCTATGAATTTCCCCTGATCAGTCAAAAGTCATTTTTTACAACATATAATATCTAAATTAAATATTGTCACATGATATTATTTTGACGTATATTTCCTTCCATTTTATAACAAAACTGTTAATCACTCTGAAAAAGGTGACAGCATTTGACAGTATAGTCTCAAGGCTGTGTTATTGTAGTGGTTGTGATATCTTTTTGTGTTGTAATATTTGATTATATTAATTGCATAAGCTGTGCTATACCTTCATGTGTAATAACATCTGATTATGTTGATTGTGTTAGTTGTGAAGTACTTTCTGTTGTCACATCTGGTTGTGTTGATTGTATTAGTTGTGCTATACCTTGTGTTGTAACATCTGATTGTGTTGATTGTGTTTGTTGTGAAGTACTTTCTGTTGTCACATCTGATTGTGTTGATTGTGTTAGTTGGGCTATACCTAGTGTTGTTACATTTGATTTTGTTGATTGTGATTGTTATGACATACCTTGATGTGTTCAGCTGCTACCATTAGGGTAAGACACACAAGCAAGAAGACACAAATAAGAAAGACAACGGTCATAAGTGAAGAGCTAGAAAAAAAAAGAAAAATTATAGATTTAAAGTTAAAAATCTGTAATCTACTCACATAAGAAGCACATGCCATACAAAGATTAAATATTTAATTTCAAACAAAAAATGGTTTCTTTAAGCTATTACATATTTAAATGCAAATGCACACATTTGGTACAAAAAAGTATATTTATATCAATGTTTTTAAAGTTACGTATCTCTCCCAAATGCTTTAATTCTTCCAGTAATTGTTACCTTTGAATTTTCATATACATATTATTTTTATCTCACCTTTCCCATATTTAACATATACCTATACGTACTGATATATATATTGCAAATATACATATTCCTATACCTCCTGCACCCACCTTGGAACAATTGTCACTTGTGCCAAGCATATACAGATAACCATGGCCAGGGCACAGCCCATATGGGAGGTAAACATTGTGTCACGCACACGAGAATACTAGAAAATTAGAAAAAAATTTATACTGAATATTGACTGAAGATATATACAGCACTCACATGTACCTGCATCTATGTGTCTGTTTTATTACCTCTCTTTCTCTCTCCAATCTGCATGCACATGAGAGAGAGAGAGAGAGAGAGAGAGAGAGAGAGAGAGAGAGAGAGAGAGAGAGAGAGAAGAAGAAGAAGAAAATACCCTCTAATGCGTTTATATGTTAGAAAGGAATTTTATAAGCTGATTAAATGAACATCACATGCCCTACACATACATACAGAGTGGTAGGAATGAAACTGAGAATACCATAAGAATACTATACTATGGATTTATAATTTTTACAACTGTATTAATTTTTCTAGATCTCGAATATTAACTCCACATAGTGTTTATGTCTGTTTGTTGATTTGCAGAATGAAATCACAATTCAGTTTGAGTGCCTTTGTTCAAATTCGATTGCTTAATTTTCACCCCAAAAGCTAAATCTTTTAATGCACGAGCATGTAATCTTAAAATAAAAAGTTACACTAATATGTTGAAGTCATAAAAATTATACAGTAATGATATCTATCTATCTTTGGCCATTCATTCTACTGCAGTTAGTGGGCACACCTTTTCCTCCAGTTCAGGTTTACGGAATGTAAGAAGAATACGTTTCACATGCTCTGATCGCAAGCGGTCAATACTCCGAGCATCAATAGCACGACTCAGGTATTCATTGACCTCTTCTTCAGGGCTCTTGCTGCTCTTCTGCTCACCAAACCCAAGCCTAAATGGTAGGGAGATTATCATTGGTTAGTATAAAAGTAAAAAGCCATGCCCAATGGTAGAGGGAATGTTATTGGTTAGTGTGGAAGCTGAATGCCACGAATAAAATAGTATGGGCACAGAAACATTTCTGTGAAACAGTACAATCCAATGGTTAATATGAGTTGGTTTGAAAACCTTGGACTAATTAAAAAGTTCATAGGGGCAAAGCATTAAATATGAGGGTCAAAAATATATACTGAAAGGTATAAGCAAAACATTCTTCATAAATATAAAATATTATGGCTTTTGTGGTGGTTTATGCACTTACTTGTTATGGATATTTGTTTGCGAGTCATATGCTCCAAGACGCCTCATTTCCTTACTCAGTCCATTATCAACAGACTTCTTATCATTCAACTTTCCAGGACTGGGACTTTTTGTCTTAAAAGTAGAAAAAAACACATACAAAGATATCACATGTTTAATTACAACTAGAATTATTTCCTCTGGGATATTTCAACAACATTGCATAACTAAAGGAATCATATAATTTTTGCAGTTTCATTGAAGTCAGTAAAACTAGAGATTATTTTCATCAGTGGGTTTCTCTCTCTTACTAGTAACTAGAAAAATGTAGATAGAAGTTATTTCTTCTGACAATGGTTAATACTATGTATTGGGTCACATCAGGAATTGTAAGTCTTTGGTATCAGCCAACTAGGAGCTGAACAAACGACCTTACTGCACTCTACAATCCAAGATCACCAAACAATTCACCTCAAATAAACTATATAGACACTGACAATGACTTACAGTTAAAAATAGAAAGCAGTTTCCTTTTACCTGAAAATTCCTATCCATGGGTTCTATCACTAAGTATGTGTTAATTTTCTGTTCCTTAATATACGCATTTCTTTCATCCCCTTGCCCCGACTCCACCTCGTAGTCGTCATTAAGGTACAGCAGTGTCACTTCCGTCACATGTACACGTCTGATGAAAAAATGATATCAATCAAGTTACATTACTGCACTTTATGTGATTTCTCACGTAGTATATATGTAAAGGTGATTTTAAAAATATCCAAGGATTTCCTCAATAGCTTTAAATCTTAGGAATAGCTTTATAAAAATTTGGACTAGGGTATGGACTTCAGTTCATAAATTGTTTTCACAGCATATAATAAATAGCAGAAATGAAGAATACAAAGTGTATATTTGAATACCCTCAAATAAAATGGATTCATCCCAGAAAAGCCCCCTCCCCTCATCAGCACTCCTTCCAACCCTGAATAAGAGTTAGCTTCCATTACAAGTTTTTCCAATCCTAGTTCTCAACCAAACTCACATACACATAGAATTAATTCATTCTCTNAAAGCATAAGTTTTATGATAAAAAAGACGGCACTTAAATAATTATATTACATGCAAAATTTTAAATTTGTTTTGAAGTAATTAGAGTAATTTTTCTCTTTTCATTTCATTTCATTCATAGAAAGCAGACATAACATATGTCCATCATTTACAGGACCTTAAAATTAATGTACTTTACACATAAAAACTCAATAAAGTTAGGAAATTCAATTTTAACAATATGACAACTGATTAGTAATTAATAAAAAATAATACAGAAAAGAACAAAAAACAAGTAACTGTAAAAACGTGAAATCTGCCAGGGATTTTCATACGCCTACACTTTGATTGCAATCAAATACCGACCTACCTATTCTTATCTTAAAACTGTTGAATGAATGCTCATTCACATAGGCCAGCTGCTCTTTCATAGCAAAGGCAAAGTCCACCAAAGCCAGAACATGGTCCAGTTTGGGAGAGTTAGTTTGTTCCGTAAGGCCTGATGCAGCCATGTATGTAGAACCTATTGTTTTAATTTTCTCACAGCATTTAAACTGCTCTTTTTCTAAAATCTGGAAAAGATAAATTTTAATCAAATTGTAATTCCACAAGTCTTTTTATATGTTTGGCATAGCTGTTCAAAAGAAGTTGAAAGGGCACCTATAAATAAAATTTTAACTTAATTAGCTAGTCTGATGTACGGTATTTGTGGAGAGAGAGAGAGAGAGAGAGAGAGAGAGAGAGAACTTGTCTTATAATATTACCACCAGATATAATTTACCACAAACCTCATCAAAATCTGCAATGATTTCATTGAGCAACCTGAGACACTCCACCCCTTCATTGTTGCCTTCAAGCTCTATGTAAAACTCACTGAAGTTAGGTATTGAGGCAAACATCACACACACATTATCACAGCCCTGGTAATACAGATCCTGAAATGTGGTAGAGAAGACAATATAAAATGTGGTAGAGAAGACAATATAAAATGTGGTAGAGAAGATGGCATAGTCTAATGTGGCAAAAATGTATAAGAGATGAAAAGAAGAATGTCTATGCATTTAATAAAACCAAAAACAAATACTTAGGGAAAAAAAATTCAGCTTAAATATATATTCTCTAAAATCAGCAAAGGAAATTCTCAGAGCTAAATTTCTATTCTGAATTATGGAGCAAAATCTAAAATCCACTCATTAGTTGATAAAAATTATAGGCTAAGTTACCTCATCTTTTTTATTTTGACTTTTAAGGAAATGTTCAGCAACATGAAGTGGTAAAATATTGGCAAGAAGTTTCATGTTGTACGCTCTCAAATTTTCCATTTCTTCTTTTTCCTCAGTTGCCTAGAAATATAAAATGATACTAAGGTGAAACAAATTCATTGTTTCTTTCTCCTAACTTTAATCCCTGCCACACAACCAATATGAAAAGTAGTCTGCATCTCATATATTTTGTCTACTGGAACTTAAAAAATATGACAATAACAAATCCAGATTTTGTGACCCAAAGATAAAAAATTACTCAATCTTCTCGATGGAAGAAAATTCTGAATTTTACAGACACTGTATTTTTTTAAGTCATAAATTCTTGAAATAAGAACATCCCTACTGAGTGGCGACAACAAAACTGAAAAGCAAGTCATCTTGTATTTCCATTCTCTACAGTAAAAGCAACACAAATGCTACATAAATTTTATTTTCGACGATTCCAAAATTATGTATCTGAAAGATAGATCATTTTCCCCTTTGAAAAGATTTTCATTACTGTAATGAAAATGTAATTTTAGAACAACATCCAATGTTTGCATTATTCCCATTAGACCAGTTACACCCAAAAATCTAATTTATTTTCACAAGTCCATTGCCAATTTAACTCTAAGCATTAACTTATGGTTTGAATTGCACACATAAAGTGATCTACAACAACAAGTGGATATAACTGTACAAAATGAAATTAGGTCTACATCTTTATGACATCACCTCTTTGACCCCATTCCCATAGATTTTAGATTGATCTATCCCTGTGGGGAGTCTCACTAGATTACTGTCAGCTTAGCCGGCTTAAGTGTATGTCTGTCCTAAAAGCTGTAAGGGGGTAATTAACTACCGTGCATGCTCGGCTGACATCAATTTAGCGTGAATCCCCAGGGAGTTAGGTTGATTTAGATGGATTGATCTAAATCTATGGGAATGCGGTCTTACATATCACTTTCACATGTTAAAATACACAATATTGTTCACCTATCATACTTAAATTCACATTTTGAAATTTAACCATTAGTATCACAGTGACTGTATTTTAGCACTCAATCATTACCTGTAACTTCCACAGGAAGTCCAGCCTGGCAGTGGACTCTACGATTTGTGCGTGTATGCAGAGTGCGATAACGAAAACGAGTAGAATGATAACAGTCACCCACTCTATTGGAATGGTCGTACTTGGATCTGAGGTCTCTTGGCTGGAATAGAAAAACCAGCGTGAAAAATATTAACCTATATGTGCAATAATGATAGTTCTTAAATGCAAAACAGCTGTATCCCTAATGTTTCACTGCAAAATCACACTATGGGAAAATTTGAAAAGAAATCAAAAGAGCAGATTTGTACTTATAACAACGTTAATTTCTAAATTAAAAAACAAAATAATGTAACTGTTTTACTTCTACTTCAAAGAAATACAGGCCCGTTGCCAGGGGGTTCGGGGAATTCCAAAGACTCGCCTTTTTGCTTGGAAAAGGTCCCCTCTGGGTAAAATTTCATTTAGGTACACGAAGGTTTCATGGTAAAAGGTCCACTTTAAAAAAAGCCTCTTATGAAATTGCTAGCTATGGGCCTGAAATGAGTCATTTATTTGTGATGTATGTGTAAAGTGTAAGTTGTTACAGACAAGTGTGTTAGCAGTGACAAAGTGTGTTAGTTGTGACGGAGCAGTGTATTAGCTGTGACAAAGATGTGTTAGTTGTGACAACAGTGCCAAATGTGACACACTCTAAAACTCACCCACTATGAGCAAACACAATGAAGTCTCTATTCCTGAACAAGTTGATGTGGGTCACCAACACCAGCACTGTGTAGCACAGACCCATCAGCAACAGTAGCACCAGTTTCAGTATGCTGCTTGCCTGGAGAAACACTGCACTGGATATCATGGCAAGAGCCACACAGAATGTGTAGTACTGGAGAGAAAAATGAAAAAAAAATTTTCTTTAAAAACATGCATAATAAATAGTAATGACTCTATCTTTTCAGTGGGGAAAAATTGTGAATTTTACACTTGCTGTATTTCTTAAGTCATAAATTTTTAAAATATTCAGTGGTAGCAACAAAATTGAAAAGTAGACTGCATTACAGTTCCATTCTTTGCCATAAAAGCAAATGTTACAAATGTTATAGGGTTATATATTTTAAACAATTCTAAAATAATGTATCTGAAAGATTATCATACATATGTGAAAAAATAATATTACATACTGCAGCAATGAAATACTATATTTATTACTATTATCCAGAAAATTCAAAGTTATAAAAAGAACTGTTAAAATTATATTCTTTGAATTTATCTATTGTAAAAACTTTATGAATAAATTTAAAACATGGATAGGACAAAAACGATCTCACCACCATTGATAAACATCAGCTATGAAAAGATGACCCTGCACAAACATTAAGCACTGGCATCAATCACATACTGGTAAGTGCAACAACTGCACTGAAGTGAATATTAAACAAAATACTAACCGAAGGAATCACAAGTCCACTTACCTCTGGATAATATGTAGTTGGCATCACATTATGGCAAATATTATTGAAGTCCAAGAAAGAGATATTCATTTCAAATAAGTGTGTCCTATTGACAGTGTCTTCAGAGATATTGAGGTAATTGGCAAGGCAAGAATGCAGGCTAGACGTATCAACAGCAATCTGGAACAGCATGTATAGTGTGTTAGTTGTGACAAAATAATGTGCTGGTTGTTATATTATTAAGAAAAAAGCTGCTAGCTGAAACAGCATGTAAAATATTTATCAGTTGTGACAAAAATGAGGTGCTGGTTGTGGCAGTAATGACTGTGGCTCTACTGTCAATAGAATTGTTACAATATCTCAACTTGATTATTTCATATAACTTATGTTCATAAAAATTCACCTTACATTACAGAGAACAACAAAAATGTTATCAACTACTTCCTCATAGAGTTGTCTGTGATAAAAATTGATAGAAACATTTCATCATTTAGTGCTGGTAGACATTAAAAAAAATCACGCAGGACTGTTATTAAATAAGGAAATATTTGTGATAGCTGAAAAAAACAATGGAAATCTTAATCTTGAGAGTTGGTACTTGAAAATGACAGGCATCATCAAACTATCATTTGAAGGCATTCAACAGAGTCCACATCCCCACATCTTTCATTAAAATTGCTGATACTGTTTAGCATATACAACAAATGTTTTAAGAGGTGTTACATTTGAGGACCCTTAAAATCAAATAAATAATGCCTCTCTCCAAGTTTAGATTCTTAAACTAGTAGGAATCAAGAATGCAGCCAATGTAATCTTTAATTTTCCTAGTTTGATCAGCAAGTAATAAAGTTTTTCAATATCTCCATACTCACAATTGAAAAGCACCCTGCTGCGTAGATAATGATCACTGTGGTTGCCGTGACGGCATGAGCCAACACTCTGTTCACTGCTATTTTAGTAGACAGCATTCTGACACTTTTTGGAGAAAACTGAAAAATATTACAGCAGTTTAAATTGTTTATATAGAAATGCTGACCAAAGACTGGATCTCACCCAAGGGAAATTACTTAGGAACAAGAAAATTTTCCATTTCCCCT
This sequence comes from Lingula anatina, assembly GCF_001039355.2. The sequence goes on from NW_019775496.1 coordinate 218,920, forward strand.
AATCACACAAAAGTCATTTTGTTACCTCCTATAATGATGAAATTAAATATTGTCACAAGATATTATTTTGACGTAAATTTCCTTCCATTTTATAACAAAACTTAATCACTCTGAAAAAGGTAACAGCATTTGACAGTACAGTTTCAAGACTGTGTTATTGTGGTAGTTGTGATATGCTTTTCTGTGTTGTAACATTTGATTGTATTAATTGCCTAAGCTGTGCTATAGCTTTATGTGTAATAACATCTGATTGTGTTGATTGTGTTAGTTGTGAAATACTTTCTGTTGTCACATCTGGTTGTGTTGATTGTGTTAGTTGTGCTATACCTTGTGTTGTCACATCTGATTGTGTTGATTGTGTTAGTTGGACTATACCTAGTGTTGTCACATCTGATTGTGTTGATCAGGCTAGTTATGACATACCTTGATGTGTTCAGCTGCTACCATTAGGGTAAGACACACAAGCAAGAAGACACAAATAAGAAAGACAACGGTCATAAGTGAAGAGCTAGAAAAAACAAAAAAGAAAAGTTATAGATTTAAAGTTAAAAATCTGTAATCTAGTCACATAAGAAGCACGTGCCATACAAAGATTTTAAAAATGTTTAATTCCAAACAAAAAATGGTTTCTTTAAGCTATTACATATTTATATGCAAATGTACACATTTGGTACAAATAGGTATTTTTATATCAAGGTATTTAAAGTTACGTATCTCTCCCAAATGCTTTATAGACTAAAAGTATTTATTTGTTCACCTTTAATTCTTCCAGTAATTGTTACCTTTGAATTTTCATATACATATTATTTTTATCTCACCCTTCCCATATTTAACATATACCTATACATACTGATATATATATATATATATATATATATTGCACACATACATATTCCTATACCTCCTGCACCCACCTTGGAACAATTGTCACTTGTGCCAAGCATATACAGATAACCATGGCCAGGGCACAGCCCATATGGGAGGTAAACATTGTGTCACGCACACGAGAATACTGGAAAATTAGAAAAAAATTTATACTGAATATTGACTGAAGATATATACAGCACTCACATGTACCTGCATCTATGTGTCTGTTTTATTATCTCTCTTTCTCTCTCCAACCTGCATGCACATGAGAGAGAGAGAGAGAGAGAGAGAGAGAGAGAGAGAGAGAGAGAGAGAGAGAGAGAGAGGAAGAAGAAGAAAATACCCTCTAATACGTTTACATGTTAGAAAAGAATTTTATAAGCTGATTAAATGAACATCACATGCCCTACACATACATACAGAGTGGTAGGAATGAAACTGAGAATACCATAAGAATATTATACTATAGATTTATAATTTTTACAACTGTATTAATTTTTCTAGATCTCGAATATTAACCCCACATAGTGTTTATGTCTGTTTGTTGATTTGCAGAATAAAATCACAATTCAGTTTGAGTGCCTTTGTTCAAATTCGATTGCTTTATTATCACCCCAAAAGCTGAATCTTTTAATGCACAAGCATGTAATTTTAAAATAAAAAGTTACACTAATATGTTATAAATAAGTCATAAAAATACAGTTATGATATCTATCTATCTTTGGCCATTCATTCTACTGCAGTTAGTGGGCACACCTTTTCCTCCAGTTCAGGTTTACGGAATGTAAGAAGAATACGTTTCACATGCTCTGATCGCAAGCGGTCAATACTCCGAGCATCAATAGCACGACTCAGGTATTCATTGACCTCTTCTTCAGGGCTCTTGCTGCTCTTCTGCTCACCAAACCCAAGCCTAAATGGTAGGGAGATTATCATTGGTAAGTATAAAAGTAAAAAGCCATGCCCAATGGTAGAGGGAATGTTATTGGTTAGTGTGGAAGCTGAATGCCACGAATAAAATAGTATGGGCACAGAAACATTTCTGTGAAACAGTACAATTCAATGGTTAATATGAGTTGGTTTGAAAACCTTGGACTAATTAAAAAGTTCATAGGGGCAAAGCATTTAATATGAGGGTCAAAAATATATTCTAAAAGGTATAAGCAAAACATTCTTCATAAATATAAAATATTATGGCTTTTGTGGTGGTTTATGCACTTACTTGTTATGGATATTTGTTTGCGAGTCATATGCTCCAAGACGCCTCATTTCCTTACTCAGTCCATTATCAACAGACTTCTTATCATTTAACTTTCCAGGACTGGGACTTTTCGTCTTAAATGAGAAAAAAAATACAAGTACAAAGATATCACACATTTAATTATAACAAGAAATATTTCAACTGGGCTGCGATATTTCAACAACACTTCATAACTAAAGAAATAGATAATTTTTGCAATTTCAATGAAGTCAGTAAAACTAGAGAGTATTTTCACCAGTGGGTTTCTCTCTCTTACTAGTAACAACATGTAGATAGAAGTAATTTCTTCTCACAATGGCAAAAATACTATGTATGTGTTTGGGTCGCATTAGGAATTATAAGTCTTCAGTATCAGCCAACTAGAAGCTGAACAAACGACCTTACTGCACTCTACAATCCAAGATCACCAAACAATTCACCTCAAATAAACTATATAGACACTGACAATGACTTACAGTTAAAAATAGAAAGCAGTTTCCTTTTACCTGGAAATTCCTGTCCATGGGTTCTATCACTAAGTATGTGTTAATTTTCTGTTCCTTAATATACGCATTTCTTTCATCCCCTTGCCCCGACTCCACCTCGTAGTCGTCATTAAGGTACAGCAGTGTCACTTCCGTCACATGCACACGTCTGATGAAAAAATGATATCAACCAAGTTACATTACTGCACTTTATGTGATTTCTCACGTAGTATATATGTAAAGCTGGGTGATTTTAAAAATATCCAAGGATTTCCTCAATAGCTTTAAATCTTAGGAATAGCTTTATAAAAATTTGGACTAGGGTATGGACTTCAGTTCATAAATTGTTTTCACAGCATATAATAAATAGCAGAAATGAAGAATACAAAGTGTATATTTGAATACCCTCAAATAAAATGGATTCATCCCAGAAAAGCCCCCTCCCCTCATCAGCACTCCTTCCAACCCTGAATAAGAGTTAGCTTCCATTACAAGTTTTTCCAATCCTAGTTCTCAACCAAACTCACATACACATAGAATTAATTCATTCTTTAAACATTTCCATTGAAATGCAAAGTATTATGAGGGAGAAAATATCTTAAAAGTGACAAAATCATTTAGAATATTATAGCAGTATAAAAATCATATTTGTTATAGCCCACTGGTTCATACATCCAACCAGTCTATTTTTTATTAATTTCTTTGTTACCAAAGGAATGCCAATAAAAAAATTCAAACAAAGCTGAAATTAAAAACAAAACACAAATGTCCCTTGGCCCAGTATTATTTGAGAGCCACATAGGTTTATGTATCTCCACACTGACTGTAGTCATTGTATACAGACCCATACAATCATCAATCTGATGCTCCACAAATGACACCCCTATTGTGTGGAGGATTTCCAAACTCCATCAAGTTAACGAGAAATCTCAGATTACATTACGACCAACCAGATGAAAAAGGTTAAAAAGTCAATACAATGATGTAAAAGACTCGGGTCTAATGCTGGATTATGCTAAATATAACATCAATCCCTTATGCAAAGGAAGCTTCATCAGCTTGCCAGGAAAAATGATTTGATGAAGTCAGATGAATTATAAGCAAAGCACTGACATGTTCCATAAATATGATACTGAAACATTCCAAACTGATCTTTTTCTGAGGAGTTCTGATTCAATTCCCATGAAGCTAAGTGTAGATTACAATATTATTGCTATTTATTTTGTTTGAAAAAGTCTAATCTGGATCAAAACTGGTTCTACGTTCTACACTGTTTTAATAAGGACCTTTTTACGGTTTGCGATATACTGTATTGTGCTGTTTTGAGAGACTGACAACATAATAGTTTTTTT
>NW_019775496.1:222941-247314 GCF_001039355.2 Lingula anatina
CTAGTAACAACATGTAGATAGAAGTAATTTCTTCTCACAATGGCAAAAATACTATGTATGTGTTTGGGTCGCATTAGGAATTATAAGTCTTCAGTATCAGCCAACTAGAAGCTGAACAAACGACCTTACTGCACTCTACAATCCAAGATCACCAAACAATTCACCTCAAATAAACTATATAGACACTGACAATGACTTACAGTTAAAAATAGAAAGCAGTTTCCTTTTACCTGGAAATTCCTGTCCATGGGTTCTATCACTAAGTATGTGTTAATTTTCTGTTCCTTAATATACGCATTTCTTTCATCCCCTTGCCCCGACTCCACCTCGTAGTCGTCATTAAGGTACAGCAGTGTCACTTCCGTCACATGCACACGTCTGATGAAAAAATGATATCAACCAAGTTACATTACTGCACTTTATGTGATTTCTCACGTAGTATATATGTAAAGCTGGGTGATTTTAAAAATATCCAAGGATTTCCTCAATAGCTTTAAATCTTAGGAATAGCTTTATAAAAATTTGGACTAGGGTATGGACTTCAGTTCATAAATTGTTTTCACAGCATATAATAAATAGCAGAAATGAAGAATACAAAGTGTATATTTGAATACCCTCAAATAAAATGGATTCATCCCAGAAAAGCCCCCTCCCCTCATCAGCACTCCTTCCAACCCTGAATAAGAGTTAGCTTCCATTACAAGTTTTTCCAATCCTAGTTCTCAACCAAACTCACATACACATAGAATTAATTCATTCTTTAAACATTTCCATTGAAATGCAAAGTATTATGAGGGAGAAAATATCTTAAAAGTGACAAAATCATTTAGAATATTATAGCAGTATAAAAATCATATTTGTTATAGCCCACTGGTTCATACATCCAACCAGTCTATTTTTTATTAATTTCTTTGTTACCAAAGGAATGCCAATAAAAAAATTCAAACAAAGCTGAAATTAAAAACAAAACACAAATGTCCCTTGGCCCAGTATTATTTGAGAGCCACATAGGTTTATGTATCTCCACACTGACTGTAGTCATTGTATACAGACCCATACAATCATCAATCTGATGCTCCACAAATGACACCCCTATTGTGTGGAGGATTTCCAAACTCCATCAAGTTAACGAGAAATCTCAGATTACATTACGACCAACCAGATGAAAAAGGTTAAAAAGTCAATACAATGATGTAAAAGACTCGGGTCTAATGCTGGATTATGCTAAATATAACATCAATCCCTTATGCAAAGGAAGCTTCATCAGCTTGCCAGGAAAAATGATTTGATGAAGTCAGATGAATTATAAGCAAAGCACTGACATGTTCCATAAATATGATACTGAAACATTCCAAACTGATCTTTTTCTGAGGAGTTCTGATTCAATTCCCATGAAGCTAAGTGTAGATTACAATATTATTGCTATTTATTTTGTTTGAAAAAGTCTAATCTGGATCAAAACTGGTTCTACGTTCTACACTGTTTTAATAAGGACCTTTTTACGGTTTGCGATATACTGTATTGTGCTGTTTTGAGAGACTGACAACATAATAGTTTTTTTTTATACAAAAGACAGTTATCTAAATGCCCCCCCCCCCCCCCTTGGATTTACATCCAAGCCATTTTTGGAAAATCCCATGCTTAACACTTCCTGTGAATTAATAATTATTTTTCATGAAGATTTTTTGGCAACTCAATTAAGATAATTCATAATGCTCTTTATAAAACTTTATAAAGCCATTTTCAGGACTGTTTATGAACAACATTGTAATTTCAGAGAGATCAACTGTTTTATTTACTTATCAAAATTTTATTGGTACTTACCCAGGGATTCCCCCACTCTCCATTGCATTGGCCAATGTTACGTCATTAGACCAGACGTCATACTGCCATTTCTTCAATCCCAGAACCCCACAGTGGACGCGTCCAGTGTGGATTCCGACCCTCATGTTCAGCCGTTCCACACCAGTCATCTCTCGCACCAATCTGGGAAAATATGGTGATGAATGATAGCATGGCATCATGATAAACAGATGTTATCCAGCCATTCAAATGATAGCATCTTAGAAATATGGATATAAAAAAACTGATAAATGAGGCATTTGTTTAATGTTCCCTTTGAGTATCTTTCTTTGCAGTTAATTTCTTTAAAATTGCTCATGCTTATCTAATTTAGTTACATTTATCTCTAAATTAATTTTTTTACTTTCCATTTTATGTCATCTTTCAATTACAAAAAGACAATTATTTGTTTCTACATGTAAATGTCTTATGACAGACAAATGTCTTTTTTACTGACTTTCTAAGGTGACTGCACATATCCATGCATATATGTGCAAGCATGCATGCACAGTACATTTAAAATATCACTCAAAACGCTGAAAAAATAAACTAAATTTTCTTTTTTTGATCCATTTTTTATACCTAATAGCATCGATCATGTCCAGTCCCATCTCCACACAACACTGAGCGTGGTCGGGGCGGGACTCAGGCAGTCCGCTGACACAGTAATAACAGTCACCGAGAATCTTAATGCGGAGGCAGTGGTTTTCTTGGGCCAGGCGATCAAACCGCGCAAATAGTTCGTTGAGAAGCTCTACCAACTCCTGAGGCGTGCACTTGCCCGAGAGCTCCGTAAAACCGCAGATGTCCGCAAAGAGAATGCTGAAAAATAAGAAGGTATTATAATACATGTATATAACAATCAATTTACATATTGTGAACATCTATTCGAGATAGTACAAATCCGATTTTAGATATTACATATATCATATAAACATAATTTTGACTGACAATGTCTGGAACTATATAATTACTGTGCAAAGAAATAGATTACATATACTAAAAAAAGAATTTATCCAGCACAGCCGACAGAAAAGTACAGGCTTTTAGTTCCCCGCAAATGCACTCATCATTAATAATAACCCTGGGCAGAAATCACATGGATTAGGTTTTTATTAATTAGACAAACAATGACTCTGAGCAGTCTGAAACCACAAACATGATGACTAATATTTATTCCTATGCCTGAAGGTGGCATCAGTACAAACCAGTTCTGAACCAATGGGTCATCACTTGCTGTTGACCACGCAGACCCTTGATCATACTGCTTTGATGGATTTTTTTCTTTTTCCTATGCTTTTTTTTTCTTTTTTTGAGCGTGTGGGAGGGGGGGGCGGGTGAATATTATAACCACTCACAAAATGTTCGGAAGAATAGAAGAAAAACAAAGACAGTTGAGACACAGTTAGGCAGGAATGCCATGGCTATGACCCAACTGTTGTTGATGATAACGATGATGACGAATGTTGGTGGCAAGAGCGGGAGTCACCCTGAGTTGCTCAAGCAGGAACACTTTAATGACGAAGCGCAAAACTGATGAAATATCAGGGGAGGATCCATGCAGAGCTATTTTCTGACAGTCTTCTAAATTATCTTTGTTGATCCATCCTGTATTTTTGACCGTCTTCTGAGAGAAAAAATAAGATACCCGTCAATGTAAACTTGAAACTCTGACCATCTTCCAGAAGACGGCCTCAATCCGCCCCTGAATATCTTAAAATACAATGGGTACACCTGGTGAGGAAAATGCTAGCTCTGCCCGATCATCTCACAGGGGTCTTTTCTTCAGTTTTGTAACAGAGCAGGCTAAAGACACCCCAGCTGTGATCTGAGGAAGTCACTTTTAGTAAAATTTAATTTTTTATTTTCAGCAGAAGAGGGGAGAAATATTTAAAATGACATTGTATATTTAAAACTGGACGAAAGCCAGAAGCTAAGGTCAAATACAGCTAATATAATATGCATGCAACAAAACTACTTTGTTAATGAGCAGCATCTCAAATTCGGATAATCAAGAATGTCAATACCATACCTTCCAGTCTGAAATACTGCAGCTAGTCATAGGCCCCATTCAGAACAGGGGACTAACTAGTCTGAGGGTCAAATATGGCTGACCCACTTGAATACTTCCCCATAGGATATTTATTCAGAGTCTATAAGCGGATTAGATGGCTAGCTTTGTTGTGGGTCGCCATATTTGACCCTCAGACTAGTTAGTCCCCTATTCTGAATGGGGTCTTATTGAACACTAGCCATTAGACTACATGTTTAAATGCACTGGTACTGAACAATGTTAATGATTTATCATAAGCTGATCTAATTATCGGTTCTCAGTCCTGCTCGGGTAATTAATCTGCGAAAAAGAGACCCGTGGGCATCTTAGTGAATACATATGCTCAATCATATTACTGAGGAAAATAAATGTATTGAATTCTGTTCAAATGAAAACATTACATTAGTCTGATAAGGTCCTCCTTTTTTTAAGTACAAATTTCTCTACCTGTTGTTGCGATCTTGATGCAGCAGCCTGGTATTTTTAACAAAAAATAGATAACTTTCATAAAAAGAAAAAAAAACAGATGAACACATGGATGCCACGAGCATATAGTTATTTATGACTGTATTGAGACTTAGCTTAGAGGCCTTGGGGACATCTTCAACTTTGCACTCATACTGATTCAATTACTTTGCTACAGCAACATGACTTGATCTGGGGGTGAAAGAATTGCAGTTACCGTTACCATAGTGACTGAAACTTTTTATATGGGAAAATGTGAATTTTACAAAAATGTATTTTTAAATCGTAAATTCTTAAAAACTAGAACAATCCTATCGAGTTACACCAAAAAAAACTGAAAAGTTCCGAGAACCCTCAAAGTTCTTTTCTATATAGTAAAAGCAGCACAAATGCTTTATAGATATATATATATAACATTTTTACGATTGCAAAATTATGTATCTGGAAGATTGATATTTTCTTTTTTTGATAATTTTTGCCCATTGAAAAGACTGAGTCATTACTACACCTGCAGTCGTGTTTCCATCCTATCTCACTCCAACCCATATAATTATAAGCCGTTAGCCAAATAACAAGAAAATCACAAAAGGCAGCAAATCCAATGACAGTGAATATCTTCAACATCACGTACACACCAATGAAGTAAACTGTACCATAAAGCTTCAAAGTTCATGCCTTGGCATATTTCAATTTCTCGTAAATTCTATTCTAAAATGATCTCGTATGATTTCTGTCATGTCCCCATAACCAGCTGAAGACAAACAAGTATATATCAATACTAAAATACACTTATATAATATCTGCACTCAAATATCTTTCGTACAGATTATATTATATAACAAGATTGAGAGAAATCACCTGTATTCACAACAAACTGCCTCAAATCTCAAAGAGGGAGATGCGTGTTCAACTTGACTAGCTAGTATTAGATTTTTTTAAAGTTACGTTGTGTGAAATACTACTAAAATAAAAGGACTGACATACACAGTATTATATCTTTATGTTATTGAGAACATCATAAATTTATACAAATTAATCCATCTTGCTCTCCAGACTACCATCACATAGGCTTATTAGGTGAGACAATGGTTGTTTGACTTGGATTCATGCAGTGAATTCAAGGATGGCCTGATGACCTGATAGCCTGAGATGATCGAGTCAGCTGAAGTTGGGTGGGTTAATCTCAACTGGAAACAGGTATAAAGGTGTCTTCACATCAGATAGGCAAAAGCTATACTTAACTTTACTCTTTGTATCACAGGTAGGCCAGGAAACATGGTTAGCCAATGTTTAATCTGGTTGTCAGGTGAAATTTATAAATAATTAAATCTGTTAAGTGAGTCAACTTCTTAAATTGTCCTGCTTTTCTGCTTTTTTTTTTTTTTTTGCTAAGTTAAACTTAATGCTAAGCCTGCTTAGCCTTGAAAGCTGACTACATACAGATTACCAGGAGATATTGACCTGTAGTTCATGAAGGATTGGTCTGCAATAATTGCAACTCCATGGTGTGTGTGCATATGTATGGGTGCGTGCACGTGTGTAAACGGCTTACTAAACTATAGCCAGTGAGAGTGTAAACCCCTGTCAAGAGCCAGGTCACAGTTTGAGTGAAATAAGATGAACAACCTTTTTGATTCTATGTGAAACACAACTCTATTTTAATTCTCAGCAGTCTGCACTGAGGTTGATAGTCGGCTTACTGTAATTACTCAGATTTAAACAATATGAATTCATCATGTTATAAGGAAATTCTTATATCATCAGTGTTAATTTAAATGTATGTTGATTCAAGGGTTTTGAAGTAAATTGTGAGAGAGCATATTTTGTGTGTCTCCAAAATGATAAATCTTGAAAAAATAAAGAAAAAAAATGAGACGTACTTGTTAAAATTTCGAGCAATTTCTGCAAGTTGTTTTGTGACTGGGCAGATCCAAGGTCTTATACAAAATGATGTGGGATGTTCCAATAAAGACATTACCTAACATTCTCATGGCGCTGTATGTAGATTTTATGGAACATCGTATCCTTCACCTGACCAGCAATGTCCGACTTCATCTCCATGGCAACATGGCGTGGAAGCACTGACAACAGTAACCTTTCCTGAAAATAAAAAAGTGATACTGCATGATGAACCAAGTCACACAATGTTTATTATATAATATATATATAATAATAATTTTAAAGACAAAAGAATTAAAATACCTTATTGTCTTGCTTTTCTTCGTCAGTATAATGTACTATGTCGTTACCTTTCAGAATTCACCTTTGTAGTACAAACTATGCAAGGCAATAGCAGATCATGTGCCAGAATAAAAGAAAAATATTCTGAGGATTCAAGAGAATGTTTTTGCCCAACAATAAAAATACACATCTAAAAGATTTTCTATTTTATTAATGTGCATAGCGGACTTCTGGATGTAACCTGCCAGCACAAGCATGCAAGGGTCAGGAGTTCTTTTGTTGACCTTTTTGGCTTAATTAGCTAGGAAAATTGCCAAGGGCTTTGTGCCAGGACACAGATTCTGAAGTGAAACTACGGGCAAGTTGATTCTGAAGTGAAACTACGGGCAAGTTGATATTGACAGAGAGAAAGAGAGAGAGAGACAGTGAATAATAATTATAATAATAATAATAATAACCTTCATAAGATCGCAACCTATGGGATTATAGTTGTACAATAAAAGAAATTTTACAATGGAGGTCTGGTGATATTTGGCCAAGATACAGAGATTCTCAAACCAAGGATGTATATTGACTTATACGTCCTTGCTCAAACACACCCAGCTCTGGAATGAATCCACAGTTACGCCAACCACAGATGAATTGAAATTTAACAATTTATACCTCTCTGTTCCCGAATTAAGGACAGCACTGATATATGTGGTGGAGTCATGTCATAATGCAGGTGGCGTGATACAAAATTTTGCAGTGGTGAGTGCCACATCATCTCGTGAATTAAACCAGGATGTAAGAACTTATTCACGATATCACGGTACATGTAACAAGATAGCTAGCTTGCTGAATATCATTCAGTGACTCACTCTTTATGTAAGCATTTCTGAAAAAAGTGTGAATCAAACACAACAACCTGTTCTCTTCTTTCTCTTTAACATGTTATCTTTCACAATTGTTTCAACAAAATGCTAGTGAAAGATTTTTTAAGAGACAACTTCAGTGTTACATATGCTCGTGTGATACCAACTGTAATGCTATCTTTCTGTAGTAAAAAAAAAAATCATGAATAATCATGGTATACCTTATTTCAACTAATGCTGATCATTAATTCCTGATATATAAGTATATCCTATCACGTGGTTCAATGAACTTGTCTGCAGGTTTTTTTCTCATTGCTCAGGCTATATATGGATTGACGCTTTTGTTTCATTTTAAATTTAATAATTTAATTCTAAATGACTGGTCAATTAGACTTCCGTATCTTCTTGTGCATTTTAGAAGGAACTATGACCCCATTCCCATGCATAGACACTATCGGTGTACTCAGATTAAGCTGATTGCACTCAGCAAGATCGAGTCCCACAAACTTGGACCGATCTATATAAACCGATGGTGTCTATGGGAATGGGGCCTTAGACAGTATCCAGTGCCTTTATTTAAGAGTTTTTTTATAGGTTTTTAGGTCCTAATTGGAGAAGATATTGAGTAGCTTTGCTAAATATATGTAGACATAGGAATTATGACTTTGGTAAATTTTCAAAAGCAAAGTAATAGTCTGGCCATCATGTACAGTAAGAGAGTCGCGTAAGTGGAGCCATCATGCTTGACACGTATACGGGTAAATAATTTCTTAAACAAAACAGCAGGAAGTCACTTGTGGAGAACCTGTAAAAGTCAGTAAAACCCCCTGAAATGCAATTTCACATTAGGAACCTCTCAATGAATGTACATTTTCTTAGTTACTGTAGCGCCAAGAGCGTGTCGCTCAATGTGAATGGGACCCTCTAGTCATTCTGTAATCTGTCATTTTGTCTACTGCTCATTTGACGACTCCAAAACAAAGCCCAAGGTAATTAAGGGCAATCAAGAATCCATTTTTCTTCGCCAGAACCAAAATTGTTAAGCACTGTGAGATCTTCCTTGAAATTTGAGATAATTGCTACAATGCATTATTTATTGAATTAATTCCACTGTGTGAACTCATCAGATATTGTTGCAGAAAGGGAAAACAGTGTATCAAATGCAACAAGGAATTGAAGTGAATAATTGCGATGGTACTCTTCTGATTAAATGATAAAGTGACTGAGATATATCTTAATTACAGCACTGGAAGATAAAGTGAGTCTATCTGTGAAATATTTCTTCTGAACTGGGCTATTTCTCAGAATCTCTTTTGCTAAAATAATGAGTTATAGGAAGACATCTTCCAGAGGTGATATCAACCAATGATTATATACCCAAATAAGGGGCTTCTCAGTTTATAATCTATAAACTTGAAACAACGGAAAGTCAAAATTGACAATTGCGGCCTCAATCAGAAGACATGACAAACAGTGCATTAAAATCGTTTTCCATTCTGGCTGGATTCCAAAGTAGAAATATATATAGTACAAGCCAAAGTGAATAATTGATACTAATCATTACCATTATTTGTATCAAATCTTTTGCCAGACAATGTCTCAGCTTGAGAACAATACTGGCAACTGTTGTTTATAATATAATATTGATAGACACATTTTCTCGTTTATGGCCAACAATGCCTACAGAAGCTAAAAATACACCTGTGATGGCCGATAATGTAGTAACAGTTCCACTCGATCTATGTTCTCAATTACCAGTAATACTTCATGCACCAAATGCGGGTAACTTAATGATATGTTTGCCTATAATGATAGCATTGCATGAAGACAAAATTTCATGTGGATGACACATTCAATAAGGATAGCACAAACACAAAGGTACCGCAGTCCTAGGGCCATAATATTTAACTTGATGGCTTCAGTTGAAGGCACTTTTTAAAATTTCCCACCTTTAATAATTATGTAGAGGATGTATTACGGACATCTCGCTGTGTACAGATTTCTCTTTCAGAACTTATCATGGAGCAGTTGGGCCCCTGGGCCCATGGTATGTCGGTACGCATTTCACAATCTGTTACGTTCCGCTCTTTTACTCCTTTTCATAAAATTGTTAGGGTGACTCCCGTTAACGCCCAACATAAATACATAATTATTAAACATAGCAAATAATTTTACTTTTCAAATATATTGAATTTATAAATTGGTCTTAGCAAAGACTACGTTCCCATGACCTTACTGTATTAGCAGGATCTTTCTCAGCAGCGATTCTCGCTAAGGTGCAGACAATGTAAGCAGCTTAATTGTCTGGCAGCCCCCCCCCCCCTCAAAAAAGCAACATGAACAACATTGTGGACCACAAAATTTTCCCCGGCTTTATCCAAGTACTTTATGTTAAGAGGGGGCATGGCAGACATTTAAGCGCTTAAATTGAATGGAATTTAGGGAGACTATCTGAGGAGTTACAACAATCCAGCCAGTACATTAGGGTTTGGGAATGGTCCCAAAGACCACAGTGACAATGAATTTAACATGGCAAAGCCGTGTTTTGACTTAAAGGCTGCCTGCCTCATTTTGCTTTAATTGTTCTACCATTTGATCTTTAAAAACTAAGCCCATGCAGCATTAAGCTACTGTGATTATACAAATAATTTTTACTCATGGTCACAATAACTTGACCACCCTTAATAATCTCTTGTATAACACTTTTAGACCAACGACTGGTTTAACTTGGATTTTGAAAACTACATGAAACAGATCCCTGGCAAACACTTTAATTATGGCCCCATTCAGAATAGGGGACTAACTATTCCATGGGTCAAATATGGGCAGCCCACTAGAAAGCTTCATTGTCTATTAGCGAATTCTAAATGGGGCCTATGGCTTCATAAATCATCTGTAATAACATGTCTGAGACCACAAATCTTCAACCCCTATACAACTGCATGTACATAGGTAAATCCTGAGATTAATTTTACTGATGTAATCTTACCACAAACTAAAAATTTCATGTTTATAATACTGAATCAGTAACCACGCACCAATGAATTACACATCATGCAGATTTCATCCCGGTTGCACTCAATGCCTTCTTTGATACACTCCACCTGGTTCAAACAGCACTCGAATTAATATAATAGAGCTCATTCCCAATAAAATAATCATTCTATAGAGATCGACCCGACTCTGTGGGGACCCTTGCTGAATGCAAACAGATAAACAAACGTCAGGGGCGGATTTAGGCCGTCTTCTGGGTCTTCCGGAAGACGGTCAGTTTTTCAAGTTTATACTGATGGGTATCTAATTTTGTCTGCCAGAAGATGGTCAAAAATGAAGGATGAATCAACAAAGATAACTTGGAAGACTGTCAGAAAATATCTTTGGGTCCGCCCCTGAATGTGCCTCTTGGCATTGAGTAAATAACTGAAAAGCTGGTGACTTTGGCATTGAAATCAAGAGGTGTGTTATTCTTTCATTTTGATTGCATTCAATATCAATATCCGACCACACTTCAAAAGAGATGCCGCCGATTCCCGATGGTTTCTCCACCTCCACACGCACCATTACTGTGAGGGCCTAGCAATTAAACCTCAGAACCAAGATTTAATCCATTTAATGGCGTATGTGGAGTCGGGGAAACCATCGGGAATCAGCAGCATCTCTTTAGAAGTTTGGTCGGTCATATTTAGTCAGCAGATCAGTTAGTACTTGGATCATTAAGTCTGAATGGGGCCTTTAACTTTGATATTCAGGTTAAAAAAGAACTTTGTACATGCATGCAACCTTCTCTCTATATATAAGCACAATCTTAGATCCATTATCATAATGGTAAAATTTCATGGAAAAATGATATTCAAGACAGGCCCGTAGCCAGGGGGGTTCGGGGGGTTTGAAAGAACCGCCCCTTTTGGTGGGAAAAGGTTCAGTCTGGGTAAAATTTGATGTACCTTGTAGGTTCATGAAGTTTTTATGGAAAAAGGTCCACTATTTCAGAAAAAGAACCCCCCTTATGAAATTGCTGGCTACGGGCCTGCAAGAGCTGGATGAAATCCATCTGCTAGTCTGAGTAAATGTGCAAGAGTTCAGCTAGTTATAACAAGAAATTTTCTAGTCCATTAACAATAATTAAAGAGCTATCAAGATATGGATATATCAATGTGTTATTTTCAAGTGGCATTTCCTAAGAAAAATGGTAATATTACTTCATGCATACTAAAAGATCTGAAAAATGGCTGGCAAGCAAGGACTATTCATATAAGTATTGATTGTGACTAAATCCCTTTTTAACCCAGACTTAATTGAACAAATTTACAGTGGCCGAAAGTTAATCTCTTTACTTATTAACTATTGTAACAGTAAGCTACATCTAAAGCACAAAAAGGTTCATTCCACATCAAGTCACCTTTCAGGATATTTATTATCAAACTGAACACATGATTTGGAGTAGATTGAATAAATCTGGTTTTTAAACCCCATATTCTGCAGTGCTGTCATTTAACTTGGATCTGGCTGCTATTCAATCAAAACTGATTTGTTGAAAAAAATGCATGCAGGTTCATTTAGATGAAATGAGAGAAGAGCAATTAAAGCAATGAGTAAGTCCAATAAATTACAGCATATGGATTCAATGGTCAGTTTTCTCATTGTGAAAGCTTACAAGTTTCCAAAGGGTTCAGTATTCTCTTTCAAATGGCAAGTGTAGAAAATAAATATAAACTGCACTTAATTCATCAGTGCAAAACAATTTGTCCCCTTTTTTTGTGGCTTCAAAAAATGAAAATTCTGGCAATAACGTGGAAAATGCATTTCTCAGTTTTCTAATCTACATGTATGCAGATCCCAGGCACTCAAAAAAATGTCATTTCCAGAAGCTAAAAGTTATGATTCTTAGTGGGTGAACTCTAAAACTCAAAGGCTTAGGAATTGGCTGCAACCTGAATAAAAATATTTATCCGTTTGCCAAAATATCTATTTCCAAACACTGTAAAATGTTGAAAATAACAATGTTGCCATTGCCTTAACACGTCTGTTTTTTTTTATCTGAGCTTTTGATCATGATCTGCCGTAAATCTTTTGGCTGCCAAAGGGCCTAACAAAACCATTGAACAAGTCTCGGAATTCTATGATTCTGTGGAAGCTAAGAAGTTGATATCAAATATAAATTAAGAAAACTTAACAAAAGGCTGAGGACATAGGCATAATAATCAGAACTGAATTGAAGCACTGCATTAATTGGAGTAAACCTTTCCAGATAAAGAAATAAGAATTAAATAGATTCGTTAAAAAAAAATATATATATAGTGAAACACCTGCAAGGGTTATGAAGTGGTAATGTTGCATGTCATTGACTTAAGCACCGACAAGAGACACTCATACAGACAGTAAAAAAGGGAAAAAAACTGAATTCTCTGCAAATTATCTTGTACAAATTAATGGCCATGTATCAATCTTCTTCTCAGGTTATCTTGCATATGCTTGAATAACTTCCCAATGGCTTAATTCAAGATAAAAAAACTGAATAATAGCTATCAAATTTGCAATTCAACTGATGCAAGTAATGCTCTCTATCATCTAGGCCCATGTAAACCTTAATTCTCTCTCTCTCTCTCTCTCTCTCTCTCTCTCTCAGTGCATGTTTGTATGTTTTACTATATGTATGGGAATTTCATATGCATATGTTTCTTTTCTATCTGCCTATGCATGCATGTGCTAACATATGTGCTCATAAGTAACAAAATCTTAGGGACCATTCAGAATGAGAAGAGTCGAGTGCTAGCTGGTCCATGGCCTAAATATGGCGAACCTACATAAAATGAAGACCACTTAATCCTGTAATGGTCTCTCTGCCTCTCACACGCCTACCCACGCGTCGTCCCTCAACCTGTCGAATTGAGCCAAGATTTAATTACTGTGCCCCTGTAGGGACGATGCAGGCTGTGGACCAGCTAGCACTCAGCTCCTCTCAGTCTGAATGGCCCCTTATACAGAAAAAAGAGCCTTCGGATCATTTACTTAATTTAACTAAAGTTATCAATTTTCCAGTGAACCACATTCATTCATGCATAAAAGATTCTTTGTGAATTAAGTGGATTATGCCTTTTGTAACATGACTACAATACATCAGAATTTTATTCATTTTGTTTCAAGTTACTGGATTTTGTGATGTGACTTTCCTTCATGGTGACTGTGTGAAACATTCATTTATTTCTTTTTTGTTAATCTGTTTTGGGAACAGGTCATTTTGTCCATACATTATTTCATCTTTATTTGTGAAGTGTGAAAATAAATTTCTCTCTGATAAATAAGTTAAACAAAATTTACTTAATTGTCTTTCTATCTAGCTCATTTCCATTTCTTTTAGAACTCCAGTTTCTCTTTTTCAAATGAGCGACTTTATCTTCCAATTTTATCCCTTCTGTTTATGTACATTTCATGATAGTCAAAGAAATGTACCAGCATGTGCAGTCCTACTGTACATATATATATATATATATATATATATATATATATATATCAGAACTCGATTACGGGGATTCTCTAACAGGGAGCCAGTGCATCTGCTTTAAAACAAGTGTATTATGAGTTTCCTTGGGTGTGCGGGTGAAAAGATCAGGGGCCGATCCAAAGCTATTTTCTGACAGTCTTCCAAATCATCTTTGTTGATCCATGCTCCACTTTTTTATCATCTTCCATCAGAGAAAATTAAATACCGTCAGTGTAAACTTGAAAATCTGACCATCTTCCGGAAGACTCAGAAGATGGCCTAAATCCACCCCTGAAGATGCACTAAAATTCCCATTATTGGTTTTCCTTTTTTTTTTTTACAGGAAATTGACCCAATATCTTTCCCAGAATAGAACTTTTTTCACCAAACAGGTACAGTAGAAGCTCAACAAATGAAGAAAAGTCACCTTTGCAGAAAACAAAGATTCTTTTTCTTAGAACCCATTAATCCCTAGGCAAGAATTTCCCAGAACGCGTGTGGCAAAGAAGGGGTCATTAATCTCAATATACACCACTTCAAAAAGGTAACATTTTTTTTTCATTAATACATTCAAATCAAGTAAGACATTTCAATTAATATACTGAAAAATTTCATCTTTTTATCTGTTATTGTTCACGTGAGGCCAGAATGTAATATCATGGTTCTGTGACTCTTTCAGCTATCCCTGGTTCACCTCAAGCAAAACAAAATTGATACATGTGCTGCAAAATGTCAATAAAAAAACTATTTCTCGTGTCATTACCTGCTGTTGGTTTTCCCGTTGTGTCTTCAAACGTGCCTCGATACATCGTCTAGTCTCTAAGAATGCTTGGCGCTGAGCGGCCTCCGTGGGGTAGTGAGTGAAGACCCCGGCAATATTCACACAGATGTACAGGAATACATTGGCAACTACCTAAAATTGTCAAAATGAAAGATGCAATTAAATTTAATCATGAGAGAATTTTCCAACAGCACAGTTAAAACAAAAGCTACAAAAGAGCCCTACGTCAAATTGTACTGAGGAAATTCAATCAACTGCAAATGTGCATGCCACTGTAATGTATATAATATTAATAATAATTAAACCAAGCACAAAATGCACATTTACAAACTTAACTATTATATAAGTTTATTTATACAGCTAAACTCCAAGTCTAACAAGGTTTCCAATTCCCATAGACACCATCAGTCTACGTAGATTGATCCAACTCTGTGGGTGGTCTCACTGAGTGCAATCAGCTTAAATGAATGAAAGGCCTCTACTTGGCATTGAGTGACATGTAGAATACAGAAATGCTGGTGATGATACCCAGACATTGGAAAAAAAGAGAATGTCCATTTTATTCAGTTAAGCTGACTGCACTTAACAAGATTCCCGGCCCACAGAGTTGGATCAATCTGATGGTGTCTGTGGGAGAGGGAACTAAAGCTTGTCTTTTTTTCTCGTACTTTATCTTGATCTTAATATCAGTAGAAACTTAATTAAAATTAAAAACAGAGTCAGACTTCAGCTTGGGGAGTGAAGCTAAAAATATAGCACTGTAACAGCTCTAGGATCCTATAGCAGCCAGAGAAATAAAGAAGCTGCCTAAGGTGTTGCTTAATTTGGATCTGAAACACTAATCAGACAAATCCTTAACATTCAAAATTATACCTGACTTTATTTTATATCAAAGTGAAAGTAATTCTGAAATTAATTCATTACAACTGAAACACGCAATATCCACTTGTGTTACTTCCTCTGCATGTTTCTTAGCTCCATCTGAATTGGGTTTTAGAAACCAGTTTGAAATGACAATTTTATTTTACACATGTCACTAAATGGGTGTGTGAATAATGCTACAGCTAGCATGGTATGATTTAGCAGGAGAGCCAAAGTGTTTGTAAGTACAAAAATAATAGAAATTGAAGATTATAGGATAATTCTAATGAGACGGAAAGATAAAAAGCAACAAACTGTGAAAAAAAAAGAAAAGAATCAATACTATGATCTGCCAGTGCTTCAAATTAATCAGACAAATGCCATTACCAACACTGGCTAGTAATGTGAAATCAGATACTAGCTGTCAGGCAATACTGCAAATTGAAATCTCCCATAAATTAAGGATGCATTAAGAGGTGTTTTTATAGTGGCAAATCAAGCACAAAAGTACCACCTCGATCCACACTCGAAACAAGATTTATACCAATTCTGACACCCTCAATCCTTAGAAATGGGGAGAGTATCAAAAAGAGAGTTACACTATATGTACAATATACTGTATATAACTATTAACCTATTTATAACTTATATGTGTGTGTGTGTGTGTGCGTGTGCGAGTGACAGTGTCCATGATATTGGGTAACAACAATGGGACATGCCAACATGGCACGTACTGATCTTGTGAGCACGCTTTCCGTTAAGAATATGCAGCATAATTTTGCTTTATATTCATAAAGTTTGGAAATTGTAACATTAAAAATAAAACGATTATCAGGGAAGAGTACACTTAACTTCACAGAGTTGGGAAAACAAGCTACGATCCTGAATTGGCGGTTAAACAGTGCTGACATGAAGTCATTTTTCGTGAGTTACATGCCAAAAAGTGGGCACCAGATATAGCTAATGTAATTAGTCCCATTTAGTATTCATGTGCCCGGGTCATTACGTCATCAGTGGAAATCTCCAATGTTTACGGTAAGTCCCTGGGCTGAATCTGAATGGGGAAATGAAGAGACGGCAGGTACAAATCAAGATGGAATAAAACTCATATCTCGGATCCCCACCCCAAAGCCACCTTTATCATTTCAGATATGTTTTGCCTGCAGGACATCAAAAAACACTATTTTTCTTTTAGATCAATTAATGTGACTGTTATGATCTGCATAAAAAGTCGAATCAAAGATGACATTTCAAATTACAGATTGTAATTGGATATCGTTAATCTTGGATGTGGCCCAAGAAATGGGGTTGATTTTCTCTTCACCAGAACCCACAATTATATTTCTGACAGTGGGAATATGATCCATATCATAATTTCATTACAGAAACAAAATTCACAGCAATCAATGTAAATGAGCAGGGTGTCTGTCATCATTTATTTAACTCATTCTCAGGAACGATCTCTGATCTAGGCCATGCAGATCAATATCTGCAATTAAGAGATCAAATGGCAGCCTGGCTATGCCTTTTTTATGGGCAATGTAATTCACATGGATAATTAACTCTTGTTGCAGATCTGAACCTAGTTTTTGGTAAAAATTGAGAATTTTAAAGGCATTAATGGAGTTTCAGATCTAAAATTAGTTTTTGGATTAAAATTGGTAATTCCAAAGGCAAATATGGAGGTATGCAAAACACCCCAAACTCTATTACATGCATATTTTCGAAACAAAAATATCCTTTGCAAGGGAGATGATCAAAGGGGGGGGTGGGGTGGGGGGGGGGGTGGAAAAGAATTGACCCAGTCCTTTCTAGATACCTGGAACCCACCATTACTTAGTTTCACCTGGGAATAAATCCCAGGCAATGTGGAGAAAATGTCATGTCGACCATCAAATATTCCAGTCAAAAGCCGATGCCATTAATGCTAATTACTTGATGTAAGACAGCAGAAAGCAATTGTTCATCTTCACAATAGCAAACCAAGTATGGAATATGGAATTTGAAGCAGATTCAGCACTTTAAAGGTTACTAATGCGATTTATGTTAGACCTCACTTGAGCAAAACCAAATCCTGGAAGTTTAAATTTATCAACAACTTTACCTAAATCTTGCATTACTATACCCTACACAAAACTGCTGAGAAAATTACTAACAAAGATAACTGGGTCTTAAGATTAGAAATATGAATAGGGTTTTGGGTTTTGCATACCTTGTTGATGAAGTGTAGGAAATGTTTTGGAATTTCTGAGAAAATCACTTATTTTGCTTGGTCTATGAAGTTGAGTGTACGTGCCACTAAATAACCACATTTGGTTTGATAATACTAGAAGCCATATTTGCTTTGACAATGCCAAAATTGCTGTCATTTTCAAGCCATTTAACATTTGTACTAGGCAAAAATAGTGACCTTCAGACCATCATCTGAGCCACACACTTCCCTGATAAACAATTAAGACAAGCAAAAACGACTTTCTCACTTCCACTAATAATTAACGCCCATGCCGAAAGCTGGCACCTAAATAGCATCAATAATGCTAATAATAACTTGGAAGTTTTTTTCAATCATACACAACAGTAGACAAATGCCACCGAGGCCTAAAACACAGTAGATCATAAATCAACCTTCCAATTCTCGTTACAGAAATGTCATTTTTCTCTGCTCTCTAGGGCTTCTGGGTCAGCATGTCAGGACTAACTGAAAATATCAATTCTTTTTGTGACATTTCCCGAAACCAGTGGGAGGCATTTTGACTAGAACAACATAGTTTTCCCCTTGATAATATCTCCACAGCAAGATCAGAAACAATTTTTCAAATCAGTCTGAGAGAAAAAATAATCAATTTTCACACAAAAAGGTACTTGCAAAGATCGAGAGAAAGTTTATTAACAAAATATCTGATATTTCCTGGAATAAAGCTCTATTTCTTTGAACAACACTGTTTCTGCCAGCTAGATAGGTCTCTAAACCAAATGTTATCAGCAGTAATTATTATCACTCCATTTGGGGAATGATATTTTACAATTTAATCTTCACAGATAGAGAGAGAAATATTGTCATTTAGTCAATCATTTTCCCTGGCAATATCAATACTTAGACTCAGTCCAGATGGGAAGCATTTTGCAATCAGAAAAGGCATAATTTAGCTTGCTCAAGCATACAGTGTTAAGTGTACAGCATGTTTATTTACTTATTTATTATTATTATTATCTTTATTTATTTTTATTTATTTATTTTTTAATCTAAAACATTGATTCAAGTTCATGAAAAGATATCAGTAAGTTTGAAATACTCAGTAGATGAGATTCATATAAGTCGTCATTACATTGAGAGAGAGAGAGAGAGAGAGAGAGAGAGAGAAAGAGGGAGATCATACGAGAGAGAGAGAGAGAGATCAAATCTACTGTGAACCCCAGCCATAATTGCTCAGAAGAGACTGAAACTTAGCCCAAGACATTAAAACCACATCTATATTGCATGATGCTTAATGGGTATAAAAT
The DNA here is from genome assembly GCF_001039355.2 of Lingula anatina. The sequence goes on from NW_019775496.1 coordinate 241,961, forward strand.
GTGCTTAGAGCTCCTAAATGATCCTGTAATCTTATTTCCCCCAATAAATCCGATTTATTTAAAAAAAATAAGTTTTCATCATTTTACTAATTCATTCTAATTCAATTTAAATGATTTAATTGATGGCATTATCAATTTCACTTCCCTGAGTTCAAAATTCTAAAATGTCAGACAATAAATAAATGATGGCATCCCAATGCTTTTTGAACACATAATTGCAGCTGTCATGTAAGACTACGGGGCTTTCATGGACATGCATTCACTTTATTACACATAAATTCACACTCCGATAGACCATATATCTTTTTTTTTTTGGTGAAGCAAACTTTTAGAAAAAAAGGACAGGTCTCTCATCAACTTAATTTTTCAAACAATTTGTTTTGAGAGTACTTGGATATCTACCCTAGGTTCTAGATTACTGTATTGCCAGCTCAGTCTTGATTTCATATATAACCCATATCAGCAATACCGACTCACAGTAAAGCTTACACATGAAAAAGGTGTAGTGAGCAATTGCAAACTAACTTTAATGCCCTGACACTCAGGGTACTGTATATCCCTCTTTGTAGAAGTGTGCATGGGGCAAATTATTTTCTCTCAGCCAATAGTAAATTGATTCCAGATGGACTTTATGTCCACGTTGCCTCGCAATGAGGAAGAGCTTCTTCGATTCTTTGCATATTTCATGTGAGCTTTTATCTTAGGAGAAAAATTCAGCAAACATCCATATATTGCAGTAACATAAGGGAAATATCTCACACTTTACTAGCTAGTGCTCTCATGTTTATTAGACCTATAAAATATAAAATATACTCTTGTTGTATGGGAATGAGTGTGGTTTCTTTAATTATGGGTAAATATAGAGAAATGCACAACATACATAAGTCTGGGGTAGCGCTAACACTCGCCAATTTAGCCAAATGCTAAAACTGACTTAAATTGGCTAAAGAAAAGGGGCTTGATTTGACATGTTTTAGCCAAATTATAACCATTTTGATAACAAATTGACAAAAATATGGTGATTTGGCTAAGTGAAAAAAATTGCTAGCGCTACCCCAGTAAGTACTTGGGCTGGTATATATTATTATACACATATATTTTTTTATTTTTTGGTTTAGCCAAATGGATAAATTTTCTACTTCAAATCAACATTTTTAAATAATCCATATTTGCCTTTGACAAATAAACAATCCTGGCAATTAAATGACATCTAAGGATCTCACATAAATGAGCATAAAAAGAAATAATATCAAAATTAAACAAAAAAAAAACATCAAATCTTAATTCATCATAAAATACCTTCAGTCATCTGCGCTCTCATTTCTGTAATGCACACAATTAAGTAGCAAAGTCACAAAGTGCATCATGCACAGACATGGATGGATTTCAGATAATCAGACAAAAACGAATTGCAATTAATCTGAAGGTTGCATCTGAATATAATAATCGCATTTGTTCTTGTGCCTAGCAGGGAGCATGATCAGGGTCTCTGTATGACGTACATAGTAATATATCAGGCCTACTTCTGAAACATGGTGCACATTGCTGATGCCTAAAATGTTAAATTCATTCCGTAAGTTTGTGACAGCATTTCTTATGCAGATCTGAGAAATTAAAACAGTTTAAATACCTTAATTCATGCAGATAATTCAAAGTAAAATATCTCATCCTGAACGGCACTCATGCTGAATTGCATAATTTTCACAGTCTGGTGTGTGTGTGTGTGTGTGTGTGTGTGTGTATGTGTGTTTGGTAATATATTTATTCCAACAGGCTCATTGGAAAGTAATTACTCTACAAATTTAAATGTCATAAATCACCAAAATAAATTAATATGAAAGAACCTTTGAAGGCAGCATGATTTAACACCCAGGCTTTAATTTCCCACCCACAGTAATGCACAAAAGCTAGAATCTGTTTTTGAATTTCATTCAGCATGTGGGAAATTGAGCACTTTGAATAACTGCAAGCATTGCATAAAAATAATTTTGATGCTTTCTTCTCCTACATTCGTAATAAAAAAGGGAAAAAATGCACTGTTTTAATTTCCTTTAGATGAATCTAAGTTTTGCCTGGGTTTGAAGCAGCTTATGTATTGGTGCATGCAATTTTGCCTTTAATTTTATCAGATTCACTGCATATCATGCATCCAGCTCTATGAGTCCAGAAAGTCATCGATGGTCGGAAACAAATTAAAATGGCTGCCATCCCCCTTGTTGGGTGGGTCCTAATTATCAGTTCGTATACACAATTGCTGGGATATCAACCCGAGATCAAAATATAATAATTATACAATTAAACATCTGTGTCTGTACATATAATAAAAATAAGTTAACATTACAGCTAGACCTAATTTTAAACCACTTACATAATCTTGCACTGTACTTTCTTGTTTGTGCGTCACAAAAGCATTATCTCCAACTGAGATAAGAAACTTCAATTTCAGCAGTTATGGGAAGATGTTATTGGGGGGGGGGGGACGTGAATAAACCTGCATCTAAGATTCTTGTTATGTCTAACTTCAGCGGTAGCGGTTTCTGAAGAACATGATAATGAGAAGTTTAAGACAACCTAACTAGGTATCGAGAGAGTTAATTTACCCTAGCTGGTTTATCGAACGTATGTGAGCATGCAGTGCGTGATTGGTGTGTGAGTTTAAAAGGCAGTTCGTTCACTTCACAATGACCACGATTTCTGGCCATTTGATGTTGAGGCCTGCATTTAAAATCATGAATGAGCAAAGCTTAATAAAAAAATTATAACAACTTGGTGATCTACCGTATAAGCATTATGGGCTGTACGTTTCGCTGTTTGTATCAGAGTTTAGATTCATAAGGGTGCATTCCCAAGAAAACTACTCATCTACATAGATTGACCCAACTTAGCCGGGATTCACTCTAAATTCAATCAGATTACCTGAATAACGCACCTCCTTAAGCAGCTAGGGGAAAATTAACTTCTGTGTGCATTCGGATTCTAGAAGCTTTTTCGCTTTGTTTTGAGTGCAACCAAATGCACATGAAAGCTAATCCTATCCCTTATCTGCCAAAGGAGGAATGTTATTCAGTTAATTAACATTCAGTGAGAGGCATGCTGAGCTGGAACAATCAATGTAGAATGGCAGCTTCATTGGAAATGCATCCTACATGCAAATTTATCCTAAGTCTTCCATCACAAAAAAAAAAATTAATTAATTCAATAATATGTGCCAACTTAAGTTCTTTAATGTGTTTTTGAACAGCGCTTCATCTTCTTAAAATGATTATATACATGTAATTAATATTAATTCATAAGTTAGATCCATGATTGATGATGCTTAATGGTGGTTTTTATTGTTAATTAATGTTTCCTTTTCCAGAGCCAAATGTGTGCATCATTCTGCAATTTTTTAGCTTCCACTGTCAATAACAATTTTAATTGTTAATAATATATTTAAATATAATATAGTGCAGCTTTGAAATTTCAACATAAAAGGTCTTATTTGCATCTGTTTAAAACAAACCATTCAAGTTTTCATTGATAATTCATTTTCCTAAATATATCTAAAAGAATGAACAGTCATTTCTGATAACAAAACCAGATACCAAAATTATTCTCATCTTTTTTTATAACTGATATAAATTTTCATATCATCTATGAATACATTCACCTATCCATTTGTTTGTCTGTTTATTTGTTTTGTTATCCAAACAGAATTTTAAACTGTCAAATTTAACACAATGAAAATTAATACCAAATTAATAATAATAATTTCTTAAGCACAATCTTGCATGTTTTTACAGTTACAGGTTCTCCAACTACAAAAGCTATAAAAAATTGAAGACAACCATTTACATTCCAATAACACAGTTTCACTGAGATTATCACTAAAAAGTTAACTCCATTAAATTCAGATTTTCACAATTTCTGCCCCATGCAGTGCCTTCAGCCTCGATTAGCCCCCCCCCTCCCTCGTCTTCGGTCACATTCACAACCACTTGATCCCGGGACTAACAGATCTCTGGATCAAATACAGCCAACCCACTTGACACCTTGCCATATAATCCCCTAATAGACATTGAACATTTTCACTGCAGGGATTATACTGTAAGCTTTCAAGTGTGTCCCCCATATTTGATTCTTAGACCTCGTAGGTCAACTTTAGTTGTGAATGCGGCCATAGGTTAGCTCCGATGATATCCATTTAGACAAAACAGATTACGCCTATCTGTGCCACATTATCAACTCTGGTTAATAAACAGGATGGCTTGTGCATCAGTAGGAGCTAATTCCCTCCTCACATGATTGAATTTACAGACAAAGGAATCCAATATCTATCCCCCAGTGATTTGGAAAGTGCTGATATTGGCCATGCGAAATGTTGTACTCACAAAAGTAAGACAACTCCAGTGATAAGCAGGTGCATGCCTGGTTTGTTTTACACAGGGAGAACTGCCATTTAGTGAAAAGTTAGAAAAATATGGCGTGGGGTCCAGGGGACCACCTAGGCCAAAGACATCCTTGGCGCCCCAAAAAATGGAAATCAGCCAATAATTGGAAATATCTCATTCCTGTTTACATCTAAATGAACTGCATCCACCCATCCACCCACCCCACCCCTTTGAAAGGCATGGCTATATCAAAATTACTGAAGTTAAACATGAAATTACACTACCATTTTCTATACAACTTAAATAAAGTTCCACATCCTGAAGGATGAACCAGATCAAATCGCTTGGTCAACAAATTAAAACAGCTTTAAAACTGCAATTTCTCCAAATTTCTGGTCAAAAATTTGACCTTTTATCTGTCCTCCTGTTAGTGAAAGAGTACAATATAACATGGCAATGTATGGCAAATTACTATCTTCAAAGGTACCTTTAAGAATCCATGCAAGTGCAATTGCAAGTATGATCCATGCAAGTACAATTGCCTATAAAGATTTACTGGCTAGGGAAAAAATACAATATTACTAGAAACTGAATTTTTCTGGTTGGAAGCCAATAATTCTGTATATTATAAACCTGAACTCCTGTAAAACCATTTATAAATATATAGTAATCATGTGCTTCATCATTATACCCTCCATTCAAACTTCTACATTTATAAGCTATATTTAAAGAGGAAATTTTTTTATCCAGCAGGCCAAACTAGTAGTTTTATTTTAATTAGTTTTAAAGGGTGCTGTTCAAACCAAATTCCATATGAATAAAATGTTGATACCTTGGTAATGTTAAGTGAGCACGTGTCTCATCTCCTATAGCCCCAAATTAAGGTACCCTTAGGCTAGCTATTCTTTTTCATCTCCCCCCCCCCCCCACACACACACACACAAACAGAATGAGCTCCACAATTTTGCCATTCCGATACCCTAC
>NW_019775496.1:248795-270844 GCF_001039355.2 Lingula anatina
AGTAACTTTTTTCAAGTATTCTTTTATGTTTGCCTCTCCCCCCCTTTAATGCAATGCTGGACTCACCCATGATAAAAAACTATTGAGATAAGCAATGCGTTAGAACAACCATGCCCAAGGCAAATTAGTTGCTGGACATGTTTTGTGTAAATAGTCTTGAATTTTTCACAACTTGCAGAGCAATTTCCCTTCAGGTTAATGAACCAAGTGGTAATGAACTTCCACCCTTTTTTAATATCCTGACACGGAGCAATGACCTAAAGATACTTTTATCATCATGACGCTCTTAAGCTTTTTGAAAATGTAGGAGGTATTGTTCCAGAACCAATACATCCACACATGCCTTGGTGGCTAATTAAAACACAATGCTGCCACAAAAGGTTCTGTTCAAATAAATTATGCAAGATGAATGGTTTGCTGGCAAAGATCTGGATTACGAGGTGACCCTTCGAGAATGAAGTCTTAAGACGAGAATATCGATACACGGTATTTCACTGCATCTTCTGGAATGCGAATATTACAGAAAAAAATATTTACAAAATTTTTAATTTATTCTCAATTTCTAAGGGGAAATTACGTTCTTTTTTACTGAAAAAGTGGACTTTTTACCCACTTATATGATTTAAACTGAAAAATAGTACAGAACCTTCATATTCATCAAATTTTTATTCTGAGTGGAAATTTTCTGAGCAAAAAGACAGTTCTTTCAAAACTCCTAACACTTTTCAAAATTTATAAATCTTTTGCAATTACCGGTGTTATATACTCAATGTTTATCTTTAAACCTAGATGTAGCTTTAAATCAGTCTATTTTGCCAGCTCTGGACCAACATAAATATAATTACTGTTACAGTAGCAAGGACAGTTCAATTCAAATTATTGTTTTTCTTTTTATCAAGAGCTTGTAAAATATGTGGGTATTACCTCCAATATATCTGTGACTGTCAGTCACCATCATCAGGAGGTAAATGAAGTTAACAGAAATATTGGAGGTAATACCCACATATTTTACAAGCTCTTGATAAAAAGAAAAACAATAATTTGAATTGTTACATACAGAGCTAATGAAACTGTTCTCTCAAGGACAGTACAGCTGAAAGTCGCAAGGCCTTTCAGAATTGGCAATTTGAAACTTTTTTTAGCTTTCTCAGATCAAAGCTAATCATAAGGCTGCCTGATGCCTTAGATGGCACACGTTGCGTCACTGCCATAGACAAAAACATTGGAAACCATACAGAGAAAAATAGACATCTTTGATATCAGCAGCCTAGCTAAAGCTGGGGTTGGTTGGACAAAAGAGCTATAGACTGGATTCCCATACCCAGATCTACCTAACAGGATTGATCCATCTCCACGGGGTTTCTCACTTAATTACTTTTTGCTTAAGCGGCTTAGATGTCTGGCAGTCTACTGAAGCTGATTAACTATAATTAATTATCCCCTAGCAGCTTCAGTAGGTGTGACAGATATTTAAGACACTTAAGTTGATTGCAGTTTAGCAAGAATCCCCTCGGAGAAAGACTGATCCACAGTAAATATGATAGGGTCTGGGAATGGTCCCTTAGTCCGAAAATTTGGCTTACATGATTTCAAGATAAATCAACTGTAATCCATTTAGATTAAGAAAGAATTGGTCTGAAACAGAAGCTGCAATTCTCCTGTTACCAAGAAAAGCGCAACATTGCATTAAATTGGATTACTAAGCCATCACTCATTTATCTTGGTTCAAAGCAAGTTCACATTTTGGCCTGAAGATTCAAATCAAGCATTTAGCTAAAGAGCCTTTGTGACACTCGGGCCCCAGCGACTAATTCGGATCTACTGCTAAATGTGGTGCCTCTTAACTTTGTGCACCATCCAAGAAACCCTGTGATCAAGCTGTACAATTCATTAAATAGACAACTGCTGGCTCTTTAACATCAGTCAAAAACAAGGATATCTATCTAATATAGATAACAAATCCTTTCTGTTTACTTCAACTATAAACGATTGACAAAAATAACCATATTTTACCTATTTTTTAAAATATGAATATGACACTCTTTCTCACATACATTCACTTTGATGTATTGCCCAATTAACTGATGTGATAATATGAAAATAATCGCAGACTTTATTAGGTTTTAATTAAGCCATCTTTCAAATTTACACATCAACTGACAATTCACTAATGTGGACATTTCATAAAAAGAGGCTTTCTAACAGCCAATTTACTCAATTTTGAACCAAACGTATTCCAAACTAATTCCATTAATTCAAATTGTCACTTTTTTCACAAAACAAATGAAAGACTTTGGCTTGAACCCAAATCACTGTTCAGAATTTTTTTAAACATTCTCTGAAAATAAAGGAATTTACTCTAACTTCTTTTGTTAGCCTGCGTCAAATTATTTATTTACTTACCGGTCTCCAAATATAACCGTCATTGCGATTGATGACTATGACGCACAGGGTATGAACAGCAGCCAGGCCAATCCCCCCGAACACCGAAACTCTCATTCTGACGGGCAGCAAGCTGTAGGTCATATATATACAAAATATACTCAACCAGACCCCTTCACTGGCCGTCCTTGGGGACGTATCTGTGGTGACGAGTATCACCATAGTGATCATAAATATGAGGATGACATATCCAAGCGAGACAAGGTGAAGTTGAGAAAAGGAGCTTTTATTGCACAGGATTTGTACCACGATGAAAGCGAGGAAGAGTAGTCCGAAGAGAGTTCCTTTCAGAGGCGACGTTTGCCCTCCTATGTAATGGAATGCAACTAGAATAACACAGATTGTCATAAGTAGAGCCATGAGTTGAGTAAGATTATTTTGGTTTAGTTTAAAAAAGTAGCGCTGGTACAGAATCTCCAGCTGGTGATCTTTGAATTTTTTCGTCCTAAAAACATTCTGCACTGTCTGCCATTTGCAACAACTGTCATCAGTCAGATTCGATTCCATCTCCATCTGCAAGCATGTTGCTTCCTTTCTGTGTGCCTTTTTTTGCTTTTTCTCTCCTGCTTCAAATTTTTCCTGTGCTCTATCCCACGCAGACCTCCTCTTTGTTTGGGAGAGCTCAGAGGCAGGGCGCGAAAGGTTTGGCGAGACATTAAAACTGTTCTGCTCAATGCCAGGATGTTGAGCTCCACCATTTTGCTTCCGATTTCTGTTCGGACTAAGTACCTGAACCTGATGCCTAATCGCACCCTCCTCAGTTGAAATAACTCCCTGCCTCCCACCATCTATATGGAGGAGGGTGTCTTCGTCTGCATCCTCCACTTTGACGTCCTGGTGTAGTGGACCTATACTGTTGCTTTTTGTTATCCGCATGCCAGGTTTAGCGACTGCGTTCCAACTGTAGTCTGAGCTCATAAGTTTTTGATTTGCCTGCGTGGATCATGTGCTCATTTATACCAAGGCAGCTCCAAGTGTGTTGCCACAGGTGCTTGATTACGGCAGTTTCAATAAACACGTTTACATGTAATTTTCTCAATTCTCCATTTCACTACCTGTTTTCATTAGCAAGGCAGCTCAGAGTACAGAACATCACAGACGAGTTTTTGACAGCTGTGATTAGCAAGTTTTTATATTTCAGTGAAATTTCCTGAAATCATCAGCGGCCTCTCTTGCCAAGTCGTTTGTTTGCTCAGACGATAATTATCCCCTATTTTACTCAACTGCAAGAACTGCAAATCAGTTCCCTGCTTCATAATTATCACCCAACAACTGTTATGAAAGCTTGTCTTTTTTTCTGAGTAGGAAAGATAGTATGCAGTGCTTTCTTAATCCATTCCTTGTCATATAGTAACACAAATATTTTTCTGTTTAAATCTTTCTCCTTGTAGGTACAAATTACCTCAAATGAAGGAAAGCTTCCCAGTTTTGTTTTTCGATGTTCCAATATACATCAAAATATTTGTCCAATGGTCATTGTTAAATAACCTGATGCCTGAAGCAGCATAACTGTACTGAACTTTGACTAATGGCAACCTGCATACCTTGTATATTATAACTATTATATGTTGACTGAGTCCTATGCAAATCACAAATAGGAAATTAATCCCAGTCAAACTGAAATCTTACAATTCACAAGTTCATCTCACTTGACAATTTGACTTCCTGCAGCCGTGTGGAAAAAATAGTCTTTTAAATTATACACTGAGAAATATTCTGTCTGATAAGGTTGTAGAATGTGTTCAATCCCTAGTCATGAATTTGCTAATTGCCTCCTCGTGCACAACTACACCCGATTAAGTTAAAGCAACAAGGCATAACATCAGCAAACCAAAACACATCTCCATCCACGCTTTTAAGTCTGCTGGCTGTGGCTTACAGCAATTAAACAACCACTGGTTGATTAGTGAAAGAAATGCTGGTAGAGTGTCCATATCATCTCCGATATCAGTAATTTGCCATGATCAGTCAAAACAAGAGGAGCTGCACTGACAGCCACCGTGATGATAATCAATGGTTATTATTGCGATCCAATATCATACAGGCCCACTTCACAGTGAAGGTATTATGTATACTTCTTGCAGCGTATTACTGTAACCCATGCCACACCAAAGCACTGCTACTGCTATAGCTACATGCAATGCAGTTCCTTACAAAAAAATGTGTGTATGACAATGTCGGTTAAATAATGGCGGAAACACACCCCATTCCCACTGTCAAATCAAATTTCTTTCATCAATACCCGACAAGACAAATAATGTAATTGCACCTTGGTATTGTAATAGCTCCACGCTTTTCACTGGAACTACAACAGGAAATCATCCTTCTCCATTGGCACGTAAATCACAACAGATTGATCTTCAAAGGCATCAATACGGTTACAGTTCAAATTATTCCCAATGGACCTTCCAGTGGGTACAATGTTATATGCACTGTAACCACGCAAGTTCAAAAGTGCACCTCCTTCGCAAAAAGGAGCTCTTCAGTTTTTCTCGATGAAAAAGTGTGCAGCCATTTGGCAAACAACTGATTAACGGAGTTAGTGTTTTGTCCTACACACCAAAAACCAACAAGAACCTTTGTTTTATGTCAATACAGGAAATTCTTAGTACTTGTCCTTGTGTCAGTCATTGTAATTTAGAAAGAAATGAGTTTCAGAGTGTAGAATTGTATGGGTGCCCTTTTATCAATAACACAATAGAAATTTCTAATTTGTTCTTCCTGTTTGCTGTTCAGCACTGTTTGGCTGCTTGCTGTTCAGTTACAGTTGTAATTCAGAGACAAATGGACCACTGCTTGCTGTTTCTCTCTCTCTGCATTGCTGTTTCAGAGTGTTCCTTAGCTGGTCTCTAGAATGTCACAATGATCTTCTTAAGCTCTCTCTATCTCTTCTGCCAATTCACAATAAAAATGTGTATAATCTACCTATCAAACCCAGCTCAAAAAATGACAAGCAAATGATACTGTCAAAAGTTTTAGTGGATGTGATTCTTTCTTCTGCTTGTTCCACAAAACTTGATGTCATAAAAATTTGTATTACGTAGGATGTCAAGTAGAATCCTTCCAGCTGTAAAGTGCAATGTTTGGCATCTCCTTCACAAGAAAGCAATTATGTCTATCAAACTGCTATCAAAATCCACAGGATATCACTGCTTGCTTCAATCTGTTTTAGCTGCTGCCATTTGTTTTACCTTAGAGATTTTCTAGCTCGAGCAACAAAATGCAAGCAGTACCATGGGCCAAATCAATGAGCATATTCTCAAGCAATTTGCAAAATGGAGTGATGAACGTGCAATGCAAGTTGTGTTAATAAGTCTTAGCCTCTGGTTTACAGAAGGTTGTAAGATGATTGCGGGAGCACAGGTGAAGGCAACAAGATTTTTCCTGATGGACTGCTTCTTCGGTGCATCTGAAATATAAAATCAACAATATTAAATCATCACAGCATCTGCTCTGTTTACATCACAAAATTTAAAATACTGAGCACACATGACACCATGATATTCCAAAATCTCCCTCCAATTAAATGATAATTTAATTTCTTTTTAATAACACAAAAAAATATTTCCTACAGATAGCAAATGAACACCAATGCCACATTCTAAATTTGTCTCCTTTAGTTCTAGATAGGTAAATCAAATAATACTAATTTTATTTTAGTCCTTCGAATTATTCTTGTAAGTAAGAAATAATTTAAAAAATACTTTAAGTAACATTGTGTTTAATATTACTATGATAATGTAAAAAATATGTACATAATTGTCAATCTTGATGTAATATTACATAATGCTTAATATCATGGTCACCACCAAATTAAATTATATACCACTGTTACAAAATGTAACCAACACAGGGCTTCAGACCCATGAGAACTCAATGGCATGTATGCCAGAAAATTGCCACTTGAAATCTTCATTAAAAAATATCATTTCATGATGAAAAATAAACAATCTTCATTAAAAAAAGATCATTTCAAGATGAAAAATAAATCAATCAGGCTGGATTTCTAATCAAGCATTATGTAAGTCCTGTTACGAAACCCCATAAGACTGAGAATAATAAGATGAAGCTTGTTTTTCCTTATCCTGTGTTTACAAGCAAAATTCTACGAAAGGGGGCTGAAACACTTGCAGTGGCAGCTGCGACAGACACAGGTGATGGTTATATATACACCAGTGATAGTTATATGTCCAAACAGAGAGCGTCTGTCCAAAAATACAAAAACCATTCTACAGTTTCAGGATAGGATATGACTCACATTGTGAAGATACTCCCAACAAAATAGGCATACAATAAAATATGCCACCAACCAAAAAAATTAGATACAAACCACGACAAACCCCTGTGACTTCAGCAATAAAATGCTGTACATAACGCTAATAACACAAATTGAATATCCAACAAGCAAGCTATCTACCCACATTATGTGGACTTGACCTTACTTCTTTTTTTTTTAGTTTTCTGAAAAAAAATGAACATTTTCAGGCATATCAATTCAAGATGATGACAAATTTGTTAACAGCAGAGTTTTAATTGTGGAATGTGGTACACGTGGAGCGGGGGACATCATAAGAAGATTAGGTGGTGGCAGTGGCGCTTTAAAATGGGTCCGCCATATTTGATCCGCTGATCTGTTAGTGCTGGTGAACTAATTCAGCCACCTTTGGCAGATATGAGACACTTTACATGAATTAGGTGATACAAATATCAGGGGTGGATTTAGGACGTCTTCTGAATCTTCCAGAAGACGGTCAGATTTTCAAGTTAAACTAATGTTTTCTGTCGGAAGATGGTCAAAAATGGATGGATCAACAAAGATCATTTGGAAGACTGTCAGAAAATATCTCTGAGCCCGCCCCTGAATATGAATGGAATTATAAGCCACATGCATCAGGAAATTAGACTTGTTGATAGACTTTTTTTCTCAAACATTTGCTCCCTATTGCAGAGAAATTAGAAAATCTTGAAAGGAAAGCTAGCCTTATGCAAAAATAGTCCCAAAAGAGCTACTAGTTCTCTAGTAAAATTTTGTTTAAAATAGCTGCTTAATTCTCTTTTAATTACTCTATCCCAAAGATCCAACTGAATATATATTCCACAGCTGTTGTTTATAAATTATGCCAATCATGCAATTATGATTAACCATATCCCATTGCCAAAAGTCTGGTTGAACAGGGTTATATAATCCATAGCCAAGATGGCTACCATTCCTATCCAAGTCGTCACATAATGTCTGATATCCTACAAGACAAGAAGGGTCATTCAAATTGAGCTTAAATATGACAAAAAACTGACATCAACGAAAAGGCAATATTTGAAAAACTATATCGTAGACCATTACCTATTCAAAAAAGGATATTTCAACCTGCAGGAAATCTACATATATACATGATTGCATTTTGCTTTGATTGTCAAAAACACCTTGTTGCCATATAGCATCCCAGTTCATACAGTCACCATGCATCCTAAATTAAGGGGGGGGTCCATTATCTTAGCATACTGACTGTATGGCCTTGTGATCAGTGTCCCCCTCAAAGGCAGGAAAACATTGGATCGAACCCATCTGGGTGAGAACGTCAACACTCAGACTCTATCAGGGTCAGAACAACGCGTATAGATACTTATCAAGGTGTGTATCAGTACGCGCTTCGGAGTATCAGAGGCGACAACACTCTTGCCTATTACGCGATGTGATATAGTGATGATTCTCAGAGGGGTTGGAAAGTACCGGTAGTACATCTTATGTCATTTGTTCCGGGGTATGATACTGTGAAATGCGTACTGATGCACACATTAAAAACGGGTAGTGTGGTCCGATCTACCAGTGAATTCGGGATCATTCGGTGCCAAGTCTGGTAGTTGGGTAGGCCTGCTTATTTCTGTCTCTGATACTGCTTTCCAGTGGTTAAAAAAGGCTGCTAACCTCAGGATAACTGCCCAGAGGATAACAATTTTATCCAAAGGATAGTGGTATCCATAGGATAGCACTATCCAGTCACTAGTGGGCTGGATTTGGTCTTAAGGTGCAATTTAAGTTCACAAGTGATCTTACACGATCTTAAACATTACAGCAGTAGTCTTAAAATGGACTGAATCTGCTTTTAAGATCAAAAATGATCTACATGTAACATCTACTTAAGTGGTCAAGCAGTTTCCTCCCCTCACAATGGGGGATACCTCCCCTCACAATAGAGGACACCTCTGCTCACAATAGGAGAATGTGTAAGGGGAGACAACTTAATTGGCTGTTAGACCAGAAATAGTCTTACTCATGGTTTAAGATCACGTAAGACTATTTGTGAACTTAAATTGCACTTTAAGACCAAATCAAGCCCACTAGTGAGTGTTGATGAAACTGGGCCCAGGCGTCTAATGTAAACCGCACTGAGAGGTGCACCGCACTGAGAGGTGCACATGGAGTAGGGTTTATAATTATAAGAACTTTGCTTTAAGCTAATGGAGTGTCTGAGCACCTATAGTCTTCATGACTTCCAATATGCCAGTAATTTCAATAAAAACCTCCACCATCTTCTTCAACTGGTTCAATCAGAGACCACAGACCTGCTTTTTAATTAACAATTCTCATCTTTATCCCGCATTTCATTTTCCAACTGTTGGCAAATAAAAACATGTATTTAGGAGCTAAATATTTAATTACCATGAAGTCTACTATGTTTAAATATAGACTATTCATTTATTTATGTTAAAGGTACCGTATGCAGAATATTAGTGCCAAAATTCATAAAAATAATTTACCTGGTCTATATGTCTACCATCTTAATTACTGGTTTTAAATTTTAATGGAAATTTTAAGAAATCAGAATGAGGCTCTCCACACTGCATGTCATGTGTGACCAGACAATACGCAAGATTATCTGCACAAGTTGGGTTTTACATAAGATTGATTCGATCCTGATAACTTAAGAAACTCTTTACATCAGAAGTGTCATCTTAGATAGCAACACTTAAAGGGATAATAACTCTTCGTATGAAATCTGTATTTCACAATAAAAACATTGTGAGTGACTCATAAAAATATAATATATACTGTTTTCCCACAAAAACGGCTGTTATAGCTATTATTCTGATATCTGAGCTTGTCTTTAGACCACGTGACCTCCATTGATGGCTATACTCTGTTAAAATCTCTTAAGTGATTTTAACAAAAAACCAAACTTTTTAGAAAAAAACCAGGGACTAACTGTGAATGTAAAAATGGATTCATTAACCATTGGTAAGTATGGGAAAATTGTTGTTTACTCCAGGAAAATTCATTTTTTGGCCGAAACGAAGAGTTATTATCACTTTAAGTGATGACCAAAAACACGGTGAATACATCCTGCTGTGCAGAAGACTGTATTCTAGAGAACTTAAGAGATGACAACCTCAAAAAAATCCATGGATAAATTGTCAGCTTTTACCCATTGCCTCTTCTCCCACTCCCCAAATCTACAAAACATATACATATATACATACACACACACACACACACACACACACACACACACACACACACACACACACACACACACACATATATGCAGGCACACAAACACTTGTCTGTAATCATTTCTGATTTTACGGAGCACAAGTGTCAAATGTCTGCACATGCATGAAAAGCGTGCCTTTTGAAATAACCAAATGTCAACTGACACCGTGCAGCCTGCCAGTATTTGCCACATAGTTGATTTGATTTAATTTCCTGTCTGGTGTCGTTTAAAAAAAAGTATGTTGGAAATGTTTTGTTGATTGTATATAGCTAAATCCACAGGAATTGGCTCGGAATGACATTTATTTTTGTCTATATTGCGAGGGGATTCTCTTTGTATTTTTAGTGATAAATGTTACCCCACATGACCCCCCCCCCCCCTTCCATTCTTGATAAAGAAATTACCCCATATGGGATTGTGAAAACTGTACTGCAAAATGCATTTAAAAATTATAGGAAGGTAATGCATATATGAGAAAGCCCTTTTCTTTAGGTGAAATTAACCGATTAAACATTTTAAATCTCTACTTCTGTGTGCAACCAACAGTTTTAATTTTTTGATATAGTGAGGCAATGGGACTTAACAATAGGAGACAATTTGTAGCCTTGTACATGTACTGTAATATTTGGAAGTTTGTTACTATAGTATTAAGTTCATGCATAGCATGCAAGGTCCATCAAAATACTTTGAAGTTACTATTGGAATCTTCAATAATGATAAATATAATAACGCAGTAATCCTTCTACTTGGCATATTTATTACATTAATTGATATTTTGTAGAAATTACAGGCTAAAACATGCCAAAATCATCTGCATGACTCCCTTCTCACATCAAGGCATGAAGCTTTGCTCCTGTGCTATTTTATGGTACAATTAAGTCTGAGACTAGGCTATCTTGAATATTTCCCATTTTAAATTACTGGCATTTGGAAGTGGTCATTTTTGTGATATTGCGGACTGGGCAGGTATACCATACATCCAACGTGTTCACCAGACATATTCTTGTAACTTAATCATCTCTTTGTCCTACAGACTAAAATTGCTATCCATCATATTAGCATTGTCAGTTTAACTATCCTTGATGTCTAACATAAATGACAGGCTATTTTTAGCAGGTAAACACAACACATAAGTCGTTAGGATGCTGGTATATTCCTGCGTTTTCAACTAAAATCCACATATATATAACTTCAAGTGGGATAGTTTATGACAGAGTGCAAATGACGGCAGTTAACCTGGTGGCATGAGGGTGTGTTTTGTCGACGGAGTGAAAGCAAAATTTACAATATCTGCTTATCTGACACCATGATTCCGTCTTCAGACATTGTAGGCAAATACTCGTATGGTGCCATATATTCATGTATCGATCAGTGGGAAATAAACATTTAAGTTTAGTTATGGTAGCCAGCTATATAGGAGAAGAGTCATTAAATCTCACCATTGATACACGTACCTTTCAGCATCCTGCCTCCTTCCACATACGCACACACAAAAAAATAGAAAAAGAAAAATTTATTGCCGAAAAAATTAGAATTCTGGCAGACTTAAACTCTAAGCTGCAATGCCCACTTAAAGCTATTGTTTGTCCTATAGGTTACGGCAGCATAATACAGCATGTTCAGAGGAATGGGTGTGAAAGTACTGCGTAATAACCCAATAATGCGATCAGAGCCGCCACTGGGTGACAGCCAGTCATCGACCATGTTTCAGTCCTGATATCCAGCAATTTTAGAAGGGGGGGGGGAGTGTTTTGAAAAAAATAAATTTTTTTTTTACTACACAACAAATTTATATAATCTAGATCAAATTTTGATTGAGAGCAAACCATATACCAGCCAAAAGGGCCGTTTAATTGTATGAATCCCCTCTCCACACATACCCCATTTCTATGGACCTCAGTTTATTTATACTACTACATACCCAATATGTCCACCAGTACTAATTAATTTACTGATTTAGGATATAATGTCTACAGGAGCACCTGCAATTAAAGCATTTCACAACGTTTTCTACATATAAATAACACTGGAGGATGATAATGTATGGTCTTAATGCTGTGCGCATAAGACCTTAATTGATTACAATTACCAGCCAAAAGGTGATATCCTACATGCAGCCCCAATCATCTGATACATCCTGGGCAGGCAAATTATGAAAGGCACACAATACATAGGCCGAATTCACATCGAGAAGAGCCGAGGCTCTACAAAGCCGAGAACTAAATATGGCGGACGTACATGAAAGGAAAATCCTTTAATGGTATCTCCGCCTCTCACACGCCTCCCCACACATCGTCCCAATGGTGCCGGTATTTAATGACTGTACCCCTGCTGGGACGACACGTGTGAGAGGCGGAGAGACTATTAAAAGATTAGGCGGTTTTCCTTTCATGTACGTCCGCCATATTTAGTTCTTGGCTTTGTAGAGCCTCGGCTCTTCTCGATGTGAATGCAGCCATGCATGTTCATGTTTGGATCACTTAGAGCACATTCAGAACAGTGGACTACCAGATATGGGGATCAAATATGGCCAATCCACTTGAACGCTTGTTTTGTTACCCCTGCAGGGGATCTATTCAGTGTCTAATCAGGAATTAAGCGCCAAGCTTTTTAGTGGGTTATTGCCATATTAGATCCACAGATCTGTAAGTCTGTTGTTCTGAATGTGCTCTGACATTCATAAACATCGACTATAGAGGACAATTCATCAACCACAAATCAAATCATAATGAAATATGCATATGCACCTGAAAGATCTGTGTTATTTTTAGAACAGTTACTGAGAGAATCATATGGGAATTATATTAGACGAGATTGTTCATTATTTGTAGTGTTGAAGTTAATTCATACAATCTCTCTCTGATACGAGGAAAAACCTTTCTCGATCTAGTCCACCAATCTAATTGGGCTCACAGACAAAAGGACTGCTGTTTGAGAGGTTTGACTGAAAGTACCATGCACCCTTTTGGCCAGAAAACGTCCATTCTGATTCAAACATTGATCTAGGTTTCGATGCCATTTGCCACCTTTAAGGATGTAAAAAGGGACGACTTTTAAGGGTCCACTTTTTCAGAAAGAGACCCCCTTAATTCCCTCAATTGATGCAACTCCATGGCCTGTTAACCTACAACCTGATTCAGGAAATGGCTACAGAAATGAGATAATCTTATCTCTCATATATCAAAGTTGTTTATGGCCAAGTAAATACTTGCAACTATTAACCTATCAAAGAGGAAATGATTTGTCGGTTGCCTATCTGATCTGGAACTTCAAGCATGCTACACGCATAACCCCCTTGTCATGAGTGGGTGGCATTCCTGATCAAAAGTGGAGCACAAGTCCCCATTTATCAATAATAACAAATATCTGTGCACTTAAATTTGTATAGGCCCACGTATGTGTTACACCTCTAAAATATTGATCAACAAACGGATAAATTACACAACAACACAAGTAATATTTACCGCAAATCTGCGCATTTTTTTCTTGGTAATTTTAGTCTCTGAGGGATCTTTTTCTCTTTATAAAACTAAGCAAAATTACTGGGAAAACATACGCAATTTATAAAATTATTCTCGATCAAAGACACTTCTAATTAGTGACGTAGTTTCAACCTCAAACAAGTAAATATTTATGGTTTCTATGGAAACACTTCTATTTATGTTTATTGCATGTTCAAGTAAAATCATAAACATGATAATTTCCCCCTTAATCCAAACAAAATTCATCATTAATATGTTTTCCTAGGTAACGTTTTTTTATAATCTTAACAATTCTATTTTTAAAAAACTTACTAATAGCGTTATCAATTAATCATAGACCCCAGTTCCAGAGGTTAGATCGATCGATCTACTTTAGATCGACCTAACTCCCTGGGGGGTTCATGCTAAATAGCTGTCAGCCGAGCGGACACGAAAGTTAATTACCCCCTTACAGCTTGTAGTAGGCGGGATGGACATTTAAGCCGGATTATCTGACAGTAATCTAGTGAGACTCCCCGCGGGGATAGATCGATCTAAAAGCTCTGGGAATACAGCCATAATGTTGTAAAAATATTCAGAATATGTCGTATGTTTGAAATTAATTAACAATTAACCACGATCGTTCTAGTCAGACAATGGGTTCCAGGCCCGTAGCCAGCAATTTCAAAAGGGGGGTTCTTTTTCTGAAAAAGTGGACCTTTTCCCATAAAAACTCCATGTACCTAGGTCAAATTTTACCCAGAGTGGACCTTTTTCCAGCAAAAGGGACGGTTCTTTCGAACCCCCCGAACCCCCCCTGGCTACGGGCCTGGGTTCATAACATCAGCTCAATCATCAAGTATCTCGCAAAATGCACACAGGTATATGAGTGGCATTTAATTTCCATTAACTTCAAGGTTGCCAAAGATACATCATTATTCAAGGATTAAGCCAGCTTTATCTATAACTGAGGCAAAATATTTGTTCTGTTGCTTGGGCAATGCCTGTATCATTAAATGTCTTTATCCAGATTCCAATACAATGTATTTATGAATACAGTTTGCTTGTTCAGTTATATCTGTAGCATAAATTTAAAAACATAAATATACAAGAGCAAAGGTTTAAAGAAGAAGTAAAATAAAGAGGCAAATGTCTTTAAAGACACATTTTTCACAATCTTTTTGATATTATTTTTACAGGAAATATACTGTATGCTACTTAATTATCTGTGTGAATGCCAACAGCACTGGTGTATAGTTTTAAAACTTCACCAGGTGCTTTCAAAATAAACGAAAGAAAATAAGAAAGAAAATGAAAAATAAGAAGAAAATAAGCCCAAGTCAGGATACAGTTGAAGAAGCACGCTGAGGATTTTGTCCAACAGTGGAACACTGAATGATGATGAATGAAAGAAAATGAAGATTTGATGCTTTTTAAAAGACAAAATAAAACAGACAGTCGGTCCTATCTAAAATAAAACCAAGAATTCTTTTTTTTCATCCTATCCTGCTTCCCAATATCTCTCCCCTTCCTTCTTCTACCAATTACTCAATAGTTATCAAACTCACCCTCCATCAAAAACCCATATGAATTATTTGCCAACACTTGCACAAAGTGGTCGTTTCAAGGGCAGCGACGGCGATCAATACCTTATCTTCCACACTACTGATAACAAAGTGATGACAAACCAAACGTAGAATTAATGCCTGTCATTACGGATCACTTTATGATTTGTTATCTGCAATGAAAAATGGGTTCTCTGAAAACATAAACAATCAATCATATCCACTGTTTCGTTTCTGATTTCTTCAATTCATCTGCTATGATGATAACTCATTTTTGTACGTTTAAAAATATTAACTGGTATTTGCCTTTATTTAACTGGTATGTAATGTCCCATAATTTGTTCTACATTTTCATTATCTCACTTAATGAACAGACCATCCCTTTTCCTGGCTTTTCACAAGTACGCCGCATGATCATGGACAATCTCAGGCCTACCCAACTACCAGACTCGGCACCTAAGGATCCTGAATTAACCGGTATATCGGACCACACTACCGGTTTTCAAGGTGTGTGTCAGATCGCATTTCGGATTATCATACCCCAGAACAATTTTTGTAGGACGACTGCGGGCTCATCCTGTCGGTGTTCTGACTGATACTCCGAAATGCGATCTGATACACACCTTGAAAACAGGTAGTGTGGTCCGATATACTTGTTAATTCAGGATCCTTATGTGCCGAGTCTGGTAGTTGGGTAGGCCTGAACCTCGTATTCATTTCATTAGAAGATATAATGGCCACAAATTCTTGTACGAGGACCCTGAGTGTCAGGGCATTGTAAAGTTAGCTTGCTCACTATACCTTTACAGGTGTTAGCTTTACAGTGCTGGTGTTGGTGATGCTGGTTTTATATGAAATCAAAATTGAGCTGGCAACACCGAAATCTAGAACCTATAGGGTACTGTACTTGAATCTTGTATACAGACAAACTTTTTTTCTCGTATGGACTCACAAGATGCCAGGGCATGGACCTTGTAAGGTTCTAAGGCCCAAAATTTAGAGGAAATAACATCAGGTATGCTCAAATGAACTTTCACTTGAGGGACATCATTGTTTGTAAGGTTTAATTAAATAATGTGTTAAAAGAATCATGCAGCAGAAAATTAACTATGGGGCATTTTCAAACATGCAGGATACCAAAATTAAAGTTTCTAAGTTTTGATTCATCAAATTATATAATATGCTGACATAATAAAACAATAAATTTTTATACTGGATCTTACTCTGAAACAGGGATCATGACGTTCAGCTGAAGAAAAGTTTTTGTGATCTCCATTTCAACATAAGATCCTGCAAAAAGGGATACGTATTAGAATTTATTTTTTCACTATCTATTTAGACCAACTCCCCATCAGAAGTTATTTTGTGAAACATGCCCTTGGGGACCTAGTCTGGAAGAGAGGCCAATACTAATTTACCATCCCTTTGGAGAACAAATTGCAATCAAAATCGTTATTTCCTCAAGTTAGGACTAGACTCCCACCTTCTTGGTAAAAAAGTAAATTGTTTCTTAAGTGATTTTACTTCTTTACCTATGAGCGCATTCCCAGAGATTTAGATCGATCCAACTAGATCAACCTTACTCCCTAGGGGTTCACGCTAAATTGCTGTCAGCCGAGCGCGCACGGTAGTTAATTATCCCCTTTCACTGTTTCAGCTTTTAGTAGGCGGGACAGACATTTAAGCCGGCTAAGCTGACAGTAATCTAGTGAGACTCCCCACGTGGGAATAGGGTCTATGAAGCATGACATTTCAACCTTTCAATACAGACCCTTAATAACCTTGACGATTCCTGTTCCCTATAGCGCAGGGTTCAACAATTGTGCATGCACGAAAAGTGCTCTGTCTGAAATAAACAAACTAATGAAATTGACAAACCCTGCCAGTGTTTGATGTCTAGTTGATTTTATTTAATTTGCTTTCTGGTGAAGTTTTATTTGAATCTTAAGTAATAATAACTACAATCTCACATCACAGTGGGTCACCATATTTGATCCGTGGATCTGTTAGTTTACTGTTCTGAATGCGCTCTAACTCTCTAAAGAAATTACTTTTTTCTCACATTTACACTGGGGACAATAAAACCCTATTCCACTCTGAACAATATAGTTTATTATTATATTATTATTATTATTATCATTATTTATTTTATTTTTTATATGGTCAACCAAAATCAGGACTGTTCCTTCTTTTTTTATTTATTCATTGTATTCTGTTATTATTGTTGTTGTTATTATCATTATTATTATTTTGTAAACAGCAAATTATACAAAAATCAGCTTTGACCCTATTAATTTTCTTAAGCAGTATGTAGCAAAAGGGAATAAAATCCCCATTTTGTAGTAAGAGTCTGTAGTTTTCTATGTCAATACTTTTTCCACAATGTTTATCTGAAATGTTGACACTGGCAATATGAAATATTAATATAGATAAAAATGGTGGAGTGCAAGACAGCAAACAAAATTCTCAATCAGAGTTCAAGTCACCAGCAATGTCTAAATAAATTATTTCCCCAAGTAAATTCGTTCATTTGACATTAAATGGCTTGTATGCACTAGCTTATCAGTTCTCCTGAGAGTTTCTTTCCTGTGATTGCTCTGTTCGTGTTGTTTATGATAAGAAATATGCGTTCATTAAGGTTATTGTGTGTCTCTCATGGCAATCACTGGACATCAGTCTGTCCTGTGGACTTAAATAAATAAATAAATATAATGACAGTAAGATGTCCATTATATGACAATATTTAAATTAAAGGGATAACAACTGTTCGTGAGATATCCATATTTCACTACAAATACATAGCAATCAACTCACAGAAATATAATAATTCTATTTTACCACCAAAACAGCAGTTAACGCATTTATTCTGATGTTTGTGCTTACCATCACATCACATGACCTCTGGAGATGGCTACACTGTAATAATCTCTTTAGAGAATTCAACAAAAAACCAAACTTTTTAGAAAAAAAATAATTAAAAGAAAACAGGGACTAACTTTAAATGTGGGAATGAATTCATTAACCAATGGGAAGTATGTGCCCCTCTTACTTGTATAAGTCCTTGGTACAAAACATTTTCATTCTGTTAAGTATTTAACACTTAATTCTATATAATGTATCTTTTCCCATCCTTGGGCCTAATATCAAAACACATGCGCCACATTCAGAACAGTGGACATAACTAGTTCGAGGGTCAAATATGGCAACCCACTAAAATCTACTTATATCAAAGACAATGAATATAACCCCCATGGGGAAGTATTAAGGTGAGTTGGCCATATTTGACACTTGGACTAGTTACGTAGTCTACGGTTTCGAATGTGGCCATAAACTCCATACGTATATATCCTACATGATATGAACTGGTGTGCTGAAACTGCGATCACACCATCAGCAGCTAAGTGGACCAATTTAATTATTATTAATGTTGAGCACATGGGCATATGAGAGTAGTAATGATTCTTTTCAATGGGCAAAAATTATTGAATTTTCAGATACATAATTTTATAATCACAAAACCATATTTTTTATATAGCCTCTGTGGTACTTTTACTACAGAATAGATCTTCAAAATAGCCTTCTTTTTTAATTTTGTTTCTACCAGTCAATAGAAAAACTTCTATTTTAAGAAATTATGGCCTAAAAAAAAACAGTATTTTAAAATTCACAATTTTCCCCCACTGAAAAGATCAAGAAATTACAATATCTATCCATGGGGAAGAATATTCCTATAATGAATCAATCTTCATCTGCCTATAATGGATTGGGGACTGAGCCATCATAATCTCACTAAAACAAATCATTCCGAGTGGTGAAGGTATACGGCAGTATTTCCACACCAAACATATACACACATATTACAGAGATCAAAGGGAGTGAGAGAGAAAGAAAGAGGAAGGAGACAGTGAAAATAACAGCTAGCTCATTGTCACTTTTGTACATTTTCTTTTGGCATAATCTGACATGATACCCAAGTAGACCCTACCTAAGTAAAAATAAAAATGCACTCTAAGGACTTCCGACACTCATTCAGATAATTTTCAAAAGTATGCCTTTAGACTGGTATAGTCGATTCTGAATAGCCTAGCTACTTTTGCAATTGCAATCATGAGATGAAAATGACCATGTCCTCTTTGTGCTTACCAAAGCAGCAGTGAAAAAAACAAAAACTAGGATTTAGCTTTAAATAGACGGATTCTCGCGTTCATTTCGATCCTCCCGCCGCCTTTTCTCTACACGCATTTACGCATGCATGCACGCACGCACACACACACACACACACACACACATACACAAAAAAAAACACGATATGTCCTTAAACTACCTGGATAAAATTTCAAAGACCACTGTATATGCATCGTACAAACTCGAAAATAAAAATAAAAACGCCATACACTGAAGAAAAAACAGAACCAAACAGACGCACGTTCTATAACACGTTTACGCGTGAGTCTATCCATGCTTTGTAGAACCAATAACCAGTGTTGAAGTGAGTGAGCCACTTCCGTAAGACGATTTGACAAAGGTCGAAATATTGGAGCAGATTGCTTATTTCCTCTTGCACTTACCTTGCGTCTAAAGACTGATTAGCATCTGTAGAATTCAGAAATATAATTCTGCATTTAAGGTCGAGCCTGTTGGAGGTCGCGGCTTTTGACTGTACACGCCGTCTTGTTGCTGTCATTTGTGATGTTGTTGTCGATTTCACACATGCCGGTTCCCGGGCCCTGATTGATTCCGACTTCTGATTGGTTTGCTCTCAATTGCGCTCTTCCATCTCTTGGGTCGCCTCCCTTGAGAGCATCTAGCGACACGATCGCATGTACAGGCGCTATCTGTCGTCAGGTTGTTGCCATGGGGATCTATTATTATATACCTTGTCGTTGAGATTGTTCAGGTAAAATCCATATGATAGATTATATTGCTGCATTTTGATGGGAATAACACGTTTTCATTGTACACATGAACTTACATGACCAAAGGCTCAGCAGCGTTAGGGGAAAATAATTATGCTCGAACAATGCGATGACAGAAATCCTTAAACTTTAATTTTTTTAGAATAAATACTATATATTTATACAAAGGTATTTTCTATGTTTTCCAGTTAACCAAATAATAATCCTTATGAAACTGACAATTTCATGTTTCATTTTAAATAAAATTCTTAAACACGGTGTTGTTTGTAAATGAAATCTATTTTTATTTCTATGAAATTATTATAAACCTTCTCAACCAAATTCTCTCTCTCTCTCTCTCTCTCTCACACACACACACACACACACACACACACACACACACATTGTTCTTAGCCAACAGTGACCTATTCGTACGTGACTTGCTCTTGAGACTTCCTGCCACACATTATTGATTTTGACATCAGTTTTATCTTTGTTTTTAATTATGAAACTACTCTCGCTCAGGCGATTTTGATGAGCTTTGAGAGTGTCGTGTTTCTAGGGCACGTTAGTCTAGATTATTTATAGCACAGACGAATATATATGAGACGTGAAGTGTTAGTACACTCATTAGGTTGTCAGACACGGTGGCTCAATGATGAAAATGTAAACCAACTCACAGTAATAATAATAATAATAATAATAATAATAATAATAATAAAAGGGGTTTATTGTTGTCACTTTGCAATATATCTACAACATATGCTTATGTAAGAAGATGATGTTAAAATAAAATAACACATCAAATAGTTAAAATCTCTTAGAACAAACATTTAAAATGGATATATTATCAAAATTTAGAATAAATTATTTTTAAAACCTACAAGTTAAGAATTGACACAATTCACTGAAATACTTATGAGAAGTATAGTACAATGGTTAAGTCCTTTATGTAGGTAAACTTAATTATAACGATGTGGTCCCCGGTCCCTATTTCCTCGATAGGCCTTATGGGTATTTGTTAAACGATGATTCAATTCATGATAAAGTCATTTAATCTTATTAAAGGTAGGTCTATAGTCTACACGTTTGAAAATGACCCCCAGCCACATTTTCTGTGTCTACATTTTATGCAAAGCTGCTTTTCCTTTTCCTTTTCCTTGAAAAATAAAATAATGAAACCCCTCAAATAAAAGTACCTGGTGCCGATATTTCCTTCTGAAATTACAGGAAAGCATGGCGATCTAATTGACTGGTCATACATCTAGAACTATATTTTTTATTATAAATGATATAAAAAAATCAAATCCAAGTGCAGCAAAGATGTATCAAAATGTTTTCATGAGTCGGGTATATAAATATACTGTATACCTTCTAAATGTTTTTTTTATTCGTGAGTAGGACCTTTTATACCGTTCTTTTTATTGCCTATTTTGAATCACATTTCTTTGTCTAACCATCTGTTCCTTATTATATTTGTGATTGAATAATCCTTAACCCCAGGTTGATTAGAGATAAAGTTAGACAAAGAGAATAAAGGAATTATATTGACGGAATTACCCGCCAACAAAGCCACTCGTCAAACACCTGCCTGCACCTGAGGGTCAGCGCATAGCCTAACATTGTACTTGTTGTGATTGCTGTGTGTCTCACCTGCTGCAATGGTAGCGCCCGTGGGCATATAGTAGTACCTCGTTACGTCTCCATCTACGACTCTATGGATAAAAGGCATGCACAATAAATTAATTAATAACTTATTTTAAAATCTCTGGAAATTTCAGCAAGTTGCCTTGCCAAATCTGTTGATAAAATACGATCTATGGGCATATGATCACCCAAGGAGGATACATCTACCCGGTACATGTAGCCCCCCCCCCCCTCTGTGTGTGTGTGTGTGTGTGTGTGTGTGTGTGTGTGTGTGTTGTCCCTCTCTCCAAATTATTATTTGATCAAAAGATGATGCGGAACGAAGTAAAATATTAGCCGTGATACCCGGGAGGATGTGTAGAGGGACTTAGACTTTTACACTGGATGTTTTTAATTGAAAAATCCAGTGCTTTAAAACCTTACATTGAACCCCTACTCCTGGTCTATTACTAAGATCCCCAAGCTGACACGGTCTCTAACCTAGTCTACAAGCAGCACCTAACCTCAAATCTAAACTCTCTGGGAAACTAACGGGACTAGGAAACACCT
>NW_019775496.1:271264-322977 GCF_001039355.2 Lingula anatina
CCCCCCCCGCAACACCCCTGGGTCACCCACGGGACCTAATTGTTATATTGTCATATTCACATATTCGGTGACTGGATTTGCTTGTATTTGACCCTACTTATACAGCTCGATCCAATAAACTGTATTATGTATTAAGTCAATGAGTCAACTCCATAACTTCATCACAATGCTGGGTTTATGTTGAATATTTGTTTTCAACGTAAACGTACTGGGGATATATCATAGTTAGAAGCGGTTTGTTTGCTAACTACATCGCAATTTGACTAATGGCCTCTGCCTATAGTGTGTCAAGACACTGAACAAGGTGGGTCACTTTTTCAATTCAAAAACTTTTAAAAATAATAATGGAAAATATAAAAAATAAATAAAATGAAATTTATTATTACTTAATTTTTTTTTGGGGGGGGGGTCATATTTGATCTTTTGCTATGTAATACTATCTGTTATATGGACAAAAATTAATGTTAGAGATAGGTACTGAATACAGCTCAAAGGTCGAGTACAAACTGTTTGTGCGTGGTATTTATCTGCTGCTTTGGCAATTTTTTTCAATTATTTAGAAAAGCATTAAAAGCATTAGTGTGATTTAGGAAAGGTAGACCATGCAGTGAAGATTTCTTATACTGTGTGTAGGTACATGAGGCATGTCCTTTCAAGTAGCTCCACATTTCCATCTCAAGAACTGCGTTGAAAAGCAAGGAACCGTGCCACCCGACTTCCCGAAAACCACCTTTAAAAGTGTTTACCTTTGTAGGAAAAAACTAATTGAAAAAATAATTAACTTTCAGAATGGTTGAAATCTAAAGTTTGTTTGTTTTGAATTTAAATTACAATTCAAATATAACCAATAAGCTAAACAGCGTTCAACATAAACTTGCATTCTTTGCACGGTGTAATGCACTTTCTTTCTTTTTTTTTTTTTTTTTTTTTTTTTTTTTTTTTTTTTTTTTTTTTTTCTAGTTGCTAGTCAAGTTAGTTATGGCCTTGCTTGGATAACTTGTAAAATAAATTTCCAACCATATTCTAAAGAGAGTTCCTACCGGGGGTCTTAAAACGTATGAACGTAAAAAGCGTGTTCTGTAAAAGTCAACTAAATGAGGAGTCGACTCTAAGTAATGCACCCTCCTCGTTGCGGCTCATGTTCAAAACTGTTTATCTTTGCTTACAAAACATTGGTCCTGCACATTGGCAGTTTTATCTAACCATCTCAATGGTGAGCATGCGCGAGGCCTTTACAGTGATAAACGCATAAAAGCGCATTTAAAGAAAAAGAAAAGATTATTACAGAAATCTCAGGCTTAAGACGTCACGGATAATGATTTGGTAATCAGGGTAAAATGCGTATTTATCAGTAATTCAGTGGTCGGGTCAGGCGACGGAACCTTCGCGGTATCGTTTATCATTTGTTTACACACTGTAGCTAATAGGGCCTACCTGTCCAAAGTTTGATCACATCGTTAGTGTTAAATGATATCACCTCCATTGCTACCCTGCTGCCGCAGATAGCAAAAAGAGATTAACCAAGTTCATTTGTGTCCTTCACTGGAACGGCGAACGCTTATGAACGCTCCAAGGCGGGATAAAACAACAGCCTAATTTTGTTGATTATTAAAAGAAGATGGAAATTCATGCTGGAGGCGCCTCGCGTTCATGACAGGAGGTCACTGACCCAAAGACTACTGTTTCTGTTTCAACTCGGGAGCGTTTTACGGGTCGTTGACAAGTTACCTGAGCTAATGAGGTCCTAGTTCATGGATTAGACCTTAGCACTGAGGCTGTTAATTACAACCAGGCGTGGGGCGGCGCTTTCTGCAGTGAACTTTCTCTTGATCCACTATGGAAAACGCAGCCGCTTAACTCCACGATGTCAAAAAAGAAAGATATATACTAACTTTCGTTGCTAACGGATGAGGTGATACATATCAACTTTTGATTAAGTGCGGTATAGCTGTTAAGTGAAAAAAAAGCGGCGTTTTCGTTGATCGCCCATTTTAAGAACATATACATTAACGTAATCCTTCAACGCAGCGTGCAGTGTTCAGTTTCTGTACTCGAGGACAAAAATCCACCCTCATCGTACCTGAAAAATTGAAGAACAAATATCAACCGATTGATTTGAAGCAAGGCTACAAAAACAAATCAGAAGGCGCAGCTCATAAAAAACAGTATTAATATATAATATTATGCAGTATTAATATGCTTTTCGTCGGTGGTGAGATGCATATGTTTTGTACATGACGACCAAGGCATTGTACATCTACTCTTCTGTAAACTTTAGAGAAAATCACTTACCGCTGCCGATGAGATAAATACAGTATATATCGGTACTAATCCGGGACATGGTAGATTAAAAGTGCAGTTTGTGTGGGAAAAATGGTCGATAACTTGGTGATCTAGATCAAGGTTCAAGCTGCCACTGTATAGAGTTAAGGGCTGTCAAATACAGCTTTTGAGGTGCGAGAGATATGAAACAACGTCACTGTGTAGAGTCATTGGAATATTTAATATTGAGAAACCTCGTTATGAGATGATGTAATTTTCGAAGCTTCTCTTGAAGTTCAGGTGGATTTACCTGCGACAGAATTACATTATTGATTTGTAAAGGTATTTGAACTGCTATCATTGGCCTGCGAAATAGAAGACTTTGTGGAGCTTACAGTAAAAAAAGACGTCAAACTTTAACGTCGGATTATTTCCCGTAGTGGTTCTTGGCATTTCTGTGGGCTTAAGTAGGAGCTACAATTTAACAGAACTTTCAGTTTGAATACGCCAGCTTTTTTTCTGGAAGCCAAGTATTCTTTGAGGATTTCACGCTGTGTGTGGACAGTAGAAGCCGGGACTGAAGGTAAATAGTCTGTCCACTGTGAGCGTGAATGTGCTTATGTGAGTGTTTGCGCGCGCGCGGGTTAAAGCATGTTTGTGTGTGTGCTTGAATCTACGGTATATACCCGTGTGCGTGTGTCTGTGTTCGTGTGTTTGATTGTGTGTGTTTCTGTGCGTGCGAGAGAAAAAGAGAGAGAGAGAGAGAGAGAGAGACAGAGAGAGAGCAACAAAAGTGACCAAGTATAAATGTACGCACTATGTATAGAAGTACAGTTGTAATTCACTTGTGTCCTCCATACTTTTATCACTATATTTATTTGTTCACTAGGAGGAGAAGCAAACCTATTTTATCTCCATTTCCATACCATATTTTTTTTACATCTTTACATCTACTTCTACTCAGCCATGCTGGTTTCAGTTTTTTATTAGTGCAATAACTTTCCTCTCAATTTCTTTTATCTTTAACACCCCATGATAAAAAACTTAGAAGTGAACCCGGAGAGTTGATACGCTATCCCGTCTTAGCAACGGTTTTATGCGTTGAGATTACAGCGTACGATTTAATTTGATTAATATCTTAAAAAGGCAAAAAAGAAAGAAAAAAGAACGCTGCAGTTCGTTGTGCAATTACTACGTACGTGTAAAGCCATGTGGCTGATTTGGCATGTACGCTACTGTGGGTCTCCATTGCGCTTCCCGATAAAAATACCTTCACTCTCTCCCAATCACAGGCTTAGCATGAAAGAAGTTGTGACTAATTAACTGGTAGTGCAGGAATCAAGGCAAATATCTCTTACAAAACTCCGTCCAATAATACAAAAATAACAGAGGCATGATCGCTGTACATATGCTCTTAGATGGGATAGCCATTGTACTTCTATCGTGTGTGTAACATTTTCTCTTCTTAATCATATAGATTGATGAGGCCTGTTTAGATAGATTAAAAAAGGATTCAGATGGGATAGCTCATGCAATTTTTCGTTCGCCTAATTAGCCGAATAAAAAGCAATAGCCTTTCGATCTCGGTCGCTGTGCATCTAGCGGTTGTAATGCGTCTTGTTGGTACATTAGAACATTGAGCAAGACGACTCTCTAGCAGGAGCTTTTCTACCGGGAAGCTTTCCTAAGAGTTATAAAATTGATGAAGGGCGATTTTGTAACTACTAGAACACGGGCGCAGCTGGTAGGGCCTCTGGTAGAGAATATAGCTAGACAGTTTTTTTAAAGATTTCATTGAAATTTGGTCAAACGCTGAACCAGTCGGCTGTGGCCTCAAACCTGGTCTTTGATATATACCCTTCACTTTAAAAAGCTTCATCAATTTTGAAATATTACACGGCGCAGGTTTATTTTTACATTTTGTCTACCATGCATCTTTTTGTCAACAGTATTTCGTGAAAAGATTCACTTTGATTTATTATCTGGTATACATTTCAAATCCCATTCAAATCTTTGTTGATGTATATTGGAGGAGCGATATATGAGTAGCAGTAGTTGTTGATGGTTGATATACCCTGTATATGCTTTTGTTGGATATACAGTTAAATTTGATGGGATCTAGGTTAAAAGGTAACAGTTTCCTTTTTCAATCAGTGGTATGACCGCCTAAGTTCGGGTCAGATATTTTGGAGACAAACGCGACAATTTTTATCAACACACATAGGCCTATACACGTAGGTGTGACACTGTTATATATCGGATAACATGCATGGAAGTTCATTGAATTTTTTATATCGTATACACCATTTCATAGCTAGAGCACTATAGATAAATAATCAATGACAAAATATCGCAATACATCAGACAGGTTTGATCAACGTTTGTTGATTATTCATGTCTGCTCTACATGTAGATCTATGTTTGTTGATAATTTTGGAGCTTCGTTAATATTTTACGCTTGAGAGTAGACATGATAAATGTTTGTTTAAGATGCATGGATGACTTACATATCCATTCAATATCCTGCATGGGAATTTACTACTCCTCTTTTGTAATTGCTATATTTCCGAACAGCTAATGTACATTGTACTGTATAACGCAACGCAGTTAGCCGGTCAGTTTGCTTATTGCTACGTATTAAAACAACTTATATAATATAAACCACCGTAACAGCTAGGTTTTTATTCCATTCAATTTCTTTTACTAAAGGTTTACAACAAGTAACAGGCCTGTAGCCAGCAATTTTAAAAGGGGGGTTCTTTTTCTGAAAAAGTGGACNTATTGATATGAATAGAAAAGAACATTTGTGGTAGCCTAGGCCTACTCAGATTCTATTATCTAAAAAAAAAATCTACCTGTATTTTTAATCAACATTTGTAAGAACTTTGTTTGCAGTGTGTGAATGGTGTGTGGAAGGTGTTTCTGTCTCTTATTGTGTTGTAAGTGTCTTGTATTAATTTTCGTGAATAAAAAAAACGTTACAAAAAAATAAAATAAAATAAAATAAAATAAAATAAAACGTAAATAAGAGGCAAACCTTCCCTCGAACTTGATACATTGGTATGAAAGCTGAATCTATAAATATTGTGAGCTTCTTAACAGCACGTGTGTGGATATATAAAGTCCACATCCGCCACTTAACAGTAATAGCAGTAACAACAGTAGAGATGCAGCTTATTTCTCACAGCTATTCAAGTAGCATAGAAGAAAGGCTAAATCAGAGAAAAACACAGTTTTGCATTATCACCGTGTTCTAGATCCTTCCAGAAATTATGTATAAAGAAATCATTTGATAGGAAAGAATAAAACGCCATATTTAACCGGATTCTGGACTCGTGTTGATTAATTATATATTACCATCGCAAACAACAACAAAACAGTGGTAATACCGGTACTGTGTTGAAATTGATTTGGCGATTCACTCTTTTATCTGTCGTTAAATTCACCAAAGGTGTGATCACATTAGCAAATGCCCCGTGTTGACAGATGGTTTCAAAGCAGTAAATAGTCAGTGTAAGTATTCGCCGAGTATTACGGAACAGTGATTATAAGATGTAAAAAATAACTCTATGTAAGGAATGTCATACAATGATTTCCGTTCTGATTAAATTATTGTCAAAATTTGATATATTTAAATAAAAGAACTTTTCAAATATGTTTATTTAAAAAAAAAATGGAGAAAAACCTGGCACCCATGGAAAATGTGAGACAAATATGAAACGATACAACGTTTTAACACTGAGTTTCAAAAGTCAAAAGCCAATTATATATATTTCAAAGTTCAATAACTTCAGCAGTTCAGGTTTTCGATACATTATTATTGCTCAACCCTGAAAATTTCAGGTGTTAAAGTGAAACAGATTTGATATTACATCAATCAAAAGCACATTGACAGGTGTCAAAACTGCCAGAGATTTGTATTCGTCAGAAGTTACATAGGGCGGCATCATTTTTCGACTTAAGATTTCAATTCTTTCGAGGTGTCAAAACTAAGAAAGGCCAGTTTGCCGCTGGACGCTCAAAGAACGCACGGTGATCGTTGAGATCGCACACATACAGTCCACACCCAAACCCAATATAGAGGTGCAAACGATGTCACAGACATGTTCCTAAAAATATGTAGTGCATAGATTACAAACTATGTTTGATTATTTTAGGGTCCCACATAAAGAAGTTTGTATTTAAGTTTCACTTTCCTGGAACCACGAATAATAAAAAATAATTCATCATCTAACCCCAAAAAGGAACATACGTTACTGTCACAAATGCATAACGTCTAGCTGTGGAAACGTTTTAATCAATTTGAAAATTCAATCATCACGGGTTTTGTTCTTTAATTTATCTCCTACAAGTATAACGTTTTAAAAAATTACAAAAAGCTTCTGTATAGAGCAGTTAATTGTTTTTTAGCGACTTAAGTTTGCCTGTCACTGAATATTAAAAAAACGGGGAAAATACACCCTACCGACAGTAAAATAAGCATTTAATAAATCATTTCTCCCCTCGTGCTCCAAATATTGTATCTGAAATGTCAAACTATCATGGAATCACGATATAATTTTTCTGTCAGCAAAAGAAAACATTGTTTTCTCTTGCACCAAGTACTTGTACAAAATGAAACATTTTGTCAATTTTCCTAGGGAACATACGTTACCTAGTATTAGCTATGACGCAGGCCCCATTAGTTACGGTTTAAATATTAATAAAAAACGTCCTTACGTCATATTTAATTTAACATGATCAAATCACTTCAAAATATATAAGAACACGTTATGAAAATAAAAATTAGGTGGCCTGGAACATACGTTACCGGAACATACGTTACCAGTGAAAATCTACATGCGCCCGAAACAGGCTCCGAAAGAAAAATTAGCTTCTCTTTGAGATGTCAGGTGGTTCCTTCTGACGTCTGCTCGAGCTAAAGATTAGATGAGGTTAGTTACAAGTGTAAATAAATCCATAAAATCCTCAGTAACGATGAAGGCGAAGTGAATGATTTTGTCGTAATAAAAAATTAAATTCAAATACAGAAATGAATGTCAAAGACGGAAATAAATGTCAAACAAAACTATGCAAGGAAAAAATAATCGCCAACGAGACGACTATAGTAGAGCCCAAGAGCGCCAGTAACCAAAATAAAAAATTCATAGAGCACGTTGGCAGAGTAAAAACACAGTATGAACATCTAAGAAATCTCAAGGAAACTTTTACAAGAAATCATGCAGCCTATGATTTGTCTTAAATAGCGACTGATAAGGACCGTAGAGACCCTTGAACTCTAAAGTGATATCTGCTTCTTATACTCACTCAATGGAAAGACTTGAAAACGTAATTTTGTGAGCCACTTACTTTTTATAGATGGAACAAACATTACATATATACATTTTTTTAATTCCCAAAAGTGCCGAAATCCGCAAGACAATTTACACCTTTCAGAGAGGATAGTAAAGCTCATTTTGAACGAATTCTCTGCTGTATTGGAAAACCTATAGGTGTGTTGAAAAAGGCTTCGTTCAAAGAGGTGGTAGGTTAGATCTGTATTTCTTTACATGCAAATGATTAAGGCGTTTGATACGCGGATCGTGTTTGTGTAATAGGTTATCACTTTTGATGTCTGAGTTACTTTTAAACACCTTAATAAATTCTACAAAAAAAAAGAGAAAAAATATCTTATCAATATTTATTAAACTCGTGTCCCGTATCTTTTCTATGGCTGTGGAACATACGTTACATTACGGTATGCGAAGGATGCGAGGCGTAGTTGGTATTGTAACTAATACACCCAAAATTTGAAACTGTCAATGAGTTTTAAATTCACGACGAATATGACCAATGGTAGATAACTTTTAGGTAACAAAGTTTTCAATTCTCTGTACAATTGACAATTACTGCTATTGAAAGAGTCATCAACGTGGACATTGTAAAGAAAAATGATCTTTAGTTTGAAAGTAATTTTCCTAGATCTGGTCAATTTAAATGTATTTTCCTATTACTTTTCCATTATTAATGACTCATAGGGTTCTGATAGTGTTTAGCTTGCACAAATTTCCACAGCGCTCAACTAATGATCGTGTTTATATCAGACGATTCCGTGGTATCGTATGTTCTTTCTTACGCTTTTTTTACATCAAACGGTTATCAATTTATTTGCTTACAAAACAGAAACGCGTGGGCGTAAAATTGGGACATTTGTGGATTTTTGTTCTATACACATGTAAGTTTTAAAAAATTGGATAATACATTGAATTCATTCAATTTCATTTTTTGAGACTTGAACTTGTGAAATGCACCTCTATATTGGGTTTGGGTGTCCAGCGTCTCCGTGGACGCCATAGTCGCTGCAAAATTTTGAACATGTTCAAAACAATCGCAGGGGCATTTTTCAACAGAGGCAGCCTGTCAGGACATCTGAGGGTAACGGCTACTAGTGGTCTCATACCTGGCCCAATTGGAATTTATTTTCTAAATTCTTGTACCTATCCATTTTCTGATATTTCTGTCGTTTTGCAAGATGCAGTTCTTGTCGTTTTCTGCAACAAACTTTTACAGGCCTGTGTTTATTTAATTTAATCCTTATGTAAATCTTTTGTTTTGTGTAAATATTTTACTTTATGATTTTTTATTCAAAGTCATTTATCTTTAGGTTGCAATGCTTCAAATAATGTTAATATTATTATTTATTTTTTAAAAGATACGTGTCTATTAGCGTGTGCATCTACGGTGTACTGCAATTAGCTCCTGTTGGCAGCGCGGCCTTCCTCCAACAAGGGTTACAGGTCTGTTTATTTTATTTTATTTTTTTATTATTATTATTTTTATTTTATTTTATTTTATTTTATTTTATTTTATTTTATTTTATTTTATTTTATTTTATTTTTTTGTTCTTCCAGCAGAGCTTGACGGATTTGTTTCAGATTATTAGGGGTTGATTCTTTTCTCCATTGCGCACTCAAAATCGTTCAGCATGTACTCAACAGGGTTAGTATTCGCCCTCAAAGACGACTGTTCGTTCTTCAGAACATTGCTTTTCAGATTTCTGCAACAAATCAATCAAAATACGAGAACTGTGAATAAGTGCGTTGTCATGACGAAACCGGTAGGCCTACTCATTCCTGAAGTCACCTCTTTATAATGGAATTCATGAGCTCAGTGGGGTTAGTATCGGGCTTCAGAGATGGTTGTTCCATTTTTAAAAGATGACTTCAAAGATCACTACAGGCTTCATCATGACAACACACTTGTTCTTTTTATCATTTTTTAATAGATTAAATAGTGATTCGTGTTAGAAAAAAAGACATAAGGTAGGGGAAAATAGGGAAAATTTGAGAACTGTGTAGGCCCTAATTACCTACAAGATGTGGGTGACACATTAGAGCAATGGTAGGCCTACACCCAGGGGTGGAAGGTATGTGTCCTCCTCTTATCTTCAGGAGCTCCGCAAAATAGTGAAAACAGTAGGCCTACACAGACGGCAGGGGCAGATCCAGGATTATTTGAAGGAGGGGGTCCGGTTTTTAGGAATGACAGGCAGCATATGTGAAGCCGACCCTCGCAACAATTGGTGTGATATTTTTTAGAAATCGAAGGGGGGGGACAGGACCCCCTGCTGACACCCCTCTCAATCCGCCACTGGGTGCAAAAACAAATTAAAAGAACACTTGCATAAATGTCAGACACAGGGCAAATTTCTTTCACGTGACTTCTCTGTTCAGTAATTGTGTTAGGTGAGCTCTGATCTTATGCCTAGCGCAATACTGCTGTCAACAAGCTCAACAGGCTCTATCTAACATGGAAAGGCCTACACTGAAACTTGTTAAACTTGTACCCTCTACCGGGGACACAGTGGTTATTATTTGGACATTTTCGCTGTGCAGAGAATAACTGTGAATTTAACCAGAGACACATCTGTGAATATCAAGCGAAAAATCAATCCGTGGCCCTGGTAGAGGGTAGAAAACTTGGAACCATAATGGAGAGCTCGAGGAGGGGAGGGTCTTTCTGCTTTGGTTCCGCAATGAAAGTGACTTATCTGCCTTCTTCTTCATTTACTGCGTGTTACCAATGTCCTCACATTATCACAGTATTTCCCAGCGTGTAAGCACATTAGAACATCGCATATTTAAAATAACTTTTTGCTTCTCTATTTATTTTCCCCCTTATTTTTTCGTGGTAGGAATCTTTTATGTGTCAGGACATACTTTTCGACACATTTCTTACGCCCTTAGATGGTTTACGGCACACACACATAATCTACTATACCATTACTTCATTGAGACTTTCTTCACTGACGTATTTTCTTTAAATAGCACCGACGTCAACGTTAGCATTGGTTGCCGAATCACAGTCCACTAATCACATGTAAAAGTCCCTATCAGCCAATCATATGCGGGGCCACACAGGTGCGTTGGCGTTTCGCCAAATTTAGTCTGATGCAATGAATGCGGAAGCGCACCGACTTTCCCCTTGACTATATATATATCAATGTGCATTATAAACGAGTACCTAGCTATACACTGAATGCATGGAAAAATAATTATAAGATTACTCTAAATGATTTGTGGAAAGTATGAGGGTATATATGGATTGTAAATATGACATGTTGCTCAAATAACAGTCTGAACGATTAAGTAAGTCATTGTCGTTAATTGATGTGCGGAAGGATAGATAACAATTCGCGCCGTAAAGAGTCCCGCCACGCATTGCACGACCATTTCATCAGACACACCAAGAAGAGAAGCTGCGACGAAAAGGTTTCCCGTGACTGTACAACAAAAAACCGCGAAAATGGCTTTCTAGAACCCCGGCAGCTGAACGACTTGTGCTCCGCAAGGCGCACCCTGGCGTACGTTATCAAATTTTGTACAATTTTACTGAGGTTTTGTTCAACTTAAGAAAATAGGAGAGACGGTCGACATTGTGAAAATTGACATATGTTTCGTAAGAACCTTTTCTGTTTTAACTTTATCTTAAACGTTTGTGTTTGGAAATAGTGATCAAGGTTAGGTGAGTGTATTTACAAAAAGAAAAGAAAACAAGTGACATTTCACGGAGTTAAATATTTGTGATTTGTTTATTTTTTTAGTAACTGCAAAATGGCAAGCTTACGACAAACGCACCCTCCCTCTGGGATACTTGACGACAAAGTGAAATCGATAGAAACGATACAAGATGATGTTCGAGGACGAGATGAACGATTGGGGCGATTTATTTGCCC
Organism: Lingula anatina; assembly: GCF_001039355.2. Next base: position 282,741 of record NW_019775496.1, read on the forward strand.
CAGCCCCGTTGGGCGTTGAAGTTGATACCTTCGCTGAGCTGAAAGAGTCAGCTGGAAAACCAATCACACATGATGGTCCATTCTCCGATTTGGCAGATGACCGTTTGGGTAAGTTGTAATTTTCAGTCTAATTATTTGTTGTAAAATATGTGTGAGAGGGGAAAAAAGACTTTGTGTGAGCTGGAAATTATTGAACATATGGTGAAAGACTGTTGAGTGACATTCTCTTAATTCTTCTCATTTTCATCAAGTTAAATTTTTTCTCATCTTTTTGCAGGACCACAGTTGTTTGAGCCATGGTTGGACGAGAGAGTGGACCTTCTCGACTTCCTCCTGGATGAAGGCAAGTCTGTCCAAGAGGTAGATGCCATGGTCACCTCTGTCACAACATTGACCGATGTTATAGGACCAGCTGAACCCACTGCTGCAGCCCCACCCACTCCTCCACCAGCTGTTGTGGTGGCAGACAGCATTGAGGAACTCTTGGCCCAAGTAGAGGGGCTTAATGACTCTGGCTTTGTACATAATGAATCATTAGAGGGCTCAGGTGCCTGTGTTGAATATGTAGATCTCACACCACCTCTCAGCCCAGAGGATGTGGAAAGTATTTTATCAGATTCTGGACGAAGCAGTCCTTATTTATTAGACACTTCTACTGTAGATACTTCAGTCCTGTCACCAGGATCAGACTTTAGTTCAGAAGACGATGAGCTCTTTGTACAGAAAAGATCTCGTAGTTCTCCATATAGCACTGACCCTGATTACACTGTTACTCCACGGGTAAAGTCTCATTCTGGTAAAAAGCCTAAAACACTTGACAAAAAGTTAAGAAAGAAAGAGCAAAACAAAACTGCTGCTCTCCGTTATAGATTGAAAAAACGCGAAGAAACTGAACAGCTACAAGCTGAGGCCGATGAACTAGAATCACACAATGGAGTGTTGAAAGGAAAGGTTGAAGAACTAGAAAGAGAAATTAAGTACATGAAAGAGTTGATGAAGGAAGTGTATATGGCAAAAGGACTGATTAAAGAATGATTGTAATGTACTATTTGTTAAATTATTGTAGGAATAATTATTATTGTAAATAAATGGTGTTTGAAATATTGAGTATTTGATTTATAATTTTTAGCAAATGGCATAAAAAAGTACAAGCAACTCCAAGAATTGGTACTAAGTAACCAAAATATTAAAATTTTGTGGCACACACTTTGCTTCTTAAAGGGGCACTCAGTTAACGAGTGCTTTCAGTGAATTCAACTATGCCTATATTTATGTGACTTGGCAAAGGCATATTTTTGAGATCAGGAGCTTTTATTAACGTGGAACAAATTCTTAAGTTTCTTAGTCATTGCCTGGTGTTGAAAATAATTTACTGAAACATTTCAGCACACCCTTTGCCTCTTAATACTGCAGAAACTGGATTTCATTAGGGTCTTTCCATCAACATAACCGTAGTAACCTTTTATTGGCACTGATACAGAAAAAGTGACCCTTGACATAAATAACCCTTGGATGTCTCCGCTAACAAATAGCATTTTGTCAGTTAAGTAATTTTTCTGATGTTTGTTATAATTTTCACCATAAGTTTTCCAATGATTAACAGCATTCTGGGAGCATAATTACTTTCAAATCTTTCTTGGTTCCCAATGATTAACAGCATTTTAGGAGGCTGTAATATTAAAGTTCATCTTTTCTAGATTAAAGGGAAAAAACTAGATAAATTGGGTAATACCCTGTAGGTTTTACAATTTGTTTCATAATTTGCTGCCCTCCAAGTCTGCATTATAAGTATCAAATAGCACAGTCCTGGTGTGTTAAGCAAGAAGCCTCTTCACATGTTGACCACAGAACGGATACTGTAAGAAGAAAATAACCAAATTGTAAATTTTTTATATGTTTAAATATACATTTTTGATGGTGTGTATCAACTTTTATATGCCAAATAACCTATGCACTTTTAACTTCTAAGGAATCATGTTAGGCTATGCATCTGTTGATCAAAGGCGATTTTTTTATTGATTCATAAATGATATGGAAAAGCGGTCTGAATTCCTAATAACATTAATTATTTACACAAACATGTATGCATATATAACACACTTTTGACTGTATCAATCTTATTTATTACGTACCTCTGCCCAGAATGCATAAGGTCAAATGCTTCATTGATTTTTTCCAGGGGCATGTTGTGACTCACAAACTCATCTACTTTAACTATTCCTTTCAAGTAATCCTCCACTAGTTTGGGGACACTTTCACGACTTTTCCAACCTACAAAAAATAGTTATGTCAATTGCTTTCTAAATTTAATTCAAACAGATTTGTATATATACTTGATTGTTTCACACCTTCCTTCTAGATAAACACTGTAGAGAACACTGTAGTGACTCTAGGAAAAAAGAATTACATTTATGATACATTAGGGTTCATTCCCAATGAAACTATCGTTCTATGTAGATCAATCCAACTCGCTGAAAGCACTCGGTTACACATTTTAACATGATGTGAGTAGAATGCAGAAAAATGGACTCTTGCTTCCACAAAAACCATTTACGATATAGTTAGGCGGCTAAGCCAAAAAATTGTGCAAAAGTTGATAAAAGCATGAAACTTTCCACGATGAAAGACCATCAGGTATTAGTTAATTTTGGATCGGGGGGCAACTCCAAAATCCATTAGTACCCGGGTGGGCAGCGTTCCTAAAATACGCTGACTCAGCGTTTTTATACGTACGAAGATTCCATCAAAACAAGAGCTGCTTTGTATGTATAATTTAAATTATGATTACATGTATAAATTTGAGACTCATACACTCACTGTGCACATATATGACAGCAATGACGTCATGATGACGTCACTGAATGATATTTTACAATACAAAAAGACGGATGTCTCGTTTTTATGCACATTTAAATATCACCAAAACGTGCATTACCGGTCTTAATAATGACATTATGGATATAATTAAGACATGTACAATAAATGTGCAGATATCTGAGAGCAATGGCGTCATGATGACGTCACTGAACGATATTGCGCAATACAAAATGGCAAATTTTAAACACGGAATTCTTAAAGACGAACATTTCACTCGTACAGTCTTGAATAATAATTTGAGCTAAAGGCAGTAATGATGTAAAACACATCTTTGAAGGCATAATCTGATATATTTATTTAAGTCATTTGTATAAAAAAAAAAACATAAAAAGTGTTGGCACAAACTAAATGTCTTTACTTCTTAATTTCCATTAAGTGAAGCAGTTGCCACCACAGGCACACAGAGCTGTGCATTGCAATCTAGCTTTGTTACATTTACACAGCCCTCTACACGCCTTTTTACAAGCACATCGGATAAGCTCATAGCAGCTTAGCTGTGCCTGAGAGAGTGTGGACCAAACCGGCCTCCAAGTTCCCCCATCATTTGTCCATCCCCATTCGTGTGGACTGGGGAGCTCTGGTCTCGTCAAATGCGCCTGACTCCACACATGCCCGCCCTGATATGCTGCACGAAGTAAGTGCTGCTCCAAAGCTGCTGATGTTGGGGGTATCCTGTTAAGAGAACGCTGACGCTTGCAGAACAGCTCTTGCCGTGCCTCATTTACTGAACTCAGTTGGCTTCCTCGATCGTATAATAAGACAACAAATCTCTCTATAATCTCCCTGCAGTTTTCTGGCAGTGAATCGGGTACGTTTGCTATGTCTAGAAAAGCTTGGGTGACCTCAGGGTACACCGTCCACGTGTCCCACGCGCTCTTCTTGCTTTTGTTGGTAAAGTAGGACACGGTATCGCAGCCAGTAAAGGCATGAAACACTGGCAGTGCCCTACACTTCTCCGGTCCAAGTGACTCTGCAATTTCATGTACAGGAAGGTAACGAAAGTGTTTACCAGTCCCAAATGCAAGCCAAAGTTCTTTGCCTTGAATTCGCTGCATTTGTGCTATGGCAATAATGAACACACCAGTGTCAACTGTTCTTATAAGTATACGATGATGCCAATTCGCAGCATTNACAATAGTGGCGAAGAAGCCAAACGGCACGTATATTCTGGAAAATTTACAAGGGTAAAAAGTCTCTTTAACTTTTTCCCTTGGCTGTGGGTGCTGGTCAGCTAAAGCAGTATAGTTAGGCGGCTAAGCCAAAAAATTGTGCAAAAGTTGATAAAAGCATGAAACTTTCCACGATGAAAGACCATCAGGTATTAGTTAATTTTGGATCGGGGGGCAACTCCAAAATCCATTAGTACCCGGGTGGGCAGCGTTCCTAAAATACGCTGACTCAGCGTTTTTATACGTACGAAGATTCCATCAAAACAAGAGCTGCTTTGTATGTATAATTTAAATTATGATTACATGTATAAATTTGAGACTCATACACTCACTGTGCACATATATGACAGCAATGACGTCATGATGACGTCACTGAATGATATTTTACAATACAAAAAGACGGATGTCTCGTTTTTATGCACATTTAAATATCACCAAAACGTGCATTACCGGTCTTAATAATGACATTATGGATATAATTAAGACATGTACAATAAATGTGCACATATCTGAGAGCAATGGCGTCATGATGACGTCATGATGACGTCACTGAACGATATTGCGCAATACAAAATGGCAAATTTTAAACACGGAATTCTTAAAGACGAACATTTCACTCGTACAGTCTTGAATAATAATTTGAGCTAAAGGCAGTAATGATGTAAAACACATCTTTGAAGGCATAATCTAATATATTTATTTAAGTCATTTGTATAAAAAAAAACACATAAAAAGTGTTGGCACAAACTAAATGTCTTTACTGCTTAATTTCCATTAAGTGAAGCAGTTGCCACCACAGGCACACAGAGCTGTGCATTGCAATCTAGCTTTGTTACATTTACACAGCCCTCTACACGCCTTTTTACAAGCACATCGGATAAGCTCATAGCAGCTTAGCTGTGCCTGAGAGAGTGTGGACCAAACCGGCCTCCAAGTTCCCCCATCATTTGTCCATCCCCATTCGTGTGGACTGGGGAGCTCTGGTCTCGTCAAATGCGCCTGACTCCACACATGCCCGCCCTGATATGCTGCACGAAGTAAGTGCTGCTCCAAAGCTGCTGATGATGGGGGTATCCTGTTAAGAGAACGCTGACGCTTGCAGAACAGCTCTTGCCGTGCCTCATTTACTGAACTCAGTTGGCTTCCTCGATCGTATAATAAGACAACAAATCTCTCTATAATCTCCCTGCAGTTTTCTGGCAGTGAATCGGGTACGTTTGCTATGTCTAGAAAAGCTTGGGTGACCTCAGGGTACACCGTCCACGTGTCCCACGCGCTCTTCTTGCTTTTGTTGGTAAAGTAGGACACGGTATCGCAGCCAGTAAAGGCATGAAACACTGGCAGTGCCCTACACTTCTCCGGTCCAAGTGACTCTGCAATTTCATGTACAGGAAGGTAACGAAAGTGTTTACCAGTCCCAAATGCAAGCCAAAGTTCTTTGCCTTGAATTCGCTGCATTTGTGCTATGGCAATAATGAACACATCAGTGTCAACTGTTCTTATAAGTATACGATGATGCCAATTCGCAGCATTCAGTACGTGAATAAAAATCCGAGAGTCTGCTTCTTCGTGATTACATGGCTGAAGGGATTCCAATGATTCACTATTGACTCCTGCTGACACCACTCCGTCACCCTGGGTGCTGACTACTATTTTGTCTGAGACTTGCATTCTTCCTAACTCATCTGACAGAAGCTTAAAAAGTTCCGTCTTATTCTCGTCTACTCTTAAGAAGCTCTTCCAGTTCTTAGGCATTTTGACAGAAGGCTTGACGCGCCGCCTTACGCCCTCTCCCCTCTTTTCTCTGGTGCACTTTTTCAGGCTGTCGTCCCGGTACACATCCCATATAACATCAACACGCTTGGCGGATTGAAGTTGAGCATGAATGTACGGTATGAAGATGCTTTCAGTGTACTCTTGAAAAGTCTCAGAGGTTTTTGGATCTAACATTTGGACTATTACTGCTCCGTCGAGTATCTTAACATCAACTTCGGGGCTCACAGTCGAAGCACAGACGTTGCCTTGCACGCATGGAATTATTTCCGCCTTGTTACCTTGCTTCATTGAACCATGATGGGAAAGCGCTGGTGGCGAAGGTTGATTCTCATGTTTAAAAAACTCATTTAGGTTTCCATCCCTTGTCTGACATGCAATGTACAATCTTGAGAACAAAGAGCAATCTTCCTTTAGCTCTGCCATTGCCGTTTGCTTCTTTTCGGGGCCTTTACTTGGAGGATTCTTGAACAGATGTAGTTTGTTTCGCTTTAAAGGGTCAGTGATTGGCTTGGACCTGTCCACAAACCTTTCCTTTGCGAACTGGTCGTACTGATGTCTGCCGAGTAATTTAATCTTCTTAATCGTTTCTTCTACCTCTCTAGGCATTATTTCTTTTGTATCTAAGCGGAGCAATTCCCCACTGTCCTCAAGAAAAGGATTGCCTATTTCTTGTAAGGTGACCACTAGAGATTTGACGTCCTTTTGGAAACGTGCCTGTATTGATGGTATTTGATCATGGTGTTTTGTGGACTCTGTTTTAGCGGTGGGCGTTTGCTGTTCATACTCGTGCACCATCCTAGACAGTTCGGGGCCACCAATCATCCATCTCCTTAGTGCACTTGCATTTTCTGTGAGTCCAACGGCGCCACCTTCACCTTTGATTGACACATTTTCTTGTTCATGGGCATGGTCCAAAGCGATTGCTGAGAACTGGTGCATGGATTTCTTAACGACAAACATGCCCCTCATGAACTTGCGGTATACCTCGGGGTGTTCTTTTGGCAGCGCTAGCATGTCCCGCACATGCACTGAGAGCCAACGTGCATAATGGACATGGTCAAGAACAAACATCCAAGGCATTAGTAATCCTAGCGATTCTACGTAGAGGTTGAAATCTCCTTCTCTTATCGCCCTTACGAACTCGAGAACAAGAAGTTCAAACTGCAAGATCAGGTACCAGAAGAGGAAGTGTGGTTGTCGTGTCGAGGCTTTATCACACCAAGTTTCAAACTCCTCTGGTTGCTGGTCGACACAAACCCCTGCTTTGTAGATGTCGTAAGCATTAGAAAGAAGAATGTACAGAGCAGCAGATGTAAGTTCATGCGCGTGCCTGGTTCGCGCAAGGTGTGTCACCTTCAAATAAGATTCAGCAGTTCCTACTGAGGCCACGTCAGCACTTACTAACACGTCTACCCAGCCGCTGCCTTCGAGAAGATTACCGAGCGCTTTTAGGGCCGCCATCTCGATATGTAGCCCCCCAAACATCACAACATAACGCTTCTCTCCGTGTGTCTCAGGCCAGTTCCACTGCACTTGCTTTGCAAGGGCAAAGAGTGGCTGGTCCATCGCAATTACAGGAGTTTGTCCCGGATTGAGATGCTGTATTGCTTGGTTTGCAACATACATGCCGTGTTTTATCATTGCAACAGAATGGGCATTCTCCATGAAAAGAGGAAGGAGGGCAACATAATCTACAAGTATCGGTAGGGGCTGTGTCTGAAGAGATGCCTGAAATGCAGCCCAAGATATAAACTCGTCAGACGAAAGTTGTTCTTTTCCGTACAACTGTTTGACGTTGGTGAGCCACTTAGCCTCTCTGCTGATCGGTGTGGCGAAGGAAGGTGGTATTACAGGACCAGTAGTCACAGGTACAACTGGGTCTGCTGTCTTTAGAACCGCTGGCGGGACGTTCTGGTATATATCCGGTAGTTCTTTGATGGTTTTTCTCTTTCTTCCAGAATCTGTGATTAAATTGATACCTCGATCTCGTCCACAGTTATCCAGAATAGGATGCTGTGCCAATGAAATAGCTGTTCCGTGAAACGAGTCTTGTGCAGTTGTCGCACTAGGATTGTGATCTATGTTGTCTAGCGCAGCTGTAGTAAACACGTCTGCACAGAGTTTTGGGGGACAAACGATCCCATCCTTTTCGAATCTGTCGCACACACTGTTTGCAACATCAGTTGATATCGACATTACTCGATCGTAGGAAATAGATAGACCCATTCCATACATTTGATCAATCAGAGAGCGGCTGCGCGTCTCGGCATGGATTTTCAAGCCAACGTAAATAGGGAGAGGTGTTTCCCGATCTCGGCTGTGTCGAAAGTCTTCTTTAGCTTTCTCGTCACTAGTCCTGGCTTTTCTCTTATGCTTAACGCAGTTGAATCCGATTAACTGAGAAATAGTGAGAATCGCCTCGTTTACATAATTTCCGTCATCACTCTCAATTTGACGTCCTGGCCCTTCTAAAATCATCGCAATTAACGCCTTTAGGGAAGGCGGCACACTGTCTGTAGGGCGGTTATCGGTAAAGGAACCGTTGAATAACTCATTTCTATGCGCAAAGATATCTCTTCGTATTATACGAGCTACCTTAGCCATTTGCATGGCCTCTGAAGTGTCATCTTCCTGTTCGCAAGCCTTCATTAAAACTCCTCCTACATCTTTTTCAAAAGCCAGGATGACATCTCGCCCTTGTTTATAACACACTAGGGTTGGTAAAACGGCTTGAAGCTGATCTTTTAAACGTGAGGTATGTACTCTATCGAGTTGCTCGCCGCCTATCTTTTCCAGTATAGAGCAGTACATTTTGCTCAGGTCGGCCATCGTAAAGACACGCACACTGTTTTCGTTCTCTTTGCAGTCTTCCAAATAGGACACTAGTTCTGCAAAGGCAATAGCGCGTAACTTTTTGTTTGCCTGGTCTGCGGGGTTCTCGGTATTGTCACTTTGCCTCAGTGATCTCCTACGGTTATAGAAAGAAACTAGACAGCTTCGATGATAAACGGCGTCGCTAGCTACCATATCCCCTACTGCCAACTTAGCAAGAAGTTTTGCGTCACTGAGCTCAATTGCATGCTTGCGCACCTTTGCATTAAGTTCCATGGTCGACGCCTTGTGAAGTTCACCTCCTGTTTTTTCACAAAAGAAACAGTTAGCAATCTGTTTTTCTTCAGAGGATACCCTTCTCCTTTTTTCCTTGTGTCCTTGTAGGGTTTGCTCTTCTGTTTCTGGGGTTAGTTCTACATTATGGACTGTATCAGAGGCAGCCTTTCTCCTTATTGCTCTTTTTAGCTCATTATTGTTTACTTTATATCTGCAAGACCTATGCCAGGATGCCTTGTATTTTAGAAGTGTTTCTTCCAAAGAAGGCTCCTCAGACGATAATGCTGACAGACGGACAGCAAATTTACGGAGACCTAGCTTCTCGAATTCAATAAGATTCTGTGCTAGTGACTTGTAGCCTGCCCCTAAGGAGCTGCTTGTAGAACGGTCTGGGCAAATAAGGGATTCCTCTGTGCTTTTCTGACATAGAAAACAAAGTTCCCAATCGACTTCTTTTGCTGTTTCCATTCTTAGTCCCACGATTTTTCCGTATGGTTGTTCTAGAACAGCGCAAAAATATATTCCCGGATTTACTATTTACCACTAGATAAACAATAATTTTAATTAACATTTTAAAAGGGTTCATTCATTTGTATAATCGTTTTTACTAGTCTACAAAGAGTAGAAAATTCCAGACCCCTAGCTTAGCGTACAAAGTGAAAAGCTAAAACGACGACATTTGACAGCAATTTAGATAATTATTTTCATTATTTTTCAAAGCTTAATTAGATCATTAACCCCCGCCTCCCAGGTAACCGTTTATAGACTTGTAAAAACGATGATAAAAACGGTTGTCTCCTAAGAATCCTGACGCTGACTGCTTTAAAAAGTAAGCCATTACAATGCAAATCCCGCTTCAAAACCTAATATCATAACGCGGGACATACCGCGTGGCAGATTTCAATAATGATCGGTATCGCGGGTGTTATCTTTAACTCTTTAAATACTAGATACAACTTCATTCGTGTTTGATCCTGTGCAGAAGGAAATGAAGTGTTTCGCACGTAATCCTCCCTTGCATCAAGTTACTCACCTGTTTTAGATCATCCCCTTGACCACATTTGTAGCAACAGTCCACATCGAAAGAAATGGAACATCTCCCGCCAAATTTTAGAGCATATTACCCGAAGGCCTTTGCGGTAGCAACTTACATTGTAGACCCAGTTCCATAGCTACCAGTAGTTTTGTCTAATCAAATATACTTGGGTATAACTTCAAATACAAATTGAGATTAATATAAGAAATAAAAATATTTTTAAAAGGACAAAACAACAAAGAAATATAGCAAAACTTTTGATTTATTGTAATACACAACACGCGCATCATGTCAAGGCGTGGCGACCCCGAATTGGGTCAGCTATTGTACACTATCTCTTTTAGCAGGAATAAAACATGTGACGATGTCTTTTTTAGCATGTTCTTATATTGAAAATAATATATCCATTTCACCAGTGTTTCCGTGAGTAGACATCCGTCTTTTTGTATTGTAAAATATCATTCAGTGACGTCATCATGACGTCATTGCTGTCATATATGTGCACAGTGAGTGTATGAGTCTCAAATTTATACATGTAATCATAATTTAAATCATACATACAAAGCAGCTCTTGTTTTGATGAAATCTTCGTACGTATAAAAACGCTGAGTCAGCGTATTTTAGCTAAGCTGCCCACCCAGGTACTAATGAATTTTGGAGTTGCCCCACGATCCAAAATTGACTAATACCCAATGGTCTTTCATCGTGGAAAGTTTCATGCTTTTATCAACTTTTGCACAATTCTGGACAAAAAATGGACTTATCCGCCTAACTAGTAGGGCTACAGAGAAAATAGGTGATTTTTCTTTTAAGAAAATTATAAAATGTAAATGGCACCTTTTATCTATTCTATAAAAACAATGTTAGCTATTGAAACATCAACTTTATATTTATTGTCATTGCGTTTTCATGATCAATTTGGTCAGCATTTACAGCACGTTCACTTTTCTGTATTTCAGAGCTGAAGGCGAAGCTGAAACCAGTTAAATATTAAAGAATTACAGAATTGAGTATTTTGTACAACAAAGAAGATTGTAAACAATAAACACCCAGTTAAAACAGGTTTTCTGTATTCTTGTCTTTTTTAAATCCAATAAATTTTATATTTTTATTGATAATTAGTTACAATTATATTGCACCAATAGAACTATTACTTCAATAAAATGTATAAAGCATACATATCGCAAAAAATAAGGAATATTGCCTTATGGGTACGAATTAAACTCGATTTTCTTCTGCCTAAAGTGCAACAGTTAGGGGGACCCTGCAATTCAAAGCGGACTGTTCATTTTGAATCTGAAAGTCTGCGGACTGCACGTGTTAATATAGGAAGTCCCCCGGACTTTCAGATTTAAAACTTAGTATCCGTGGACCCTACATTTTAAAACTGAGTGTCTGCCGGACACTCAGTTTTAAAACATAGGGTCCGCCGGACTCTGAAAGGGCCGGACTCTACGGCACGCTACACCGGCACCGCCGTGTCTCAGCTAACGCATTTCCCAGCATTTGCAGCTAAACTCAGCATCACAGATAAGGAGAGTATATGTGTAATATAATTTAATCATCGGACTCCGACTCTTTACATCTTCCGGTAAAACGGGTGTTAGTTTAAACTTTCATAACAATAAGAAATTTCTGAAAGAATAGGAGAGAATAACTTTACAAGCAATTCATTAAAGAAAATTAAACACCTTTTTTACATTCTAATCTTAAATATAACTGTGAAAGTTATAACTGTCCTTGGGTTAAGCCCAACCTTATCATAAATTGTTTGTGTGGTGTACTATGAGAATCAATGATGCCTAATCTAGTTTGCTGGAGAATTAGAAAATAAGTTTTATACCAATATTTCTCGCGATGTTACGGTAGTTGGACTTTGTATGCGATGTTTTCGATGCTCTTTATGATTCAACAAGATAATTTAGCCTATTTTAGTGTATTTGATTATGCTGTATGTAGGTCGTCAATATTTGAACATTATATCGCGTGTTTACTAATCAGGTTCAGACATGTAGTATCACCAGCGCTATCTCTCAGTCTCATGATGCACTAGTAACTGAACTTCGAACTGCATCCGAGGGAACAGGGGCTTATTTTGCCTCGAACATGTACTTAGTTACCAATATTTTTACGAATGTCGCGTTTGTATTTAAGCCCAATGGCAGATCCTGGGGTCTGCACAGTGGACACATGCTCCTCCCTTTACTTCTGCGGTATACCCCCCCCCCCCGGCACTTTCCTCATAAATATCATTAAAGAAAAGACATGTTATTTGTTTTTCACAAACTTAGATCTACGTAAAATATACATTGGGCTTAAATACATTCTACGTGGTTTATTTTAAATCACGGAGTTGTTTGCGAATTTTTCATTTTTCACAATTGGCAATTTGAAGGTGTGAGTTTGAATTATTGTGTGTCTGAAATCCTGTGCTAGCTGCATTGGTACATCACCAAAGATTGGCGGTGACGTTACTGTTAAGCATCATTACGGAAAACACGCCTAGATCTTTTATTTTGCAAGACAAAATATTTAAGCTTGAAGACGAAATATTTAAGCTTATGTGCAAATCTATGTAAAACTGTAGTTTAGAAAGCTTGTAAAATGTAACTGTACACATTTTAATGCTCAATGAATTATTATTAATATTATAAAATACAACTCCAGCTAAAAATTAGCCCAACAAGACTGTATTTCTTGAAGTTTTGAAGTTACATGCTAAATGCTTGTTTTTTTAAAAATATTTCAGAGATTGGCAATTTCAAGGTGACTAAATTCCCATGGGCAAGGTGCCCTTTGCTACATATACTCACATTTTCTGAATATATAAGTAGCAATAACGGCAGTAAATAATTAAAATGTGTTGATGATTGTGTTGTTAAGCACCATGTAATAAGGAATCATCATCTACAAAAAAAGTGCATCTATCGTTAAATCTGTTGCTCAAATTGGTTGCTCCTTAATATAGACTTTAAATGTTACGGTTTTTATCACTTTTGTCATCTACAGTGTATATGTCCGCCCATTTGACAACTTTCATATAGTTCATAGAATATCTAGCAAAAGACTTCTTCTTATTTTGAAGACTCATGACAAAACTGCAGAGTTTGACCCCTTCCTATAAAATAACCAAGCAAATGTGCTAATTTTAATACAGTGATTAGCTACTGGGTCAAGGATGTTACCTTTTTTGTTTATTTAAAGACACAGATGTCACAAAGTGTTCGAGGTACAAAAGACGTATTTCCCATTTTTCACATATCATCTGCATTTTGAGAACGAACCCCATCATTTGACGTAGTAAATCTTGTTATATTATTCGAACTGCTGTAGTTAAATGTATTAAAACAATCGAACCTCAAGCTGACGCACACATGTTAGCAAGAGCTGAGAATAACGTTTGGAACTGGTACTTGAAAACGCGTGAAGACACAGGCTTTGAATATATAAAAATGTAGAGTTGACACAAGCTGTCAAGGAAAGCAAGTTCTAAGTGCGATCGCGACTAAGTCCAATGAAATATTTTGCGCCAGTGCTTTGCCTCGTATCTGTTTACTCTTTGATAGGGTCATATGCGTTTCCTTCCACTATCTCAACACGAAAGGTACACGAAAAGTACTAGTACTATCAGCCATTGCAATGCATGTGTGCCGGTGGCGAGGCAGCGGCGAATTCCTCAGATCAAAAGTGGACAGGGAGGTAAGTTTAATTGGATTAATTGGATTGCACATGTTCTCATTAAAAACAATGGATACTGTTGATATTACATCGTTTCACACATATTTTTATTTTTTGTTTTTTTCTCCCTTGCCCCTTTTGTTTTTTCATTCACTCAGTTTCCTTTCTTTTTTCTTTTTGTACCACGTGTCATTTTTATGATCTCTTTCTCACATTCTACCCATACCAATCTTTTCTCCATATATACTTTCTTTTTTACCCAGAATTTTTCCACTCACTCTCATGTCGTCTCTTTTCTCCTATTCTCTCTTGCCTTCTTTCCAATCTTTTACTCTTACTCGTGATCTGTCTCTCTATCGTACGTAATTTTATAGCTTGGAATAAATTTTCCTTTCTGTTCTATTTCTGTGACGAAGTTGTTGGCTTGTCTTCGTCATGTTACGCGAGGTAGCAAATACAACTCAGATATTATCTTTCTTATTATTTATTGAACTACTGTCCAGTTATTACCCGCGCCGCTTCCTTCATTTCTATTCCTACCTCATGCAATCTGTAGCGGCCTTCTCTCTGTTTACACTAAGCGCAGTTCTATAAATACCATAAGAGCATGTCAATCAACTTAAGTTACTCTACTAAACACTCCCCGCTCTTATTCGCTGCATGCTGTCACTTACTAACGTTACATTTCTTAGCGTATCTCTCTTGCTCAGTTAAGGTTATATTACATTTAGCCAATGGTCACTTTATCATTGTACATGTATCAGAGCCGCTCGTGTTGTTCGATGGCCAAAAGACAATGGTTAAATTTTCAGGTTCTGTGTAGATATTGTAAAAATATAGCAGTCAAAAATAATAAGTTAGCAAATAACTTAAAGGAGAAACGAACAGATCGAACAAGAAAATAATGAATATAATTTATTGACCTAAATACAAACGGTTCAACAATTGTGAGTGTCAATTTATTCATGCTGAGACAGTATTAGTAGTGCTAATGCTTACAATGATTCATGGAGTGTATGTGTACGCGTTTGCAGGATAAGAAATCGAAATATTTTTTGAGAATCTCAGTTTAGTTTCTCCATCTAAAAAGTAAATACACTCCAATCCAATTAACTTGTTTAATTGAGCGAAGAGTATATGGATTGATGGAAAGAACCTTACCCAAAAGCCTATTTCAATCATTACTGTTTTTGCGCTATACTATGTCTATGCATTAATATGCTTAGTAACATAAGGCTGAACAAGCTCACCAAAGCTGCGATTTTGCTAAAAAGGAGAATATTGAAGCACAATTACATTTTACAAACAACATGTAAATTATTGTAAAATGACGAAATCAAAATATGTGTTTCATTGAAAACATACTATAACCAATGACATAAAGGGGTACACCAAAAGTTAATTTCATGAAGGTTTATAAGTCTTTTGTCTCCCATCTTATAAAAGGTAAGAGAGATACTATTTAAAAATGACAAACAAATTAAAGGGAAAAAATGGACATAAAAAATGACGGGCAAAAGATGCGTGAGGAGACCACCGTCCCGTTAATATGTTTACGACTTTAGTGTTGGAATGACAGTCTGTCGTGGTGCAACTCCCCGACTACATTTTTCATGCCAACCACCTTCTTTGCAACAAATTGAAGTAAACATGAGGCACACAAAGCAAAATTCTTTCCCACAAGCTACACACATAATATTTTTGCACGCTTCAGTATTGTGCTCGCAAAGTTGGCCACAATTCGGGCATGCTCTAACACGTGGAACTTTTTGACCAATTTTACAGTCAGGCAAATCGATTTCGTCACAATTTGCCAAAAGAAACAGACTTAAGTCTTTTTCGTTAATACAATAACCACATCCTACTTTATTCGTAGTGGGACCGAACTTTGGCCATTCTCGTAGACATCTCCAACAAAAATCATAACAACGCCCAAATGACTTTGTGCAGTAACCACAATGGACTCTCAGGTTACTCAAGTCCGCGCGCTCAACGATGCTTTGGCAACCTGGACACTGGAAGTTAAAATGGCACAGTGTTTTATAAAGCTGCAAGTGTAAAGTTCAATTCTCAGAGTTAAACAGGTCTGATGATAAATTGACCACATGTTATTGCTGATTAATTCCGTTTCAAATATGTACCTTAACCCAAGATCTTAAAAACACGTCAGAAAACGTATTCCGTGCCGATTTAAATATATTTTTAAGTTATTTGTAGCAAATAAGTCATTCAATTTCCATGTCATCATTGATTTGTATTACACACATTGTGACGCATGGTGCTTTTAAAAAACCGTACTGATGATAGAAATCAATGAATTAAATTGATTAAGCGATGAAATGTTTTTTAACTATCACTGTGACCACACAAACGTCAAACAGTAACAAAAATAAGCAACAAAATATTTTCACATAACATAACCCTTATTTCTATAGAATAAATGACAGTAAATAAATCAGACCTTGAAGCTATTTCTCTATATAAAAAAGCATTCTTCACTGTTCGAAACAATTAACAATTTACAGTCTTGAAATGGAGCTGATTGTGTTCATTTCGATATTCAATTCCACGTTCCAAAGCCCCCCATGTACGTAAAATCTTTTAGGCTTTGTAATCATTATAAAAATGCAACAGGATATAATATTGGATGTATATTCTATTAACTTTTTTTGTCGTTTTAATTGCGTTTTTGGACCACATGACTTCAAGTGCTCTTTGTTCCTCTTGATCAAGTAACGCCTTCTCTCGTATCTCAGTGAAACCCCATTTGGCTTTGCACTCTGGGCATTTAACATCCAAACGACCCTGAAACATACTTTGTATATTGTGGTATGAGTAGTTAATTTTCATTTTGCATAAACCTTTAAAATTCTTATTAATATATAGTATCCATTGCAAAGTTAATCTTAACCACATGCACCAAGCATGTACATATATGTTTTAAACCGGAGCGAGCTGGTAAGTTATTTCCATTTCCATAAAAGCTTACCTTTTCCAATTCATGCTTACTATAGCCAGTCAACATATCAGGATCCACAGCATGCCCGCACGACATTTTACCTCGCCAACTGTCAGGATCATCTAAATGTAAAACGACATCCAGATTACCAAAATAAAATCATTATACAGTTATAGAATTATACAAGGGTTATTTTACCTGCTTACGCAGTTTGTTTGCCCAATTAAATAAAAGTGTCTGACAAGTTAATCCAGAATGTACGTCACGTTAAAAAGGCACAGCAATGTGGGCTGTCAAAATATCATATTTGTCAAATTCACCATCGCCTGTAATAACATCTGCTTCCTTCGTAAGAAAGCTTGAATGGAGCTTTTGGTCGTATCTCTTTGCTTGTCCACCGTTAAGTCGAATCACCATCAGTATGGTCGAACCGTCTTTTACACCATAGTCTTGCAGAATTGCTTCCTCATTATACGAATTTTTATCCGTAAGAGTCACCCCAGCGAAAAGAAGATAAAATTGATCGTATTCTGAAAAGAACAAGCGTTTATAAGGAATCCAAAAATGCTATAACATCTTCAATTTCATGTGCTCTTGTTGACAAATATCACTTATCCATATTCCTATCATTATTATGAACTTTAAAACATAAAAAGATTTCAGAAAAAAAATTATTATTGTAATCAATAAGGCGCCACCAAAGGGCAACAAAATTATACTTTATTAAGATCAGAATGTGATCTTTAAATGCCATGTGTCCGTTAGCGTGTGAAATTTCATAGCTAACAATTTCGTTTTTTTTTCCTTTAAAGTGGATTTTGCATGTTTTTTGGCTGAATTTTTAATGAAAAAAAATTAAACAAAGTTTGAAAGATTTTAAACCATGCTTAATGCATTGTAATGTTGTTTGAATTACAATTCCCGACTAAAAGAGAGTATAAATGAAAAAAAATTAACTAGATACTTTCAATTAACTACAAGTATAAACTAAAAATTTTAATGCTAATACTTAAATTTGCAATACATTAAAATATAATTATATTATATTATACCTAAAATATTATAAAAATATTGACAGTAATAGTGTTATTTCCTTAAATTTTGGTTGAAAACATGATAAATGATATAAAACATCACATAATATAACTTAAGAGTGAATAGACACAGGTTAGGTGCTTCACCTTACCTGCAAAAAAAGTAGCATCAAAAGCTGCAACAGGGAAACGCTGGTTCCACATATTACATATTTTAACTTTAAGATTTCAAAATGCAAACTGGTACCATAAAAAAAAGACTGGTCAAAGATCACCTGATCAATGGATAAAACGGATGTTTTAAAACTATTTAAAAGTTATTTAATTAAATTTATATAAGATCACTTTCGAAAGCACACCTACGAATACAGCATTACACAAATTCCCAAAATTGCAAAATGCTTTAAGATTAATCATCAAAATCTATAATTAAAATCACCTTGAAATGAGAAGTCACAGAGCATTCAGATACAATAAGAAGATGGATGATAAGTTGACTTTTGTAACAGAAATTTGGATGATTAATTGACAGAGATTGACAAAGTTGGGATTTGTATCTAGAGTTCATCCTAGTGATGACGTCATTAAACCGTTATGGAAATATTAACAGATTGCTCTCAAATTTCAATGTTACTGACATTTTTAAACACTTACGTAGAGTCTTTTTTTTAGAAATATACAAAATATATGGGAGTTCAACGGTTATATGATCTTTTTCTCCGGACTTGACTGACAGGAATCCGCATGTCGTTCACATAAGACAAAGGGAGAATTGATTACAAAAAATAATGTAAATTGGTTGTTGACTTATCAAACTCACCACTTATACATAAAATAGCATGTAAAATTTGTTTGGTGAATATATCTTGTAAGTCTTCATATTTTCTGATACTTTAAACAAATGTAAACATTATTCATCTTTTGATACGTCATATGTTCGTTAAGTACATTGTAAATTCACTTTTGTTTACATCTTATCCATCTACTGACCTTAGAATCTTACAAGTTGTGGAATGTTTGCAAAGATGCCAACAACTGATATACGCCATTTCACTGTGGATGATTCGTGACAAGACGGAAATGTGAGTGATGGAATCCATTTTGTAGTTGACTTAGACAAAACTGCTTCACTAATTAATATTGATAAAGTAGTTTATTCTTCCAGGTTAGCCAAGCAGTTAATGAATATTTCGCCGTTTGTCTACTCTTTACTCTTCATTACAAATTTTTCTTTTTTTAATTTCTATTACAGGATGCCACACTTAAATGACATAATTTCAGGCAATACTAACTATTACTATAGTTTATTTCAATTTAGGGTTCTTGCTATATAAATCTGTCGGATGATACACCATAATTCTAATAATAAAATGCCCATGCTATTTCGCCCACTACCCCCTTGCAATGTCAAACATCGTCGACAGTGCACATGACAAGCAAACTTTAAGATAATGATTGATCTCCAAATTGGAATTCCGTTTGGTGAAGTTAAGTTTTTTGAGTTGCAAGGAATACATTTTGTGAATTGCTTCTCGACATATTGCCTAAATGGAGACCCAATCACTGGCATTTCGACGATCTTCTTAAATATGATCTTGGCAGTTGATAATGCGTTGATATTTGCAATAAAGGTCGAGTAGTACAAATGATATTAAAGTTAAGGTGTTTAGTAGGGTAAAATTGCCTTTAAATTATGTTTTTGATTTTTTGTGTATTTATATTAATTAAAAAAGTATCTAAAATTAGATGTAATAGTTTTTTTGAGTTTGCACCGAAAAATATGTCTTTTGATGAGTTTTTCAACCGGTGTAACATGAAAATCTGACCCCCATGAAAATCTAACTCCCCCAGTCAAAATTTCATTATGAAAATCTGACTCCCCCCATGAAGTTTTGACTCTCCCTCACAAAACTTTATAATTTTTATTTTATTTGAGTTTATATTATTTTTTGAGCCCAATATTTTACAACCAAACTTTCAAATATTTCCAATATATTCTTCATAAAGTATACTTAAGGGAAAGATGTTGAAATGATCACCAAATATCAAATAAAAAGCTTTTTTATAGGGGAGTCATTGGGTGATAAAATACCGTTAATTTTATTATTTTCTCATTACAATTTTCACCTGCAAACTAACAAGAAGTGCCAATGTATCCTCCATTATACATACTACAACATAAAAGTCAAATACTCAAACATAATAAGACTTATAAAGTTTCATGGGGAGTCAAAATTTCATGGGGAGAGTCACATTTTCATTAGGAAAATTTGACTGGGGAGTCACATTTTCATAATGAAAATCTGACTGGGGAGTCACATTTTGGGTGAGTCAGATTTTCAAGGTACACCGTTCACATGAAAAATCTATTTTCTAAAAATCTAAAAATCTATTGGCGGTATCTTGTGATCACCACAAAATTAAATAAGTAAATAAATAAAACAAATGGATACGTATATACAACAGAATAAATGTATAACTTCAAATATGTCAGTATGGAGCACAAAAGTTACCAGAACTAATTAAATACAGAAAGAAAGAAAATATAAGGAAGAAGAAATGGATCGTAACTAGTTTACGTATACAACATTGTCAAATAGAGAAGAGATAGTACTTATTGAGTGATGACAAGGTTTTCGAGTAGAAAATTTGCAATAGTTTCGAATATCATTTTATTTTGGGTAGGTGATAGAGATCCATGACCGTAGAGAAATAGGACAACTTTTCTTTTTGTGTTTTAAAAGAGGTCTTTCGTTCATGTAGAATTTCATTTATTTTTTGGTAAAGGGGAGGGTACCTTAAATTGAGTGAGGGGCATCTGAAAAAGAAGTGCAGAGGAGTTTCAAGGGCACCGCAGGTGCAGTGTAATAATAATAATAATAATTTATTAAGCCAATAAAATACAAATGTATAAAATCGGGAATCTTTTGCCCTGTAGTAGCGCCATTGAAATATAAAAAATGAAAATTAAAATTACATGTTAGAGTTAAAAATAGTTACTGCCGAAGGATAAAAGCTATTTAAAAATCGCTTACTACCCTTAAAAGCTAAGAGTCTCGAATTGCTAGGTAAAAATTTAAAAAGGGTATGGGCTGGAGGGGAACTGTCTGTCATTATTGATAATGTTTTCTTTTTAGTCCTGTCTAGATATATAGTATGGACGGGAGTTAGATCTGTTCCAATTACAATCCCTGCAGTTTCGACGATCTTTTCCAACTTGTCCCTCTCCTCCACAGTTGCACGTCCATACCAAACAGTTACTGAATAAGTTAAAATACTCTCTAAAACACACCTGTAAAAGTTCGTTAAAATAAACACATTTCTGGTAAAAGCTTTCAATTTCCTTAAGAAATACATTCGTTGACGTGCCTTTTTCAATAGCTTCGTGATGTTATCGCCCCAGGTTAACCTATTATTCAGCTGAACCCCTAGTAATTTATAATTAGAAACCTGTTCGACCGCTTTACCGTTAACTTCCAAGGGATTTTTACTTATCTGATTTCTTCTGAAGTCTATGATCATTTCTTTTGTTTTGCTCACATTTAATATCAAGTCATTGTCTGTGCACCAATTTACTAAACTTGTAACCGACTGCCTGTATGACATCTCATCATTACGTGTGGTGTGTCAATAGTAGTAGACTATAGTCCAATTATGCCTAAACAATTCTGCTCTAAATAAGCACCCGACCCTCGCTCTGTTAAGAATTTTTCTTGATTTCTGTCCAAGTTTAGTGTTGTTGTTGAAAGCGACCCAGCAGTGAGATGATTTTTATGGAGTACTTGAAAGATGAGATTGAAGCTAAAGACTTAGTGGAGGAGGAGAGTTGATCCCATGAAGACATTAGAAAATAGTTAACTGAGGTACGGGGGTATTTAGGAGGACGTTTAAAGTCTCTTTTGTTATTTTCTAGGGTTGTGATTGGAAAAGGGTTTCTGAATGGGTGGAATATATCAGAAACATAGGTGGGGACCATATTCGCCATAACTGAAAACATAATTTTTTGAGCATGCATTTTTCTTCTATCAAATAGAGAAATCCAATTTAGTTGTTAAAATATTTTGGAGGTACAAGAGCTAGGTAAGGCTCCCAGTACTATTATGCCGGCTTGGTATTGAAGAAACGATAGTTTCTTCTGGAGTGAGTTATGATAGAAGATGTCACAGTAATCAAATTGTGATTGGATAAAGGCATTATATATTACATTTAAATGTTTGGACCTAACTTTGCAGTATAGAGATTTTAGTGCATTTAAAGCCCGTTGAACCTTTTCGCAAACAAGATCAATATGGTCGTTAAAATTTAGTTTTGGATCAAGTATTAGGCTTCGTTCACATGGAATGTCTATTTTCTAAAAATCTATTTTCTATTCGCGGTATATCTTGTGATCACGGTCTGTGCCCTGAATATCCCGCGCGTAATTACTGGCAGCGCGAGCCAGTTACTATAAGTTACTATAAGTTACTATAAGTATGTGTAAAAGGTTATAAGTCTTACCGTACATCATGATCAGCTAAGCAGTGAAGAAGTCGAGTACGCTAAGGGGAAGAGAGTAAAGTTCGTGTTAAAAGTGCATTTCCTGGGGAAAGAAAGAAAATTTTGTAAGAGAGTGTGCAAGGCGGGTGGGGAAAACCAGATTTCGTTCAGTCGGAAGACGAGAAAGAATATCTAGCTGGAGAGAAATACCCCTGTTCAACACTCGTGGTTCCTCAACACATCAGACTTTTCATAAAATAAATTAATAAATAACTTTATGTTGACCTAAAGTACGGTGAGTGAACTGGTATTACACGCAATCTATAACAAAATGCCGACAAAACTTATTTTTACTTCAAAAGATATGAATAGATAGATTTTTTGCAATCATCAAGTAGTTTCGAAAGTCACCTACACTCTGTCATTTTAGCCAAAAGCGCCTGCTTTCTATCTTCGCGGCCATTTCGAGAGATAGTGCTCTAAAGTAATCACTGGATTTTCATGTTGACCTGACAATGACCAAATGCCGTGAAAACAATCCTGCATCGTTAACAGTCAAAAATTCGTATTAACACGACTGACGGCCACTTCCTCGAGGCAGATGCAAACGATTTCATCTGAGCACTTTGCCGATGACAGAGAAATAATCTCCTGGGTAAAATTTCTCGGTTATTGAGGAAAGCCCATAAAAGCGTTCAAATGCAACTTCACACCTCTTAATTGGTTTGTACTTCCTTCTACATATCATTGATCCCCTGGTCTGCATCACTAGGCTGAGGGCCTGTCCAGAGCTGTCAATCAAAATTGCTGCACGCTTACAAGTCTAACGCGTGATCGAAAAACGTTACAAAAACACGATTTTCTGGCATTTCAAAGCACTCAAAAATATTTTAGATGACAATGAGCAATGGTTCCATCTGATCGTATAACAATAACAGGTAAATTTGTCAGCTAAGCATTTGACTAATAAGCCCAGCAGGCAAACGACATTGATTCTACGTTGATTCAACGTTGATCCACCAAAATTAACGTTGATTCAACGGTGAATCAATGTCGTTTGTCTGCTGGGAAGGTTTGTTAACCAACCTGTGAACGTTTTTGGTTGTTTCGACAGCTTTACAGTTTTACGAGATCGGTGAATCGGTTTCAAGCATATTTCCCTATCTAAGCATAGTTAAAGTTGTTGAGAATGTGGATTACAGATGGATATCAGGGATTTTGGAGGAAATTGTTTGTTTGAAAGTTATCGTCTTTTGAAGTGATTAACCCATTGAAATATGGGGTAAATTAACGTAACAGAGGGAAATAGTTAAAGTTCGCTGGTAGAGAAAATCCCGAAATCGAAAACGGTAAAACCGAAGTATGTTTTAATTTTTTAATAAAAACATTTAAGAACAGGGTATTGTTTTTTTTTTATCCGTTTTACTACTGCATCCCGAAATGGTCTTATATGAATATCATTTGATATGTTTTGAGGGATGATATGATCAAAATGTGACGTTAGTATTTAATTATATAACTAGATAAGTTGTTGAGGTGAAAAAGGAAGCGAAAGACGTCATAACTACTATCATCTGGGACGTGCCAGATAAATACTGTAATGTAGGACGCCAGATTGAGTTATTATTATTTTTATTATTAGTATCAGTGCTGTTATTGAAACTATTATTATGCTATCAGCACCTTTTATATAGATGTATTATGTTTATCAAACTCTTCTGCATGAATAATACCACTGCAAATTAAAACTGCCCGAAAAAAGTATAACTGTATTGAAATTGAAAATAACTGCTATGTTTGTTAAGGTTTTTCTTGACGTGCATTTCTGCATCATTCGCATTGGATAATTTCGTAAAAGCTGGGCACTAGACATTCATGGATATACAGGAAACTGTGAACATTTATCTATACGTGCGCCAAGGTACGCGAATAAAACATTTATATTTATTCATTCTACAATGAATGACAGGTGACAATCGTTAGTCACTGTCTGGAAGGACTAATTTTACTCTCTTGCTGTAATCCAAAATGGGAGGATGCGGTGAACTACACCAGGTGCAAAACTTTTCATTTGTGTGGAAATGAATATTAAATTCTATAAATTTCATTTGAGTCATGTTATTGCACGTGGATATAATGACACATTCAGTATTGTGTAATGAATTTTAAATTAGTGACGTATTATAGATATATTTATAATTAGCTTATCAATCTAATGATTATTGGTTATCAATATTTTATCAGATAGTTATTGTATTAATTGTATTAATTATCTTTTCAATGATGATGACATAAAACTGATGATATATCGTTAAGGGAGATTTTCACATTTTTGTAACGTAATTATTTCTCGGTGTAGTTTCGTGGAGTGAATTTGATATAAACAATTGTCTCTCTTGAAGTCCTAAAAAGTGAGCTCTACAATGTGGATAAATATGAAGATGAACAGGTACTTCGTCATCGACGATGCACTGGTTGCAACGTTGTGGTGAATGCTGTTTATTTGACAGGGCCCGATTGTCTCACATAGTGTATTCCAGCAACATCTAATAGGACAAACGAAAAGAGGAAACACTGCATAGGAAAATGTGTCAGAGCCAGTCACGGGTTGTTGTCATAATATAAAAAAGTATCTGAACTATTGGGCCACAAATTATGTAAGTGTTTATAATATACTGCCAATTTCTGTACGGAATCATCTAAGAACAAGCATATTTTTTAAAAGGTCATTAATCTATCTTCCTTTGAGTTATATTTTTGGTTTCATTTTTGGTTTCGAATGCGTTTCTGTTTTATATGTTAATTAATTATTTAGAATTAATTTTATTAGCTATATTTTTGCATGACTTTATTTTAATTTTACATATGCCTAGGGACATATATATGTAACATTTCAAGTATATCTTTTAATTTGCTGTCCTCTTTTCGCAGCATGTGCATGTGCATTTTTTTTTTCGGTGAAGCGACACAGAAATCGTAGAAATCGTAGAAAACTCCCTAGGAGAAGTAACTGACACAGTTGTCCTCAATGCCAAATACATTTTACAATGCCTGATAATGAAGGTTTTGCAAATAAATTTCTTTGAAAATGCAATTTGGCCGTGTTTTGTTTCATTTGACTGTTCGCTGTCACCATATCGTCTAGCTAAATATGAACGTAATGGAATCGGGAATTTTATCAATGACCAAAAGGTTACAAAAAACATCAAGTAACTTAAATTTATGACATGCGGCAAAAAGGGTCACGAAGATTTATTTTTAAATTTTAAAAGCTGGCGACACCTCGAAAATAGCATTTACAATGTTAATCCAAACAAAGACTGCCGAGGAAATAAGAGTTACTTTAAAAGCCTAATATCATTCAAAGTAAAAATGGCAAATCATTAATCTGAGACTAGTTTGATCTTTACATGTTTAGAAAAAAAAATAAATAATAATTTGATTAACATGTGATGAGAAACCCATATTTGCATTTCATGGCATATGCTTTAGTATAGTATTTTTGTAAAATGTTCATTTGGTCTATTATTATAGATTAATTAGCAACGACAACTCGACGTTTTTTTTTTAATGTCATCTTTCAAAAACAAACAACTTTGATCCTTTACAGTATGTACTTTTTGCACGAATGCCAGATGTACAAGATTAAAAAGATTTAAAAAGATAGCGTGTTTAAGTGTTTATTTTACAGTTGGTCATCGACTGTCGTGAACCATATTAACATGCGATAATTAAATTTTGAAAAAGAAAATTTTGGGAGATAAATGTCTACCATTTGAATAAAATTTATCTCAATAAGACGGAGTTAGATTAAATATGTAGATTTACAAGTGCAAAATGACTTTTGGTCGCAATGCTTGATATCTTTTTTGTGCAATTACACAGATTTGAGCAGTGTTATGACTGGAATAAATATTAGGTCAAGATTTTTTTATGGTTTTCGCCATAAACAACAACAACAACAACAGAAGATTACTCCCGTACCGTGAGTCTGTGTGTCCGTGCGTATTTGTGCTTGCGCATTATAACTTCCGCTATCTCCTCGTTGACCTTTGGAATTAGGAAGTTGAAAGTTTGGGGATTGGTAAAGTTATCATCATTGGGGGTACATGGGCACTTCTGAATTTAAATGGATGATTCAAATTTTTATAATGTAACTTCAGCTATCTTCATCAAGACAATTAGAATGAGGAAATTATAAATTTTGGCACTGATAGACCTATCATATTGGATGTGGATGGGTCAGTCATAATTGTTCCGGGATAACTACATGTAAGTTGATAAGTGTTCGATGTATCAGTCAAGTGCGAAGCAGATGTTATCACTCATATGACTCTCATGAGACCACACCTACATCACACTGTTACCTGACTCAGAGAGGAGAGGGACCTGTAAAAATTATTCTCTTTCTACAGACTCTACAATTATGTAAGTGTTTTGGTCTGTTTTAATTTTATGTAGTTATGGTGACTGATGTGTTGATTTTTTTTTTCGTAAGGTATATTGTTTTTCATTTTAGTGACCGGCAAACCGGCTAACAGCTTATATTCAACAATACTTAAAAAAAGAAAAAGAAACTGAAAACTAAAAGCCGAGTTCAAATAGAGTTAGAACTATCCCTACACAATAATTTATGTGAACATGGGGGTCGGGAAGTCCTAAGGGTGAAGAAGATGATCTTTTTTTTTTTGCATTAAGTGTTCTTTTTCATGGATATTATTTTATGCTGTTATTATGAAGATTATTTGCAGTAATTATACATACTTGACCCAGGCGTTGTCATAGATATCAAGGGAATGGGCTCCCTGAGAGGGAGAGAGAGACTATTTACAATGTGGGGAAGGAAGTGCTGGGATATGCAATGGCTACATGTACATATCGACATCATCTAGTTTCATTTGTATATGCGATCGCCACCTATCAACGAATGTACAACCCCTACCATCCAGTGTTTTGCATTATACTTGCTAGTTAAAGAAATGAATTTACAGCAAAATGGCTTCACGGGGATTTTAACCCTTCAGGTTACTTTGGAAACTCATTTAATAGGTAGATAATAACAGCTTAGTGTGATAACGTAACGTGCTAGCTCTCCCTCCTGTGAGACGATGTGACCAATTACGTCACGGGGCCATGTCACCGCGTAACTCCTTACCTTCCAGACATAGCGAAAAGGACGCATTTTTAAAGCTCGGTAAATTTGTGTATGTGGTAATTAAATCAGAAGTTCGACACGTTTTCTGAAGGACATGCAGCGTTCAAACCATTCTGTTCGTGCGTTGCATCTCCTTTTACGTGTGAAACAGACAACTAAATAATCCATGTTGGCCTATTACTCACTCACGCATGGAAAAGTTTTTTTTGACAGATATGCTGATTTCTGAAAACCTTAAAGGTCAAATTTGGTTCATTTTCAGTGCACTGAGGTGCCGTTTAACAATGCATAAATTATCTGAATTACTTACCAAAACTCTTTGGCCATTGTCCCACAATTTCCTGTTTTAATGCCTTCACTGATGCTTTGCCTATATCGCTATATCCTGGAACGGATATTTTTATCCTTTCGCCAGCCATACCGATGACTAAAACCCCCTCCATGTTAAATCGTTAACATGTCATGCTACGGCAACTTATGTATTTGGGCTTGACGGTGACGTCGCTGGTCATGGTCACATGCTGCCAAAAGTTATCCAATGAAAACATTTAATAGATAATAATTTTACACCTTTAATATTGTGATCATAAATAGTTGTTATGCGCACTAAAATGTTTGTGATTTGTTTGGATCCATTAGTGAGTATCAAACGTGTACTCTACGAATGTCACTTCCTGGCGTCCAAATATGGAGAAAATCTGATTTCTAATCTTGTCATTTTCTACACGTTAAGAGTTAACGCAAAAAAAGGTTATCAACAGGGTTATGACGTCATTTAAGCCCAGGTTTCAGTTGCCATGCGTTGTCCGTGCAGTGCATGTACATGCTAACTGCCCATAAATCCTTTTTGTGCGGCGTCTGAGCGACTTAGCGAATGTCCGTTTACAACTTTTGACAAATTGTTAAGTCTTGAGCCCGTAGATTGTGGCATTATCGCAGATTACATTGCGTAGTTTCCGCACAGGCATCGTACCTGCACATGGTCTAGCAGTCGCCGGGATAAAGTTGCCGAGAAACGTTGGCTAATTTCAAACTGGAGTGGGGGTTAGTCAGCTACTTCAGTCATGCAGAATTTAGAAACTTTGGACTGTCGACCTCTGTAAGTACCAGAAATAACCGACATATGAACTTTAATAAAATAATAAGTTAATTATTTCTAAGAAGGATTAAATAGACGCCAAAACTAATGAACATGGTCAAATTTATCATAAAGTGTTTTTAAGTAATCTTAATAGTTGTTTGGTGTTTATAATGAATTAGTGAATTGTTTTTACTTTTGACTTCATTATAAAATCTTTAAATATATTCCAAACATTGGAGTGATTAAGTCCAGCAGTGGAAGGCACTGAGTGAAATGAGTGGGGAAAGGCTAGTCCGCCCCTACCCTCTACAAGGGTCGCAGTTATTATTGTGGACATTTTTGCTGAATCGACATCAGAAACGTAAAATAGATTTAATTCTGCTTTATTTAATTTTATTTGCTGTATTAAAGATATGTAAAGTGAGAAATAAATAATATGTTTCTATAAGAAAAAGGTATATCCAATGTTTTTGTATTTTTGCTTATAAAAGAACATATAGTCCTGAGATAATAGACACAATACACGTGCTTGCCGTGTTGTGCCAAGTTTGACAGCTACACTGGATGGGGCCGTAGCGATAGTCCGAAGGTTCAATAGTCCGAAGGTTCATTGGTCCGAAACTTCACTATAGAACCTTCGGACCAATGAACCCTTGATTAAAAAATCGATGAAAATGTTACCACTTTTCGGACCAATGAACCTTCGGACCAATGAACCTTCGGACTATCGAGATGCCCCCCACTGGATGCCCGGTACCACTATAAGGGCTGCGCAATGGCTACACCAAAATCAATTTTTAAAGCAGAATGTTGCTTGTATTGTGGCACTGACCTTCGACTGCAAGATATTTTCAATTCAAACTTCTAAATCCGCGTCAGACACTTTGATTCTTGTCTCGTCTGCACGAGATTATGTCAGCGCAAGGCGGGAAAGGCAGCTCCAGGCGGCTAAACCTGTGACGTACGAGACTTATGACTTCCAAATATGGATCCAGGCGGACACAGCTGTGACGTGTGACTTCCAAATATGGAAGCGCCCCAGGCAAATTTTTGAAGAAGAATGCCCTCAGATTGTCGCTGTTCGTGAGAGCTAGTGAAAAGTTACTCCAAGGTATATTAAATATTAAACAAACTAACTTTCACGTTGCTCTGACACTCAGGGTACAGTGCAGAGAATAACCGTCTATTTGACCACAGACATCTGTGAATATCTAGTGAAAAATCAATCTGTGACCCTGGTAGAGGCTAGGTGCAACGCAGATAAAACGTGACTCGCAAGGCAGAACTAATTTTTTTTCACCTTGGAGAATAATTTCAAAGTCTCCATTTGGTGTCTATTTTCGTGAGTTGAGTATATATTTACAGTTAGCCATTTATATTAATGAAATGCAGGATGTATGACTTTTACTGTGGCAAATTCTTATATCGAATAAGCCCTCCAAATTATGCAATCACATGCTTTACAAAAAGGTCCCTTCGCGGCAAGTCCGCCCCTTTTTAAGGGGCTAGTTTGCCCCTTGCCATATACATGTCATAACCGTGATTCTGATGGAAACTAAAAAAAAAAAAAAAAAAAAACTCTTTCATTCCTTAATGTAATTATTTAACCTATGTCAGATTAATCAAAGTTTTGACAATGTGTTTTTTATTAAAAAAAAGAGAAAATATATTTCGAATAAATTTTGTGATATTTCGGTAAAATGAAACTGTGCTTTTGTTTATTGTTGGTATGAATCACAGTTTTATTGTACCACCAGCGTAGGCGTATGGTTTTTATGGGCGGCGGTTTATACAAAAATTAAAAACAGGATTAGACGTAGTTATCAGATCAGAGGAACTAAAAACACGATTAGACGTCGTAGTTATCAGATCAGACGAATTAAAAACAATATTAGACGTCGTAGTTATCAGATCAGACGGCAAAATACGACTAGTCGTCAAAACGCAACTAGAAGCCAAAACTCGATTTGGCGCTAGATGGCGCTGATGTCAATGGTATTGGCTACCCTTGCGCCGACGTCACAGTCAATACCGCGAAAATCTGACACTGACAAGTGCTTGCAATTGACAGATTGAGGAGAGTTGACAGATGTTGTACTATAGTAGGCTAGTATGTGATAGATACAATAAGAGTCGCCGAACTGTACGTGAATTATTACGAATTATTGTATTGTCGAGCCGCAGGCGAGTGTTGTATCTGGCTTAAACCACGGCCTCTGATTGGCTACTACACTGCCCTTGCGATATTTTACTTATACATATTAGGGGCCCTTGTGGTCACGTGTTGGACGATAGAGGACAAGGCTGAACAGGGTCATTCCGTGGTATTTTTTTGCCGTTACGGAAGGACATTTGACACTTCAAATGAAAATATTTAAAAAAGCAAAAAAGTTAAAAGGTCCAATTTTTTGTATGTTTATTCCTCTATATATAAGTTGTAAGTAGGCAAAAAAATTAGGTTAGAAAAAATGATAGTTACGAAAAAATTATGATAAATAGTTAGCGTCTCGGAAGGACATGAAATGGACATGGAATTTTAACTTTCAACTTCAACACCAAAGTTCTGCTCTGTCTGTGGAGATATTTTTCAAAGTCAAATCAAAATATGAATATTTGAATATTTGATTATTTTACTTTCTCAATATATAAAAAATTTTTTTTGGAAAAAAAATTAATTTGATATTTTTCACATTAAAAAAAATCAAGTAGGCGTTACAGAAGGGCGCGTCTCGGAAGGACGTTTTGTCCATTGCTGTAAAACAAGGCTAATAACAATGTTTTATGAATACATACCAGCCTAAGTTTGATGAATGATATCAAAGGTAAACATGTCTTTCCATGGTAATATATTTCATCTTCAAACATGCCACTGTTTTTGACTATAATATAAGTCTTCATCTGCTCTGATCATCTTTAAATAATATTGGGACATTTAAGAGAAAATCTTACCAAATTTATTAATTATAAATATAATCAATTGTCTAAATTATGATAACTTCAAAATTATTTATTCAAATGAAATGTTTCTCAGTTTTAAAATGCTTCTATATATATATATAATAATTGTGCATTTTAAGTTCAAGATTATCTTGAAAGACCAGGGTTTTAGGGCTCATTGGTCACATGACCTGTTATTATCCAATCAAAATGCCTCATGTGTGCTAGGTGTCATGTTTAATGCTTAAAAATTTGGATTTAATTTCTTATTGAATTGGTTCTAAGCAAAAATGTTTTCGTATTTTGTTGGCCCATATCATGGTTGAGGAGAATATGAAGTTATAAGTTTTTAGCTTATGTAGTTTCTGAGAAAACTTAAAAAATAGGTACCAAAATAGTTACGGAAGGACAAATTGATATTAATTAAACCATAATTTCATAATCAAATATTGTTTAATCTAATGCACTTGACTTAATGTAAGAAATAAGTTATTTTTAATGTATTTAGCCTTTATTGTTTAAATTGATCACTATTATGAAAAATATATCAAAAATAAAAATGTCCTTCCGTAACACTATTTTATAAGTTTTCAAGATAAAAGTGTCAATAAAATCATAATTAATCATCAAAACCTCAAATTTCTTTTGGATTCTGGTGTCTTATGGTGTCTGGTTTCAGAAATTATAAGTTTTATAAGTAGGATACTTTTTTAAATTTTGAGGTCTGCAGACCAAATACCACGGAATGGCCCAACACGCCTTTACAGCTCCCCTCCACCTAAGTCAGCCCCAGCCGCTTCGTGCAGTAGCAGCAGCAGCACCAACACCACTCCCACCACCAGCAGCAGTTTAGATACTGAGAAGTCCCCCCCCCCCAAAAAAAAAAAAAAAAAAAACTACTTCTTCCCCCCATCAGTGGGGGATTTAGAGTGGGGGTCTGACCCGCCCCCCCCTCGGTTTCTGAAAAATATATCACGACAATATTCCCCTCTTGAAATTGAAGGTGTGTGTCAGATCGCATTTCACAGTATCAGACGCGACACCGCTCTTGCCTAGTATGCGATGTGATAGTGACGATTCTCAGCGGGGTTGAAAAGCATTGCATCACCACTCAAAATTTGTTCAGGGTATGAAAGATTGTTAACCAATACACATTTTGTACAAGGTTCTAAGGAACAGTTAAAAAAATGCTATAAGCAAAAGGCTGTTACAGCAACAACAAAAAAATCATGTGTTAATGCACTCTGAACAGCTATTTGGAATGTTTCCATTAACCATAAAATAAACAAGGTATAAATTGTACCAAAATAATGATAATAAAAAAAAAAAAAAAAACTGAATGAAAATATAGTACACATAATAACAGTTAGGGCCAATAATCTGTATTACAAGAAATTAAATCACCTAAAAAGTACTTCATATATGTTTATGTATGTGATAAAGACCTTGTATAGAATGCAATGCAAGAGTTATTTTATACAAAATATTCAAATATGAGAATAAAAAATGTATAAGAAACAATAGATAATTAATCAGATGTGCTGTCCGAAACACTTTGTCTTGCTAATACTGTCACCACTTGACCACTTGATGTTGGTAAATGTGAGGCATCCAAACAGCCTTCTCCACAACATCGATTTTTTTCTTGGCAGGTTTGCTTTCTTTGCAAGTTATATTGTTTTTAGTCAATCTAGTGAAGGTACGCCAGGTCTACAACCAGCGGAAATGGTTTAACAAAGGATGCCCGTCATTATCTGTGGTGAAGTGAATGTTATCGCTACTAGGCGTCGTTCATGTTACATGAACCTCAGCAAAAATCAGGCCTAAATGTAGCAAAGGATGAGTGTAGATAAGAGGGTAAAAGTGCCCACCTTTGTACATGAAAAACAAATTTTGAATAAATAGAAAAAAGTTGATGCCAAATTAAAGTTGGGGTCTTAAACTTTTATGAACCACTTTAAATTTTTTTTAAATTTGAAATATAAAAAATTAATGTTAAAATGACCTTGTCAAATATTCATGAAAATGTGTGCTTTAGGGGGGTTCTGAAGTACAATGCTACATATCTATAGTAATAGTAAGGTGACAACTGTGAAAATATGTAGTTGGGTACAGAAGGTGCCCGTGTAAAAAAGAAAGGCAATAAGTGGCCAATCATTGTTTGTGATCAATATTTTGATTGCTTTATTCTTACATCTTGTGCTGATTAAAAGAAGTATCTCACAATGACTTGAGGATAAAAGATATTCATTTTTATATGGGCCCCTGCCTCAGACAAGCCAATTATTCACGGTTGAAAAGACATGAATATAAGGTGAGATATATGTGAAAATCAGCTTGTCTGAGGGTTGGGCTTGACACCTACTCAAAACTCAAAACTTATTTTGCTAATTCTGTTGTCCCTAGCGATTGGCTTAGGTCCGTCATTAATCCCATACCTAAAGGTAATGGTGTTAATTCATGCGATCCACTAGAATATAGAGGAATAACATTATCATCTAGCAAATATAAGATATACACATCTATTCTGAACAGGAGATTATCGAAGTGGGCCGAAGATAATGAAATAATAGTTGATGAGCAAAATGGCTTTAGACAAGACCGTGGGTGTTTAGATCACATGTATGTAATGTCTAGTATAATAGAAAATAGTTTAAAGCAAAAGCAGAACATATATGCCTGTTACATCGATGCAAGAAAGGCATTCGACAGAATTAATAGGTCTTTTTTATGGTATAAATTATTTAAACTAGGAATATGCGGAAATTTTATGAATTCCCTCCAGGCTCTATATGATAACCCAAAGTGCTGTGTTAGGGTAAATAATTATACAACAGGTTTCTTTGATATTGAAACTGGAGTAAAACAAGGGTGCCTGCTGTCACCTCTACTTTTTGACATTTACATTAACGATATGGTACATGATCTTAAAGCTCTGGGTAAAGGCATTAATGTAAATGATGAGCTGATCTGCTCGCTCCTTTATGCAGATGACGTTGTGCTTTTGGCCAAAAATGAGGAGGATTTACAGTCAATGCTTGATGTGGTGCACAAGTGGTGTTATAAATGGCAGCTGACTCTGAATGAGGACAAGACCCAGATAGTTCACTTTAGGTCACCTAAAATACCCAGAACAAATTATGTATTTAAATGTGGTAATTTTACAGTAAATATTGTTGAAAAATATAAATACTTGGGTATGTGGTATTTTGAACACTTTGATGCGAATAAGACTGTATCATGTATAGCTAAGTCTGCAAGCAGAGCTTTAGGTCTTTTGATTGCAAAATGCAAGGCTTGTGGGGGCATGCCCTATGCATGCTTTACGAAGTTATACGATGCACTTGTAGCTCCTGTATTAGAATATGGTTCTGCTATATGGGGACTCCAGGAATTTAGTCAGATTAATGCTGTTTTCAATAGAGCCTGCAGGTATTTTTTGGGCGTGGGTAGGTACGCGCCAGTCGCTGCCACCCGTGCTGAAATGGGATGGATTTTGCCTTTTGAAAAGCAGTTAATTAATGTGACAAATTTCTGGTGTAGATTAGTTAATATGGATTGTAATAGGTTGACTAAAAAGGTGTTTTTATGGAGTTTACGTGTATCAAACAATGGAAAGGAAAATTGGATAACTAGGGTTAAAGGTAAATTTAGTGATCTGGGAGTAAGCCACCTATACTTAACTGATAATGATATACCGAAGGCTAGTTCACTTTATTGTGTTAGGGAGAGTGTAGCTTTCGAATGTCACTCCGATTGGTGGGCGAAGCTATGGGGTGATACCCCACGTAGAAATGGAGGTGGAAATAAGCTGAGGCTATTCAGACTGTTTAAGCAAGACTTAGTAGTTAGTGAATACGTTAAGAAACCAACTTTATCGAAAAAAAAAACGTAGGTCTTTGAAAGGGAAGCAGGGGTTGGAATTAGTAAAATATTTTCAGTGGCAAGCAGAAAAAGAATATTCATTTTCATAAAATGCATGCTATCAAAAACGGAAAATATGGATGAGAAATGGAGTCTAAATGCAGTTAGTATATTATATTTCTATTCTTATTTCTTAGGTTTAAGAAAGATAAAATGTTCTTCAGATATTCAAAGTTGTATTAATTATGATAATAACAGACGTACCTACCTTGTTAATAATCAACGAGTGGTAAGGGTAATTTTATAGGGATTTTTTTGCTCTAATGTTAATGACCTGCGTTTCTTAAAAAGCTTCAAAGGTTTGGAAATATACAGATGGCAGCCTCATTAATTAAACAAATGGATCCGCTTTAAGAAAACATCTTAAGCCATTAAGATCTATTTGACATTGACCATTTATCACATGTTGCTTTATAAAATTAAAACTATCAAGGGTATACATAGCTGGTGGGGTTTAATCTATTTTGATTGTATTGTAAATTTTGGGTATTGTAAATTATACATTTCACTGATCCGAATTATGTATATTTATATTCATATAAATTAAGTGTAAAAATGACACGCGTTCCGATATATCAATAAGTGTTCGATGTCCAATGTTGCACACAAGTTTGATACATTATCAATGACCTTTTTGCTTGAAGACGAGGTTGCTAAAATTCCACTACTGGCTACACCTGGCTTACGTAGCTTCTGTTTCAGACATGACACCACTTAATGGGGGCAACGGTGTCCTGGTATTATATTATATTATATTATATTATATTATATTATATTATCGATGTGTTTGACTAAATGCACATACGATATGTAACAAAGAAAAAAAAGTACGTTCATATACCCAAACGACCGCTTGCGCAAAACAAAAAGCTCTCTTTTTCACATGATAAGTACCTGATATATCATCCACGTGATCATAAATCATACAGCACCATTACAAAAACGCTAATTCATCTACCTGAAATTTTAAGTTGCATTCCCATGACACGGATGGTAAACGCGCTGCATAAAGTGCCAACAAAATAATACGTTGAACAGGTATTTTACATTATAATGCTCGCTGTTGTTAACCGAGATACTTCACTAAACAACTTTATTGATACATGTTTTATTCAGTTGGGTAATGTGTGTTGCTATATTTTTATCATACCATATATTCTAAATTTTTCTTACACCATGAAAAAAATCAGCCTCCTTATGATTTTAGGCATGTTTACGGAACTGCAGACGTAATACCAGTGCGTGATGTAGTATTGCACTGTACCTGAAGTACCTCGTGGCACACTGCAAATTTTCATGTTTTGGTACTCGCAGGTATGTAAAATAGTTTTATTTTCTAGAAGTTTTTTTTTATTAATAACTACTTTTTTACCCTATGGGGTATTACTTGACCAACGTGGTTGCTGAGATTTGTGGTAGTTTATTTACATTTCATTTGTATAAGTATAATTAGCAACTAGACATATTATATATTCAGTAATTGCTTAATTAATTAAGTGTACCGGAGTGTACCGTTCATGGTATTAAATATAATTGCCTCCGCGAGAGATTGTTTTTGGTGTATTTTTGTCTGCCTGACTCAATTTTGTCTTCTGTTAGTTGGTCTGTCTCCTAGGAACATTATGGAAAGTTTTGTGCAGATTTTGATGAAAATTCAGAACCCGTTTTTATTTTTTGGAGTGGGCGGGGGGGGGGGGGGGTAAAACAATTTTGCAATAAACAGGAAGTCATAATAAAAAGTAGAATAATTCTTAAATAGTGCATTATGCAAAAGGTTGTAAGATGGTTCTGATGTAATTTCAAAATTGTAGGGAGGGAATCAAGTAATGATTTTTTTTGGGTGATGCTTCACATTTATAAATTATATAACTAATTAATTAAGAAAACACAAAAAGCAAAAAGCTGTAAAAGGGGGTTTGAAGTAGTTTTTAAGGTTAATTGATTAAATGTATTAATTAATGGGTTATAATGAAAAATGAGGCTGAGAATTTATCTGTGTATTATTATTATTGTTGTTATTGTTGCTGTTGTTAGTCGCCTAGTAATTTATAAGAATGCAAATTGAGCTGCCTTGGCGGAGTTCTGCTTTCTTTGAGAGCTTTTCTGGCTTATTATGGAACCGAAAACTTTTCTGGCGACTGTAATCCAAGTGATATAAATGCAAAAATTGCAAAATACAAGTACATTTCTTTACTGCTTTCACAAAACGGCATGGGAAGGAAAAACCCAAAGCGTCAAAAGGAAAAACTTCCCCTATTGAAAAAGGGTAATCGAAAGGCAAAGACATGTAGAGAAAAGGATAAGGAAAAGCCTTTGTCAAATGAAAATGGAGAAAATACCCACCCACGAGCCGTAAAACCCGAAACAGACCAACCCAGTTCCGCTCTATTACTGTCAAATGAAGAAGACGGGAAAGTGGGTAAGCTTGTATTTATGTAAGTGTTATTTTTTTAATACTCCCTATTGTACTCAAGAAACAACATTTGGTGCTGCTACTTCACTTACCACCATTTTGTAAACAATTACATATCGCAGAGGCAGCATATGGACTGGCATTTAGATGAAAAGTACTGGCAAGCAGTTGTTAATTTTTAGTTTGTAGGACAGAGCCTGGGCTACGTAACAAAGGGAATACCTGTTTTATGAACGCGGCCATTCAAGCATTGTTGAGCTGGTAAATAGACCTATATTTGATATAACTCTTTCTGTCTCTGTCGATCTTCTTTCTTGACTGCGGTGATCTGTCCCTTTGACTTTTGAAAGCAAGTCATATGCAATAAAGTTTTAGTATGCATTAACGTCTACCGTAATATAACTATAGTCTATAAGGTGTCTGTCCATATGGTTTCAAACAATTTCCATAAATGTTAGAAGAATTTTAAAATAATAAATACTGAAGGCCGTTAACCACGTTAAAAGTGCCAATTTTACTTAAGTCGTCAGTAAAAACCACAACTCTTTGTCCTTTCTGAACAATGTAACATTCTAACAAAAAAATAAATAAATAAATAAATAAATAAAATAAATGAAATAAAAACATTTTACCTTCCATATTTTATGTCAAGTATGTGTGTGTGTGTGTCACTGGACAGATGATGGTTCGATACAATCGCCAATTTTCAAAAAATATATTTCTATACTTTTATATAGTTGTTTTAGTACATCGTTTCATTTACAGTCCTCCTTTTGCACAATATTTAACTGACAGTACAGTTGCCAAAGGAAATACATCACCTTCGATGTTTCGTTGTTTCAAGTCTCTTGTTGAGGAAATGGTTTCATCTAGAAGGCATGTACTTTTGTCAGAAAATACCCAAGTACACTAGAACTAAATCCATAATTGATCTGAAAGGCAGCTTACATGTTTATTAGATTGTGAAACTACATGTATATCTTGTTTTAGTGTTTGTGTCAGTGAGCGACAAATTACAGACATGTACCTGTCTATTTAGACTGATTTTTAATACCCCTACGTATATCAAGCTAGATAATATATTAGTTTAGTCTCCGATTTATTTAAAAGCAGTTTCAATTCTTATAAAATTTCTAGCCACGTGGTTGATCCAGAAGACTTTTTCCGCACTCTCTGTGAAATGTTCCCCAAATTCGGAGATAAACAACAGCAGGTTTGTATTGCCATGAATTGTCATTGGAACGTGGTATTGCATGAACCAAAGTTGCAATTTACATACAATTTAAGCTCCCATACTAATATGCATTTCCAACAAATCTGACAAAATTTAGTAGATGAGTTTTAAGACTGACATCTTTGAATTTTTGGATAGTATGTATTTTGACAAGTCAAGCCATTTTGATGCAAAGACCATCGTCATTCCAGGATTGCCAAAATTTCACCCGACTCTTATTGCAGCTGCTAAAGACAGAATTACAGTATCCTGCATATGGTAACTATCATATCGTTAAACAAGTGTATCAGATATTGATATTTTATTCAAGTAGTTAAAAAGAATACTAAAATAAAACAGCGTATGTTAAGATACTTCATGGTATATTACCACTTCATGGGATAAATGCCCTGATTTTACTGTCAAATCGACTTCATAGGATAAATTGCGACTTCATCTCCACATAAGATATTGCCTGCGACTTCATGGGATAGTGGTGAAATAGTACCTGTTGTTGGCTCAACGCTATGAGAGAGAACGTTTTTGAAATATAATGTTTTTGTACTGTAAATATTATCCAAAATAGGTAAACTGTACGTTTTAATTCACTTGTATGACTGAATAGGGTTTCTTTAGTGGTATTGGATGCATGTTTTGAGTAATTTTTAAATACACAGGCGTATGTAGGTGAGGATTCAGTATTTCTAAAAATCAGTACATTATGGGACATTATGGTCAGCGTTGAAGAAAAGGGGGTCCAGACCCCCTGGGCCCTCCCTTCCCAGATCCGCTTGATGCATAAAACTAATGGATCAGGTAAACCAGGCTATGAAAACATAATTTACGCGTAGGTTACTGGATTTATAAGATGGATAAATAAACAAATAGGAATACATTATTAAAGATGAATAAATAGATAATAAAAAGAAGCAGAGAAGGTCGTGTATATAATTGTGCTCTACAATTATCTTGATCAAGTCGCGTCACACTCTGAAAAGACTAATTTTTCCATTAGGAAAGACACTCGCAAGTGTAATGATTTACGTCTGTCCCTTGGTTTCCGAGATGCTCTGTTCTGGTCCTACACCTGTGAATGTCCATCATGATGTGATCAATGGTGTCCCCGAAATGTGCTCTTGGCTGGCTCTCATTTGACCCGAAAGTATTATCTGCTGCACAGTCTGCATTTGGAAACCTGTTAATAAGGCGTTTGGAGGGGGGGGGGGGTAGGCCTACTCGTTGTTTAGCAGCCTAACTAACGTAGTTGATCTGATATTTATTCAGAATTGTGGTTGATTGTAATTGTGGTTGATTGTAATTTTTACGTCGTAATTTCTGCTATCTACCCGTAGACCTTTAGTAGTGGGACTTTGCAGTCTTTTTTTTTTGGGGGGGGGGGGT